>VDFB02000007.1:152356297-152676858 GCA_007258455.2 Sequoia sempervirens | reverse complement strand
TCCATAATGAAATAACATAATATATATATATATACACTTATTAAGTAGGATGCATATTAAGAATAATCATTAAATTTTATTCCACTTAAATATAACTGGGTAAACAACTAAACGCCTTACCCCATAATGTATACAAATGTATATATATATAAATAAATAAATAAATAAATAATGTTCTATTGTATGTACCGTTATTTCTTTTCTTAGTAATTTATTGTATTTGAATTTTGATCATATTGGACTATTTAGCTCCATCAATTGAAAAATATTAATACTGGTAAATTTGCTAAAACAATTATATTGCTGAGATTATCTTTCTTTAATCAAGAATCACATAGTATCCAAAATTAGTATTGCACATAGATGTTAAAGTTACTTTGGAGATTAATTAGATTAAATTGTAATATTTTAAATTATATTTTAACAAAATATTACCAAGAGAAGCTAAGTATTAAATAGGGAAAATAATGTGAATTGAAATAAAAGAAATTAACTTCTGTTGTTTCACGTGTTTCCCTTATACCTTCACCTTTTGGCACATGTCTTATGGCCTCACACCTGCCAAAAGGAAATTACGTCTGCTGGAAAGTTTCTGAGGCCTTTTCAACGTGTCCATTTGGGGATATCCCGGGGAGAAAACTAAAACATGATTGTTTTGAGGGGGGAGGTAAAAAAAAGAAGTCCCACTCCTGTTTTCACTAGGGGGAATTGATAACCGTTTTCCAGAAGCGGCCATTTTGGCACAGGAAGGGAGGAGGCTGGCAAAGGGTGTGGAGTTTGGTGTATATGTAGCAATTGCATTTGTTGTTGGTGCAGGCAGATGGGATGCTGGCCAAGCATCTTCTTTGGTTTTCACTTCCCCAAACTCTTCCTTCCTGGTATTCACCCTTCCCTTCTCTAATTTGGAGAGCTGCCTGTAAATAAGGTTTCCATGGTGGTTTCAGAGTATGTGTATGTAAATTCAAATTTTCGTCAATTCCAAACAATGAGCACATTTAGGATTTAACATTTCGCTATCCTTTACCCTACATGGTTAAATTTATATCAGCATAATTATTTATACAAAATATGTTTATTTAATTATTTATTTTAGTTTCCAAAGCTCCCATTTGCACACAGGCAAGGAGGATGCTAGCAAGGGACGTGGTGTCTGGCTTAGGGCGGCCAATTACATTTGCTTGAAAGTTTCTCTAGTCTTATCAATGAATGGATTCCTTGCATATTGTGCACTCATCACATTTCAGGAGTTGATGTCCTTTTTGTGGCATTCTAATAAACAGTTCGCATGCCTTGTTCATGGCAATCTGTCACAACAACCACATTTGAAAATAGAAAATTGTAGAGGCGTAATTAGCCTTCTAGATTCCTTTGACAACCTGTCACATCTGTAGTGCTTGAAAATAGAAAATTGTAGAGATTTAAATAATCTACCTGATACCATGGTCAGCCTGTCTAAGCCGCAACACTTGAACATCATAGGAAGTTTAAAGGTTTAAACCAATCTGCTGCTTTCCACTTTCCACCTGCTAATTGCATTTGCTTGAAATTTTCATAAGCCTTTTCAAGAAATCTATCTTGTTCATGTCCTGCAATCTTTTTCCTCCTTGAGATGCCTGATTTTCCTCCATTTACCTCATCCTTGGGTTCTTGTCTCACGGCCTCTTCTTCATCATTGTCGTTAAATGAGTATGCAACATCTGAGTACACTTTGGAGCTAACCCGAGTCGCATTTTCAAGCCCTTTATCCTTAACAACCACAGTGTCAGTAGGGGAGCAATGAATAATTCTGTGTTTTTGGGTTACCAGTCTGCAACTGCAAATTTTGAAACCCAAGTGATATCATTCACAATATGTCACAGCCGCAAGACTGGAACAGAGAAGGTTGTAGAGATTTAAACAATCTTCCTAATTTCGTTGGCAACCTCTCACATGTGCAGTGTTTGAAAATAGAATATTGTAGAGGTTTAAATAATCTCCCCGATACCATTGTCAGCCCGTCTCAGCTGCAGTGCTTGAGCTTATAGGAAGTTTAAAAGTTTAAATAACCTCTCTGGTATTTTGTGTCACTTGCCAATTGCTTCTATTTGTTCTAGTCCATAAATGATCTATGGAAGTCACAAATTCAATCTTGAATTTGTCTGATTGTTGGTTACTCTTGTGATAATGTGTTCTTTTGTTACATCCAAATTGGGTTTTCTCTTGGCGTTTAGGGCACATGAATTAGGATTCAATTAAATTGCCAAATTTTCACCTCTGGGATACATGGTTGCTAATAAATTTAGCTTGTTGTTGCCATGTACTTATTTATATTAAGCTCCCTCTTATGCAAATCATAGCATTATTCTTAGGTCAAAATGTAAGACTGGAGGGTGTACAATTGATTAGTTAAAAACAAAATGTCTGAATTTTTGCATGTAAGAATACTTTTTTTTTTAAGCGGCATTATTAATTCATTTCGTGAGTTATTCGTGATTATTGCTAAATCAAAGGGCTTTATTCCATTTTATCTTCTTACTCATACGCCACTCCGTGCGAAAGGTGGAGAGTAAGTGTGAGAAAGAAACTTAGGAAAATTTCCTTATATATAAGTATTCCTATGTATGAATCCTTAAAGACTTTAAATAGGAAGGATATTTAAAGATAAAAAGAATATCCCCAGATAAAGGTCAGGCTAAATTAAAATAAATATGTATAAGGGTAAGGATTAAGTATTTACCATTCTATCTAAAACAACAATAAATATTCTTTTGTTTATTTTAGGATTAGGTTTCTTTAAAATAAAATGATAGATAAATGTTCATTTAGATTTCTTTAAAGTGAAGTAATAAATATATATATTCTTTTAATTAGATAAGAAATAATTTGTTTAGCTTTAAAAGATAATCATTATTATTATTTGAAGAAAAATATTTTTAAAGTATGGGACTTACATAGGAGGATAAAGATAAAGGAATTAATTATGAAAATTGAGATTTTGACCGTACATATTATTGCATCCATTGTGTCAATTAGGAATAGTTCCGCATTGAAATAGCACATCTTTAGGAGCATCTTTTTAGCTTTAAAATCTGATTGTCTAGACCCAGTTCCAAAACGTCCATTTTGGCACAATCAGTGAGGATTCTAGCGAAGGATGTGGAATTTGGCTTTCACCTGCCGAAGTACATTTACTGATGATTACATTTCTTAATATTTGTATATACAATAATATATATATATGTTGTTTTGGGTATATGATATATACTTATATGTGTATATGTGTATCGTGGAGTATATTGGATAAGTAGAGTTGGAATATAGATTTCGGTAAAACTAAATGGGTATTTGAGTTATATTTATTTAGTTAAAAGTCAACAAAAGCAAATATTAGATTTTAATTAAATTCATTTATTTGAAGTGAGCGGATATAGATTTTGGTAAAACTAAATGGGTATTTGAATTATATTTATTTAGTTAAAAGTCAACAAAAAAACAAATGTTAGATTTTAACTAAATTCATATGAAGTGAACCATTATATTGCATTTTATTTAAATTTATTATATATAACAAATATATATATATATATGGTTCACTTTAAAGTTAATTATTTTGAAGTAAATAAAGGTATAAGTTAGAAATATTAGATTAAGAGAAATCTAAAGGTTTACTACTATAGGGTTTCATAGTGCTTTTTTAATTAAAAGATTTTATGGGGAATTACATTTAATTATAGTTAATTATTTAATTATTTTCTACATTATCTTTAGTAGGATTGGTTTGTGTCTACGTCTAAGTGAATGGACATTTATAGTTTATCTTGAAGTTGTAGATGGTTATTTATTTATCCTGAATACTCTTTGGATTTGATTCTTTATGCATACTAGTGAATCTATGTTGATCATATTTTCCTCTTGTTTAATTTCACTTTTGAGGTTGTTTTATGTTTAGACATGTTTTGGATAAGTCGGGAACTCATAAATGCTTAAATCTTTTCCCTTTGATAAGTTACGGGTAATAGGTTGTAGGCATCTAGAGGCGATGCGGAACCTGTTTTATGTTGAAATTTCCCATGATTTAACCTTTGTGTTCCCATTGATCGTATTTATATTTTGAGCTCGTGGGTGTACCTTGTTCCCTAATTTTTCTTTCCTTTGGTTATGATTATGAGCGAGATGGTTCATACCTCACACGTGTGTACATTTTTTGGCCTTTATGCTTGGTACACCCTTGTCTTATTTTAGAACTATTTGGAAGAGTTTCCTAAACAAGTGTTGTTGTACTTGTTTGATGTTGTTTTATGTCATTGTTGAGTTAGCCTTGTTTTCACTTGACCTTGTTTGGATTTAGATCCTTTCTTGTCATCTCCTAGCACGGGGGGTGGACCTTCGGGTCCACATGGTCGGGTGGAACGTGCTATGCACCCATTGGATCCCCAGTCTGAGTTTGTGTTGATGTTGTTGATCTAGGACTCTACTTCAGATCTTATTGTACCATGTTCAATAATGTAACATCCTTTTATTTGATGTATATTTTTCCTCTGCATGACAGGATGTATATGGACTCTTGAAGTAATGTAATGTACTCCTAAGATGGCCATAATGTATTATTTTACCTTTGTAAACCTTATGTGGTAGTGGTTATCTGATATGTTGTATCTGTACTATTGTATCTTGGAACTATGAATTGAATTTCTATAAAATGATGTATTGTTTTCCACGCTTTTGATCATTAATAATTGTACATGTCATCATTATGTAACCTTGGTTGTTTATTCGCTTTCATTTGATAAAAGTTTATGATTCGTAATGACCGTTCCGTGTACCCCACAGGACGTGAATGACTTTGTAATTGCATAATTGATTTTCATGTAATGTATGTACATATTTCATGTAATGTTTTCTTTCAAAATAAAGGTATGCGGTGCTGTTGCATGCGCTTTGGTTCCACCACTTGACGGGGAAGCGTTACATGGTGTTTACATCTAATTTGACATACATAGATATCCATAGTGGAGAAAAGAGGAATAAAACACTACAAAATAGACATACTTTTTTCCATGCATATATCTGTAAGCAAGAGATTTGTACATATACATCCAACACATGGAATAGATGTATTTAGAGTTGCAAAAAAAAATTCCACATCAATGTATATGTCTCGAAAGTTAGTTGCAGAGGAATAAAACATTCTATAGATACACTTAGAAAGAAATATATATACAGACATATATGTATCCAAAGTTATGCATAGACAACAACCATATATATCCATAGGTGGACCTCAAACATGTGAATATTGTTTGCATGAAATGTCAAAAACATAGAGATCTACACATATGAAATATCAAAGTCTTGCAATTGTCGTTAAGGAACAATTGTTTGTGTCGATTGTTGATAGCTAGCTTGGGTTGTTTTTTTTGGCTTAGTTTGTTGATGTGCAATTTTTGGTGCTTTGCAACAATCAACAATACCCTTTGGAAAATAACATATATTATTTTAGAGATACTCAAGGAATGCTTTTCTCAGTCTACACTTCTTCCCTCACCGCCACTCCATTTCCATTAACTACACCTCTTCCACTTTCATTCAAAAATCCACAAAATAGCCTACAACCGGTTTTGCAGAAATTCCATAGATAACGATTAGACTTGCACCTTTACAAAATTTTTCTCTCCATGCTCACAGCTACTATATATATGTATGTATATATGTATATTATTATTATTGATTGTTGTGTCAGTATAGCAGCCATGGTATGAACACCGCAAAGGACAAATACATAATAATTACAGCACAATTTTTTTTTTTAAAGTAAACATAACATACATGTATTACACATTAAGTCATGACATGAATTCCATTTAAGCAGATTCACTAACACATACATCCCTTGGGGTACACGAAGAGTCATTACGAGACTGAGATCCACACAACAACAATAAAGAATAAAATCCCAAAGATATAATCCATAACAAAATAAACATTAACAAATATAACATATACATGATAATCATTGATAAGAAACCATTTGAGTACATAAATACAACATAAAAATAATTAACTCAACCCAATGAATAACAACTACCATGGCAAATAACCACACCGAGTTAACATTACATTACAGTACAATGTTCTAAAGGTACAATGATACAAGAGTGTTTCCAAACATAAATGGAAACCATACATAAGATAACATAATACAAATAAACAGATGAAAACTAGCTCCAAGATGGATACAACTCTGGAGTCGCTGCAACCGCACCAATCCGCACCTCTCGATCCTCGACTGGGGACCCAATGGGGTGCTTAGCACGTTCCACCCAACCATGTGAGTCCGAAGACCCACCCCCCGTGCTAGGAGCTAACAAGAAAGAGACCTCAACCAAGAACATCCAAAAAGGGAACCACAAGACTCAATGCCATACAAAAGTATCATAAAACTCAAGGATTACCATGACATAATCAACAACACCCAAGAGACAACATAATAACTTAAAGTCATAAACCCCATCACATAAAACAAAGCAATGATCAGTAAACAAGTAACCAAAGGATGATCATAAGATACTTCCAAATCAAACTGAATTAATAAACATGATACAATTCCAAATTTTAATTAAACAATACAATAACATCATATCACAGTATCATAAGATACAAGATCGTAAATCAAATATAAATGAGATCATACAAGACCACAAAACATACTAAAGATGCATTAAAGCAATAATCATAAATCAATTTAAATCAATTCAAACAACAATCTAAAACAACTCCCATAACCCACTTCCAGAGGTACACAATAAAGTAAAACACATGGGCAACTAGGGGAGAGTGTCATCGCATAGTCCTACATGGGCTGTCCTGTGCTCTTCCTCCCAACTGGAGGCGCCAGTCCCATCTATGGCTGTCCTGTGCTCTTCCTCCCAACTGGAGGCGCTGGTCCATAGGGTGACTCATGCGGAGCCGTAGACCTCTCGTGAAGACGAGGTCACGACCTTGCCAACCACGGCCTTCTCAGCCTTCCATTAGCCTACGGAAGCACTAATGAAGACGAGGCATCCATTTTATTAATCTTATAATGATATTACTACCCAACCCTCCTAAGTTAATTATTAGGTTTTCACTTAATTACAAACTCACTCGTGGGTTATCCTGTGCTCTTCCCCTTAAGTGGGGCGCCGGCCCCCACGAGGAGCCACTCTCCCTAGAGACCCAACCACATAAAAACCAAGAAACCAAGGGTTGTACAACATAACAAATATTATATCACAACTGAGAAGCATGCGAGGCATTACCCATCTCACTATAAATACATAATCAAAGTCTCAACAATTCTCGTACAACCCTTTTAAAATCATGAAACCAAAGCACTTGCCAAATCAAGGGCACATAAAGAGAGAGAACATCAATTATTAATCATCTCAAGCCTCTGGAAGCCAAAAGGATGAAAACCCACAAATGAGGGTAAAGTGAAGCAACATGAGTATTTCTCCAATAAATCCAACACAAGGATAAAATTTCCTCAAATAAGAGAGTAACTCAGAAAAGCCATAAAAAGGGAAGATTCATCAAGACCCATCCATAAATCAACAATGGTGTTACCTCAAATAGGGAACGCAAAAGAAAATCAACCTTTAAACAAAATCACTTAATAAAACCAAAAGCCACCAACTAGGCATTCCATGGGAGACCTCAATTTTCTCCTCACTAGAACCCCCTTATGATGGTACACAAACCTCTTTCATAAAAACAACATAGTAATGACAACAATAATTGCAAGGCCACCATATCAATTTCAATTCAAATATAATGAGTGTATATAATAAAATAAGATCAACCACCCCATCCAAACCACATAAACAACTTTGGTACAAAATAAATCAGAAATCCAAGAAGATCAACTTCCCACAACTCATCAACAAAATACAAATTCCCAATTACATTGCAACAAAATTTAAATGACAAAGGATTCCTTGAATCAAAGTTAATCTCCAACGGCATTCATACCAATACGGAAATGTCCAAAAACAATCCTTTAATAAAAGAGGTAAAAGCATGCAACCAGGCATCCAAGGGACCAAATTTAAAGAACACCTTAAATACTCAATCACTCACAACTCCACCAACCATTCGCATAATAAACAACAACCAAAAAGAATTCAAACAAGAACAATATTTAATAGCCAATCAATTAACAACCAGAACTAAATGACTTTACAACTTACCCATCGGAAGTACTCAATTAACTAAAACAATTCATGATAACCATCACAAGTATACTAAAAGACTTATTCATAAAGAGCACTTACCAATCAACCATTAAATAAATATAAAGGAAGTCAATTTTTAAAAGATTGCAATCCCATTTCACAAATAAACTATTCAATTTGAGAATATCCTAATCAATCTCTAGTCATGTCCATACATTTAAATTTCTCTTTTCATCTATCAACATAATTGAAAATTACTTAATAGCTGGATAGTTAACTTATTATTATTTCATAACTACTTATGTCCAAAACATTATTTCCAATTTCCTTTCATCATACTAATTTAACACTCACTTCCAATATTTAGATTAATTGTGAAAACCACTTAAGAACAATTGTTTATATTTTAAGACAATAATAACAATACTCTAGATATTTAAACTACATATTAGAACTTACCACCTTAAAATCTTAAATCTATCTAAATAAATTTACACACACAATTATGTTTAAAAACCACTACGCATTTATATTTATTTTAATTCTTTTTGAGGAGGGGATGTAAAAAGAGAAAAGATCTGTTCTACGAATCCAACAATACTACCAGATAAAATATAAAAAGAACAACTTATTTAATCCCATAATAAATTCTATTCCCAAAAATATTCACATTTAAACAAGAATTAAATAAACAATGTTGTTTTACTTTCGTAAACAATATCCACTCAAAGTTATAATTTAACAAATCCATAAGACAGATTTTTTTCTTTTAATATTTTACTATTATTTTCATTGTAACAAATTTTGCTTTATTTTTAATCAGAAAAGAAACAGAATCTAAGTGTGAATATCTATTTTCTAAATAACAGTTAAATTACAAAAAATATAATTTTAATCAGAAAAGAAACAGAAACAGAATATATTTATACATATGTTTAACTAACAGTTAAATTAACAGAATATATATATTAAACAGATTTAAAACAGTATAGATATATTTTCTTCTTGAATAACAGAAAAAATTGATTAAATAATACTACAACCAGAATTAATAAATTAATCTTTATATATATATAAATATATATATATATCTACAACATATATATATAGATATATATATACAAATATTCATATATATATACATATATATACATATACATATATATATATCAAATAAAAATCCGCACATAAATCATATATTAAAAATCGAATATTAAACATTATGTTTAAACATATTAAAATTCAAGTGGGATTTAATCCCAACACAGCCGCATAGAAGACCGGACCCCGCCGGCCGTGGACAGTCTATAGACTGTCCATGGTACCGACGGTACCGTCTGCGCCCAAAAGGCGGTGTGGTGGGTACGGCCGAGGCTGTCCCCCACACAGCCTATATACATATACATATGAAATTAAAAAAAATGAAATCAAATGGTATGAACAGTGCGACGGGTTTTCACAATTTCAAATTTCCAAACAAATTTCCATTCGATTATAAAAATATATATATATATATTTATATATATATGTATATATATATCTAATATATATATATATATAAATATATGTATATATATATTTTCAGAGGTTCGAATATTACAGTAACAGAGAATTACTGTTCACATGAAATTCACTGTGCATGATTGAAGTAAAAAGATTTCTAAGGAAATATATATATATAAACCAGAAATTCGAGGAGAGGTAATTGTTTTCAAAACAATAATCAAAAAAAAATTTAAAACTAAATGAAATAACAGAAAATTGTTTAATTCCCAGATTTTAATTAAAACCCCTCTTTTTAAATAACCAGCCACAACCCGGAAACCCCAGAAATTTCATCAATCTAATAACAATCCCCAATTTCCTTTGATTAAACTGTAACCCCAGTGAATTTTCTTACTAATTTTCAATCTTAAATACAAATTTAATTCACAAGCACAAATCCCTATTTTAACAGAGGTAAATAAATTAAAGAAGGAACCTGGCGTCCTTCGCTTGCAGAAGATTGAAGAAGCTTCGATCCTTTTTCTGTATCAATTTCCCTTGCTGTAAATCCTCCAACAACTGATCTGAATCCTCCTTCCTCTTCACCAATTTCTCCACAAACAGAAAAGAACTAGGGATAGAAAATTGATTGGAAAAGAAATTTCTCCAGCATTCCAAAAGCCATCCCTCCAACAAGGAAAAACCCTTATTAAATTCTATGCCCAGGAATCCTTTCAATTCCTCTTCCCGCGAATACCAAAAGTCACTTCTCCAAAAATGAAATTTAATTACATTCAAATCCACAAAAGATGGAGTTTTATATTTGTTTATTTATTTATCATTTCCACAATCAATTTAAATAAACACATGCATATTAAAATAATTAAAAACAACTATTTACAAAATTTTCTTCAAAACACCATTAATATTTTTGCAAACTACCACAACTTTTATTTATTTATTCTTGATATTCTCCAGCTCTCTTCAACTTCCAAATGCTCTATAGGTGAAGTTTCATTTTTGGCTTTAAAACACTTCAGCTTCCTATTTCCTTATCCATTTAAATTTCTTATTAAAATAATTATCTTTTCAAGACTATTTTGTTCATAATGATTATTAACTTCAACAATTTAAATCAATTTATCTAATAATATCACCTTTACTTATAACGAATTAGATTAATTTGATCATTTGTTCTAAATCATTTGATTTGATTTAATTGATTATTATTTTAATTCCTAATTATATTTTAAATAACCTTGCAATTTCATTTATGATTTAATTAATTATTTAAACATGATTACTAACATATTATATTCTCCACACAATCAAATAACTCAATAACCAATGAAACACACACACACACAAGTCCAAAACAACTGACATGGAGGGGTATTACATCCTCCCCCCCTTAAAAATTGACTTACTTCTGGAAGTCAAGCTTAATTAAAAACATGGTAACACAACAAATATCAATGATCATAAGCACATCATTACCATAAATTAAAACATTGATTAAACATCATCAAGTAAACAACGAAAATTAAACAAACCAAAAAAATAAGGAAAGGATACCAAAACAAAAATGGTGGCAGGGTTGCAACCAGACCAATTTGGCAAACACAAGGACAGATGATGAACTAGGTTGGGGAAACTTTCTTGTCAGTTCCTATTTTCCACATCAATCCCATTGGGTGTTTATGGTGCTCGTCCTGTCCTGACAATGCAGGTGGAATCGAGGCTTAGTTCCTGCAATCCTGCATGCAAGTAAACGTTGTGCACAATACATATATATCACAAATACATTGTGAGAGGAAATCCCAGCATGGTAGGGCACTCGCGAGCGAGTGATACCACACTGTCCCTCCCACCAAACCACACATAAAAGTCAAAACAATTCTAGTAACTCGTAAACAATTTTCTTCTAATTAGTTAGGAAATATTCATATAAGGATACTAACCATAAACCTAATTCATCTACTATATCAAAATGAATTACTACTTGACATTATAAGTATCTATACCTGCATATTACGATTACATTACCTTCGTCATTATGCTTTCTGAAGCCCACTTCCTGTAAATCAAAAGCTACCATAGAGCATTGCACATTAGTACCAATAATTCAAGTTACATCTTACCCTCAAGATACTAGATTCTGCTAAAATCATAGAATAATTATCCACAAAACCTTACATTTTCATTAAAACTCATAATTTTCACACAAAGAACTCCACTTTAATCATTATTCAACACCAAAATTCACATCAATTTCAAAAAAAAGGGTAAAATTTTACACCTTCACAGATTCAAGAAAACATAATTCCTCACTCAAGGACAACAAAATCGCAAATTCCACACACACTTGACATATTCACACACATAAAACACATCCCCAAGAAACACATCACACTAAAACTCAAGGGTCCATAGAGCATCCCCGACAGGAAGGATATCGGTGCATTGCACTACACCGAGGGTCCTATCCTTTCCCATCAGTTTCCTGCACCATCGACCCGACACCATCAAACGAAAGAAATTCAAATTCACAACTATGACAAAAGAAAAGTGAAACTCAAGACTCACGGGTCTAAGCGCAAGGTTACATAGTGAGCACACATAGTGCCCAGTGTATGAACCTAGGCTCTGATACCATGTTGTAACGCCCCGCCGTGTGAACCCCAAAGGACAAATACATAATAATTACAACACAATTTTTTTTTTTAAAGTAAACATAACATACATGTATTACACATTAAGTCATGACATGAATTCCATTTAAGCAGATTCACTAACACATACATCCCTTGGGGTACACGAAGAGTCATTACGAGACTGAGATCCACACAACAACAATAAAGAATAAAATCCAAAGATATAATCCATAACAAAATAAACATTAACAAATATAACATATACATGATAATCATTGATAAGAAACCATTTGAGTACATAAATACAACATATAAATAATTAACTCAACCCAATGAATAACAACTGCCATGGCCAATAACCACACCGAGTTAACATTACATCACAGTACAATGTTCTAAAGGTACAATGATACAAGAGTGTTTCCAAACATAAATGGAAACCATACATAAGATAACATAATACAAATAAACAGATGAAAACTAGCTCCAAGATGGATACAACTCTGGAGTCGCTGCAACCGCACCAATCCGCACCTCTTGATCCTCGACTGGGGACCCAATGGGGTGCTTAGCACGTTCCACCCGACCATGTGAGTCCGAAGACCCACCCCCCGTGCTAGGAGCTAACAAGAAAGAGACCTCAACCAAGAACATCCAAAAAGGGAACCACAAGACTCAATGCCATACAAAAGTATCATAAAACTCAAGGATTACCATGACATAATCAACAACACCCAAGAGTCAACATAATATCTTAAAGTCATAAACCCCATCACATAAAACAAAGCAATGATCAGTAAGCAAGTAACCAACAGATGATCATAAGATACTTCCAAATCAAACTAAATTAATAAACATGATACAATTCCAAATTTTAATTAAACAATACAATAACATCATATCATAGTATCATAAGATACAAGATCGTAAATCAAATATAAATGAGATCATACAAGACCACATAACATACTAAATATGTATTAAAACAATAATCATATATCAATTTAAATCAATTCAAACAACAATCTAAAACAACTCCCATAACCCACTTCCAGAGGTACACAATAAAGTAAAACACATGGGCAACTAGGGGAGAGTGTCACCGCATAGTCCTACATGGGCTGTCCTGTGCTCTTCCTCGCAACTGGAGGCGCCGGTCCATAGGGTGACTCATGTGGAGCCGTAGACATCTCGTGGAGATGAGGTCACGACCTTGCCAACCATGGCCTTCTCAGCCTTCCATTAGTCTGCGAAAGCACTAATGAAGACGAGGCATCCATTTTATTAATCTTGTAATGATATTACTACCCAACCCTCCTAAGTTAATTATTAGGTTTTCACTTGTTTACTAACTCACTCGTGGGTTATCCTGAGCCCTTCCCCTTAAACGGGACGCCAGCCCCCACAAGGAGCCACTCTCCCTAGAGACCCAACAACATAAAAACCAAGGGTTGTACCATCAAAATAAGAATATTAGATCACAATCGAGAAGCATGCGAGGCATTACCCATCTCGCTATAAATACAAATTTCCAAGTCTCAACAAATTCCGTACAACCCTTTTAAAATCATGAAACCAAAACACTTGCCACATCAAGGGCCCATAAAGAGAGAGAACATCAATTATCAATCATCTCAAGCCTCTGGAAGCCAAAAGAATGAAAACCCATAAACAAAGGTAAAGTGAAGCAACATGAGTATTTCTCCAATAATTCCAACACAAAAATTTCCTCAAATATGAGAGTAAATCAAGAAAAAGCCATAACAAGGAAAGATTCATCAAGACCCATCTACAAATTAACAATGGCGTCACCTCAAATAGGAAAACGCAAAAGAAAATCAACCTTTAATTCACGAAATCACTAAATGAAACCAAAGCCACCAACTAGGCATTCCATGGGAGACCTCAATTTTCTCCTCACAAGAACCCCCTTATGATGGTACGCAAATCACTTTCATAAAAACAACATAGCAATGACAACAATAATTGCAAGGCCACCAGATCTAATTTCAATTCAAAAAAAATAATGAGTGAATACATTAAAATAAGATCAACCACCCCATCCAAACCACATAAACAACTTTGATACAAAATAAATTAGAAATCTAAGAAGATCAACCTCCCACAACTCATCAACAAAATACAAATTTCCAAATACATTGCAACACAAATTTAAAAGACAAAGGATTCCTTGAATCAAAACTAACCTCCAAAGGCATTCACACCAACATGGAACAATCCTTCAACAACAGAGGTAAAAGCATGCAACCAGGTATCCAAGGGACCAATTTAAGGACACCTTAAATACTCAACCACTCACAACCCACAAAACACTTGCATAACAACAACCACAAATTCAAATGAGAACAATATTTATTAACAAATCAATTAACGACCAGAACTAATTTACTTTACAACTTCCCCAATGGAATTACTTAATTAACTAAAACAATTCATGATAACCATCACAAGTATTTGAAAAGACTTATCCATAAAGAGAACTTACAATCAACCATTAAATGAATATAAAGGAAATCAATTTCCAAAAGATTAAAATTCCCTCTTTACCAATAAACTATCCAATTCGAGAATACCCTAATCAAACACTAATCATACCCATACATTTAAATTTCCTCTTTCATCATACTCACTTAACATTCACTTCCAAAATTTAAATTAATTGTGAAAACCATTTAAGACCAATTGTCTATAATTTAAAATTTCAATAATAACAATACTCTACATACATAAACTACATATTAGAACTTACCACCTTAAAATCTTAAAATAAATTTACACACACAATTATGTTTAAAAACCACTACGCATTTATATTTATTTTAATTATTTTTGAGGAGGGGATGTAAAAAGAGAAAAGATATGTTCTACGAATCCAACAATACTACAAGATGAAATATAAAAAGAACAACTTATTTAGTCCCATAATAAATTCTATTCCCAAAAATATTCACATTTAAACAAGAATTAAATAAACAATGCTATTTTACTTTCGTAAACAATATCCACTCAAAGTTATAATTTAACAAATCCATAAGACAGATTTTTTTCTTTTAATATTTTACTATTATTTTCATTGTAACAAATTTTGCTTTATTTTTAATCAGAAAAGAAACAGAATCTAAGTGTGAATATCTATTTTCTAAATAACAGTTAAATTACAAAAAATATAATTTTAATCAGAAAAGAAACAGAAACATAATATATTTATACATTTGTTTAACTAACAGTTAAATTAACAGAATATATATATTAAACAGATTTAAAACAGTATAGATATATTTTCTTCTTGAATAACAGAAAAAATTGATTAAATAATACTACAACCAGAATTAATAAATTAATCTTTATATATATATAAATATATATATATATCTACAACATATATATATAGATATATATATACAAATATTCATATATATATACATATATATACATATACATATATATATATCAAATAAAAATCCGCACATAAATCATATATTAAAAATCGAATATTAAACATTATGTTTAAACATATTAAAATTCAAGTGGGATTTAATCCCAACACAGCCGCATAGAAGACCGGACCCCGCCGGCCGTGGACAGTCTATAGACTGTCCATGGTACCGACGGTACCGTCTGCGCCCAAAAGGCGGTGTGGTGGGTACGGCCGAGGCTGTCCCCCACACAGCCTATATACATATACATATGAAATTAAAAAAAATGAAATCAAATGGTATGAACAGTGCGACGGGTTTTCACAATTTCAAATTTCCAAACAAATTTCCATTCGATTATAAAAATATATATATATATATTTATATATATATGTATATATATATCTAATATATATATATATATAAATATATGTATATATATATTTTCAGAGGTTCGAATATTACAGTAACAGAGAATTACTGTTCACATGAAATTCACTGTGCATGATTGAAGTAAAAAGATTTCTAAGGAAATATATATATATATATAAACCAGAAATTCGAGGAGAGGTAATTGTTTTCAAAACAATAATCAAAAATTAAAAAAAAAACAAAATGAAATAACAGAAAATTGTTTAATTCCCAGATTTCAATTAAAACCCCTCTTTTTAAATAACCAGCCACAACCCGAAAACCCCAGAAATTTCATCAATCTAATAACAATCCCCAATTTCCTTTGATTAAACTGTAACCCCAGTGAATTTTCTTACTAATTTTCAATCTTAAATACAAATTTAATTCACAAGCACAAATCCCTATTTTAACAGAGGTAAATAAATTAAAGAAGGAACCTGGCGTCCTTCGCTTGCAGAAGATTGAAGAAGCTTCGATCCTTTTTCTGTATCAATTTCCCTTGCTGCAAATCTTCCAACAACTGATCTGAATCCTCCTTCCTCTTCACCAATTTCTCCACAAACATAAAAGAACTAGGGACAGAAAATTTATTGGAAAAGAAATTTCTCCAGCATTCCAAAAGCCATCCCTCCAACAAGGAAAAACCCTTATTAAATTCTATGCCCAGGAATCCTTTCAATTCCTCTTCCCGCGAATACCAAAAGTCACTTCTTTTTGAAAAATAAAATTCCAATCCATTCGAATCCACAAAAGATTGAGTTTTTTATTTATTTATCATTTCCACAATCAATTTAAATAAACACATGCATATTAAAATAATTAAAAACAACTATTTACAAAATTTTCTTCAAAACACCATTAATATTTTTGCAAACTACCACAACTTTTATTTATTTATTCTTGATATTCTCCAGCTCTCTTCAACTTCCAAATGCTCTATAGGTGAAGTTTCATTTTTGGCTTTAAAACACTTCAGCTTCCTATTTCCTTATCCATTTAAATTTCTTATTAAAATAATTATCTTTTCAAGACTATTTTGTTCATAATGATTATTAACTTCAACAATTTAAATCAATTTATCTAATAATATCACCTTTACTTATAACGAATTAGATTAATTTGATCATTTTTTCTAAATCATTTGATTTGATTTAATTGATTATTATTTTAATTCCTATTTATATTTTAAATAACCTTGCAATTTCATTTATGATTTAATTAATTATTTAAACATGATTACTAACATATTATATTTTCCACACAATCAAATAACTCAGTAACCAATGAAACACACACACACACACAAGTCCAAAACAACTGACATGGAGGGGTATTACATAGCATCGGGGCACCGGTAAGTGGCCTTTACCTTAGGTTCTTTTTTCATTTATTGCCTTAATTAATGCTTTAAAGGGTCGGTCTACCTACAGTGTCAATATATGGTGCCACTCAAGAATCAAACTACGCCATGATGAAGCACCTATCAAAATCTGCATAAACTCTAAAACCTCAAACATGGGTTAGTTACATACAAATTCATCAAATGCTCCTATGAAATAACATCTTATGCTTCAAAATGCAACAAATGACAAAAGAGATCAAAAAAACATTACTAAAGCATAACAAGTACCTATTCCATATTGGGTTGGTGTCAAATGTGCCAATGACCCTTTCCCAATCCTTGCTAAAACTCACAAGATGCAATGCAATGGTGATGGGAAAAATTAGTTCTCAATTGAAGAGAGTAACTTTGCATGAGAGTGCAGATAGGTTGATGAAGAATGAGGCCTTTCATTTATAGATTTTCAAGTTGGAAGAGAGCTCAAAATAGAGCAATGTGGGATAATGATTTGGCCAATGAGATGAGGCCACTTGTCACATTATGATAGGTTGAGGAATGTGCAAATTTTGGCCAATGTGCCAAAAAGGGGGAGATTCAAATTTGAAATTGTGAATTAAATGTTGAGAGGGGGACATGAAAGAGAGAAGTTATTGCAATGTTGGAAGGGACAAGTCAACTTGTCTTCATATTCAAACTTGCGGGAATATTCCATTTTTTATGCCAAGTTGAAAGAAAATGATGAATTTATAATTGAATTAAAATGATTTATTGGTGCAAGTGGGAAAAGCTAGAGGATGTGATGGGTAATTAGATTAGGTTAATCAGGATTAGATTAGCTTAGATGATGTTTAGGTGATTTTGACCCACTTGACTTAAATATTTTGATTTATTTAAATCAAGAGGGAGAAATATGTCTTTTGAGATTTAATTAAATAAAGTCTTGATTTATTTAATCAAAGAGGGAATGATAGGTTTAAATTAAATAAAATTAATTTATTCAATTTAAGTGGATAATCCTTAGAGATTGAATTAAATGAACCTGATTTTCCTAATGAATGGATTTGATGAACTTGATTAACTTTATGAGCAGATGAATGTGAACTTGGTTTACTTGATGAATGGACCTAATTGAATGCATGATGCTAATTTTGCATGTCTATATTTTTTCCCTCTTTGAAGCAATGTACTTGCTGCCTTGGTTCAAAGAATAGACTTGCTACAAACAAAATTCAAATTTTTTATTTTTTTTTGAATGTCCTAGTAGAAAGAAGTACACTAGTACATTTCCCCCTCGAGAGATCGAGCGAAAAGATTCTATTTGAGGGTTGATCTCACGATAAAGAGGTTCAAAATGGATAGTTATGGATGATGATGCAAATGAGATGGTTTTAAGATGCTTATAATAAGAAATCTATATTATCTTAAACAACTTAAATGATGATAGGATGTGAGATGGATGAGATAAATGATGTGATATGCTATGATTATGCAAATGTATGATTTTATGAGATGCTTAGACTAAAAGATCTATATTATGATGATGAACATGCATGTGAGATGATATGCTGACTACTGATGGTTTGTGGATGTAGGATGGATGCACTGGTGATGATGATTAACAATTCATGACGTGATGTTAGTGCAAAAAAGAAGACATTAGATGATGACAAGAGGATCCAACAAGCCAACTTTATGAGAGATGATGAGAAATGATGATGATAGATGGATGATTCACTTATCAAGGATTGGGATTTTAAAAGGGTCACTTACCTTATATTTGATAACACGTATAAGCACGATGCATCAAGGTATAAAGGACTAGGATGGAATTTTACTTAGTGTGATGGACTTTGACTCGACAGATAGATAGGAGTATTCTTATTCACACCTGACATACGAAAACCTTGCTAGGATGCACTTTAAAAGTTTCAAACATCTCAAACCAAAACACGGAAAGGTATAAACAATCAATGCAATAGTCAACAAGCTATCCAAAAAATCCTCTACATATCTAACAAAGCAAGTATTCGCCAAGTCATTTTACAAGAATGTCCAACAAGCACAGTAGACAAAATATAATGAGTGTTGCCCCACTCCTATCTCTCTAAATCCTTTTTCCGGATATCCTCGAGAGGTCCTTGGACTGAGCACAATAAGATAAGTCAAAAGACAAAGATAAAGCACACAAACAAGTTACTGTTCTTCAATACCGCTAACCAAAAGGGAATGTGTTTTTAAGGATAAGAAACAAAACTATTGCCAAAAGATAATGCCTATTGTAGGAAGGATACATCCTAGGACATGTTAGTGGATAGCGGCACGCCATTTCATTTATCAAAAGTGCTCTTTCTGATAAATAATGCCCCTTGTAGGAAGGATACATCCCAGGACATGATGTTATCAAATGATTGATATGGGATTTATTGGATGATGGGCTACCAATGCAAAGAGTTGAACTTGTTTACATACTGACTTAGACTTGAGACTTGACGTTTTTGAGTTTTATTTTTAACTTGCTAGTCTTGTTTCTAACTGTTTCACCAAAGGTTGAGGATGACGATCAGTTTATTATGGATGGTGTTATTGTGGGTGCAAAAGAGATGAGGTGGATCAAATTTTTCAAATATTTGGATGTTTTTAGAGTTTTACAATGTTTTGAGGCTGTTTTTTTGGTGTTTTTCTAAGATTTTGACCAAGAGACTAACCTAAGAAGGAGCTATAGGGGCCTTGGGGGCTGAATAAAACAAATTAGCCGCCTCAGATTATACCTTGAGACCACATATGGATTCGTGATGACTTGATTGATTTACAGATGAAGATATACATGATGAAATGTTAGTTGTATGGCGGACTCTGGAGTGACCTAAGTGTCTGAGGGGATGATCAAAGATCAACCCTACGTTCAAGCTCGAGAGACCCATGGTGACAAAGATGACTTTCATTTTTTTTTTTTGCTTTTTGGCTTTTTGACCTGTTTTGGGATTTTGATAATTTTTTGATGTTCTTTGAATTTATGATGTTTTGATGTTTTAGATCGTTTTGATTTTTTATAATGTTTTTGGATTTTTTGATTTGAGGACTTTAAGAATATACACGAATCTGATACAATGAGAACATGCCCCCATTATGATGCAATAAACTACTTCGATAAAGGCAAGACAAACTGACCTTGAGGATGAGCTTGATGAGTACTAAGAATCATGATACTTTAAATAGGACCAAAGGAAACTATGGTGAGGATGTGAGTGGATGGAGTGATGGATGGAGACCTGAGATGTGATGGATGATAGGCAAATGGATGGATGATGTAGACAAGCGTAAAGATCCTCATGGATAGGAAGTGCTTATTTACACAAGCGGCGCTTGTTTGCCGAGTTTTCGCAAAGACTTGTCCAAATTGCTTGAAGTAGTTTTCACTAGAGGACGATACTTCTCTTTACTATTTTTTATCCTTTTCTAATTTTTTAGTTATTTTGCTTTTAGATTTTTTTGTTGTCACCAAGATGCACATTTGCGGGTTTTTCCTTTGAAGTAACGGTTTTTAGGGAAATTTTTTGATTGATTTTATTTGTTGTTTATTTGGTTCTATACCTTGAAGATTTAGGCATAAAACTTTTTGAGATAGGAAACTATTCATGGGCTTACTGAGTTCAAATTTGATAATGATATACCCTTGACTTATAACTAGCTGTGACAAATGGTCCCAACCAATTTGGTTCAAAAACACGCCTTTGTTTGGGTTTGGGACGTCGCCACGGACTATCCTTTAATACCCCGACTCTGGAAGCTTGAGAGAATCCGCCGATTTTCTTATTGTAGCCAACTCGCGCAGTCTATTCCTAATGAACTTGCAAATGATTTAAAGTGTCTATACGCCGCTAATCTAGTAGCTCCAGCTCATTTAGTCTTGATACTTGGTACTCTTCATCCATGATGAGGTTTTGCAGTTATATCCTAAGTGATGGGAGCTCGATCTCAATGGGGAGTACCGCTTCTGATCCGTAGACCAGGGAGAAAGGGGTGGCACCAGTGGGTGTGTGGATATTGGTTTGATAGGACCAGAGGGTGGGATTAAGCTACAAATTCCAGTCATGACCCACGTCATTGACTATTTTCTTGAGGATTTTTCGAATGGTTTTTTGTTTGTAACTATGCTGGCCATTGCCTTGAGGATAGTATGGGAATTGGAAGCCGATGTTGGATTACGAATTTTCTGCGCAGATCACGAACCTCTTGATTTTTGAATGGTGTTTCCGTGTTGGCTTGTGGAACCACCATGTCGACAAATGAGATAGTTCCGGATGAACTGAAATCACGCCTTCTAGTTATATGCGTCATGGGTATGGCTTCCACCGAAAGTACTTTTGTTGGGAGTTATGATGATGAATTTGTGTTTGTTGGTGTTATTTTTCCAATGAGATCGAGTCTACTTGCGAAAGAACCCGCGGTGTGACGATAGGATGAAACTTTTGGTGGAGCATGGATGGAGTCCCTGCTGTGACATAGGCACCACGGCATAGTCATGTCTCATTCCATTGTGGGCGTAAGCGCACATCCTCCAGCGGTTTCTTACATGCTATAGTTTGTTCACTTTCGGTGTGAACCACAAATTACCATTATGTACTTTGGGTAGAAGCGGGTTAATGCTTCCTCGCGTTTAGGAAATTGGTAGGGTTCCTTCTATGCTCTTCACGATATAGGGTATCTCTAGGATAGAAAAATCTAGATGCCTTACGACAAAGTTCATTTAGGTTTGATATGGTAAAGTCTGGTATGAAGCTCTATTCAAAGATGTATAAATCATGGTACAAGGATCATTAGGACCATGATTCCACCGCAATTCTAATTTTGGTACCTCGAATGTGGGTATGAGAAAGGCACTCTATGGGGAATTCATATTTGAAACATTGTTAGGGATGTCAGTGGGACCAATTGTTATATAGCGTCTGCTACTCATTGTTGTTAGCTCTGTTATCTGCTCAAATATAATTCGATGAAGGATTCTTTGAGAGTCTCCACCAATTTCTTTTATAGAGCGAGTTTGTCATCCTTGGTCTATTATTCATCATTCACTTGATTTATTATTAATTGGGAGTCTCTGTATACTTTGAGAGCTATAATGTTCCACTGCACTACTATTCTAAGACATATGGTTAAAGCCTCATATTTTGCAATGTTATTGGTGCAGGAAAATGCCAGTTTGTAGGACCTTGGTATACAATGCTAACGGTGATAAAAGAAAATACCGATACGATCCATGTTGGTATTAATATGAGCCATCAGTATGTTTCCAGTGGTTAGCTGAAATTTGAGATTAAAATGGATTCATCACGGAAACTTCAGAGACAAGGGTTCTAGGAATAGGTCGGTTCTTGCCGGTTGATGCCTTGTAACCTTGGCCTTGATTGCTTTCCTCTCCACATATTGATATGTATTCTAATAATATCATCACCATTTTCCATTCTTCTATAGAATTTCCTTTGACTAGATATGAGGATTCATTTTGTAATGGGTTTTATTTTATGTACCAAGCATGTATTCATCTAGAATTTTGTGATGCAAACACTAACACCAAGGCATGCTTTCTAGATGAATGAATAGTTTAGCTCACTTATTAACCGGCTAATCTTACAACAATAGATAGCCCTTTCCATTCCATTTTGTCTCATCTTGAGCTAGAAAGAGCTCAGAGACTCTAGCATTCTTGTTATACTCTAGATCAATGGTTTCTTTGGGATGGGTGGCATTAAGACTGGCAGTGTTAGTAGATATTCTTTGATTTTTTTGAATGCCTCTTAACACTTGGTATCCCATTTATACACTACTCCCTTGTGGAGTAGGTGAGAATATGGGTTATGTTTGTCCACCAGTTGTGCTATGAATCTTCAAATGGATTGGAGTCTGCCTTGGAGACCTCTCAGTTGATTTAATGTTTTCAGTGCCTCCATCTCGAGGATTTCTTTTACTTTTGTTGGATCCACTTCGATGCCCCTTATTGACACTATATATCCTAGGAGCTTTCCTGATTGTACGTTGAATACACACTTCTTAGGGTTTAATCTAACCTTGTACTCCTCCAGCTTGTTAAAGATGGCACTAAGGTTGATATGTGATCTTTTCTCTTTCTGGGCTTAGCTAGAATGTCGTCGACATAGTCTTCGACCGTCCTATGAATCATGTCATGGAATATAAATATCATGGCCCTTTGAGATGTTGCTCCTGCATTTTTTAAGCTGAATGGCATCATGTTCCAACAGTATGTCCCCCATTGACAAGTGAAAGTTGTTTTATGTTGGTCCTCTTTAGCTATCATGATCTGATTGTACCCTGAGAATCCATCCATTAGTGACAACATTTCATGTCCCGCTATCATTTCTACTATCATATCAATGTTGGGAAGCGGGAAGTCATCTTTTGGACATGCCTTATTCAATTCCTTAAAGTCTGTGCAGATTTTGATGTTCCCATCGAGTTTTGAAATAGGTACCAAATTTGACACCCATTCTGGATAATCTATTGGTCGGATGAATCCTGCATCTAATAGATTTTTTAGCTCCATTTTGACTAGTATGGCGATCTGAGGATGCATTTTTTGAAGCTTTTGTTTGACAGGCTTTGCTTTTGGATACACTGTTAAGAGGTGAACCATGGTCTTTAGATCAAGTCCTGGAATGTCAGCATAACTCCATGCGAAGTTCATTTGTCTTTCTCTTAGGAATGCAGCTAGGAGCTCTTGCTCTTCTCATAGTAGTGATTCCGTGTAGAATGTGATATGTGGGGTTCCCTCTTTTCCTAGGTTGACCAGATTGCATTTTTTAGCCAAGACTGCTGACTTTTCTTGATGAATAGCTCTTAAAGGAAGATTGAATCCCCCATCCTCAGGTGCCTCAGAGAGGTTTTCACCATTGGATGGATCCTTTCTTTTTACTTTTTTCTTGTCAGAGAGTGCCACAGTTTGGTTTTCACTCAAGGACTTGGATACTATTCTTAATTTCTCACTTTTCTGACTGAAGGATTCAATCATTTCCTCATAATAAGTGTGTGTATCTAGTTCTATAATGAACCCTTCCTTGTGATCCCCATCTGGAATGTTATCCCATAGTCCCATGAATTTTGAGAGTGCCTCATCATTTTTGAATGTATTAAGAAGTGGTGGTCCTCATTGGTCATAGTCGATGAGTTGGGGATATACTAGGCGAATCTCATGATTTTGGTGGTCTATTTCAAAAGATAGGGTTCTAATCATGGAAAGAGTGGTATCCTCAAATAGCCTAGGTAAGTTGGTCATGGTATCCTTGTCATCACTACTACTATAGACATCAGTTATATCAAATGTAAAGTTGTATATGACATGACTTGTAGATACTGGTAGACGTAATTCTGCTGGGGTTGGCT
The DNA here is from genome assembly GCA_007258455.2 of Sequoia sempervirens. Taxonomy (NCBI): domain Eukaryota; kingdom Viridiplantae; phylum Streptophyta; class Pinopsida; order Cupressales; family Cupressaceae; genus Sequoia; species Sequoia sempervirens. Next base: position 152,651,939 of record VDFB02000007.1, on the reverse strand, counting down.
GAGGAGGATTGTTAACCATTCTAACTGGAGGACTTCGTCCTCATATGGTTATACTTGAAGGGGTACATCCAAGGCCAAGATTTGTTATTGGTCGCATCTCTAGCATGATAGGTATTATAAGCCCATTGTCATTTTGTCGTAGTCTTTAATTTTTGTCATAGCCCATTGCGAGCATCATTTGTAGGCCCTTGCTTATGTCATCCATTGGAAAATTAACCATTGGTCTTTCATCTTGATATACCATGTGAGATGGATCTGCCTCAATAACTTCTCATCCAAGATCTCCCCAACTTGTGAATTCAGGATAGTTTTTAGGAGACGTTTGGGATGTGGAAGCCTCATTTGTTTGCGGGCATCCTCGTGATCTAGGAGATTGTGGTAACTCTCCTACCACAAAAGAATTATTAGGGAGCTTGTAGTTTCCACAGCCATTATCTTGGATGATAATATTGATGTCAAATATGGTGGGGATGGTGGGAGTGGTGGGTGTCTCTGTCGCAGAAGTGGATGCGAGAGTGGTGGGATCAATGTATGATGTGGACGGACCCTCATCATTTTTTGGTACTTGGGGGATTTTTTCAATAGGAGAAGGGTTCAAGATCTCCATGGATAGTGACTTCTTGTCTATTATGTGTAAATTTCACACATTGGTGGAAAGTTGATGCTACTGCTTTCATCGCATGAATCCATGGGCATCCTAGGAGGATATTATATGGCAAGTCGAGGTCCAAGACCTAACAAGTGGTTTCCATGATGGAAAGCCCTACTTGAATAGGGAGTTTGATTGTGCCCTAGGACACTCTTTCTTAGTCATCATATGCTCTTATTGTGATACCCTTTCCTTTGTCGATGGAATCTTCTGATATTTTCAATTGCTTGATGAGACTTAGGGAACATATGTTCAAGTCTGCACCTCCATCCACCAAGACTCTTTTTATTTTTCTCTTATGTACTATGGCTTCCAAGTGAAGTGCACGGTTGTGAGATGGTTGAGCGGGGAAATCCTGGTCGGAGAATGTAAGAAGATTAGGCGTAATGATATTTTCGACCATAGCTTGTAATTGCTCCACATCGAGATTTGCGGGGACAGTGGATGATGCCAATGCTTCTTCTAGGATTTTCTTATGGGTAGATGATATTTTTAGCAACTCCATGATGGAGATTTGCAATGGCGTTCTCTTGAGTTGATCTAGGACAGTGTAGCCATTAGGAACAGATCTAGATGCAGGGACTTTGTTTGGCTTGGATGATCCTACAATGGTTACTTTGCCGCCTCTTGTGGTGAATCCACAATCTTTGGCATAGGTGCCCTTGATAGTAATGACCATGCAATTTTCATCTAGGGAGGCGATGATTGTTTCATACACACGATTTACATTTGAGTGGGTGCCTTTCCCTTTATCTTTGTTATTGTTATTCCCTTTGTTGCCATGTTTTGGCATCGGATTCGTATATATCTTAAGATCCTAGTTTCCCATTGGTTGTTCCATGTTTATGATTCTTTTATCGATGAGATCTTGAATGATGTTCTTCAATCTCATGCAACTATTTGTGGTATGGCCTTTGATTTTGTGGAACTCACAAAGTTGATTCTCATTATACCAAGGAGGTTTGACATCCAGTGCTTGGTAATTCTCAAAGGTAGGAGCCTTGATGAGTTTTTCATCTATCAATTTTTTCATTATGTCTTCAAGTGGTTCCCCCAAAGTGGTGTATTTTTGCTTGGGATAAATTTTGCGTTGGGGTGGTCCCCTTTGATCATTGAGATTATTGACTATTGGATTTTTTTTCAATTGTTGTGTTGTGTGATGATTGTTTTGGTGTTGGATTTGGATTTGTGGTACGGGTGCATTTTGGCGAGGGGCACTAATGACTACCTTGGCATCGATGACACCATCATTAGTAATGTTTTTGTTCCTTGCCCACATGCGAGGTTTATCATTGTAATTAGATGGTGGGAAGTTTTTTTTTTGTTTAGGGTATGATGTTGATTCCACAGGTTGAGTCATGAGGGCTCTTTGGATGCTGAGTGCCTTGGGGATCAACTGATCATATGTGGTGATGCCCTGAACCTTGAGATGAAATTCCAAGTGACCTTCAAGGTTGGCTATGATGGTGCAAACTTTTTTCTCTTCTGGCATGGTCCACTTGCTTCGATTGGCCTTGGATTTCCATCATTGTAAGAATGAGGCAAAAGATTCACCCTTTCCTTGTTTCAGAGCTGAGAGTTCTTCTAGACTAACATCCATTTCAATGTTACATGCATAATTTTTAATGAATGTGTCCATAATTTCTTGGAATGTTCTAATGCCTGAAGGTAAGCGAGAGAACCATTCCATAGCATGGCCTACCAAGCTCCTAGGAAATAGTCACATAAAATAAGTATCGTCGTATGTGACTTCCATACAATGTACCTGGAATTCCCTAATGTGATCTTCAGGGTTTCCCATCCCTCGATATTTATCAAATTTGGGGATCTCAAATCCCTTGGGGAATGGTTTCATTACTAGGTTCCTGTAAAATGGATACAGACATAAGTTGATTGGTGTCTTGGTTGTTCGCCTCGATTGAAGATCAAGCACTTGTTGCGAGAGCAACATGATTTGTGTCATTACGTCATTTTGTGGATCAGGGGGTGGGATGAAGGTGTTTTGGGGTGTTTCAATCATGGGTTGGATGGGTGGGTTGTTTAGTGTGTTGTTTGATGGTATCTGTATGTTCTACTGAGCTAGGTAGGCTTCCACTCGTTGTTGTATGAATAATGCCTGTTGTTGCTGCTCTAAGATTTGTACTTGCTGTTGTGCTTGTTGTTGTGCTTGTTGTTCCAACAACACTTGTTGTTGGGCTGCCAATTCAACTGCTTCTTACTACTCTTGATATTTCCTTATTGCTTGTTGATATGCTTGCAATTGTGCTACTTGTCTTTGTGCAAGAAATTGTGCTTGTGCTTGTGCCTGCTGTGCTTGATATTGAGTGTTTGCCTGAGCTTGAGCTTGTGCTTGCACTGCTTGTGCTTCATCTTGGGCTTGTGCCACTTGTTGTTGTAATAGAGCTTGTGCTTGAGACACATTTTGTGCTTGCAATGCTTGTGTGACTTTTTGTTGTTGTTGTTGTTGTAATAAAGCTTGGGCTTGTACGGCCTGTTGCGCTTGTAATGTAGCTTGTGTTGCTTGGGCAGCTTGCGCAGCTTGAGTAGCTTGCTGAGCTGCTAGTTGTGTGGATTTTTGTTTTTGCACTTGTTGGAATCCCCTTTGGAAGGCAGCTTGCAATTCCCCATTGTATTAGCTTGATGTGGTTGAATTTGGTGGTGGTGGATTTGGAATGGCGTTTGTGGTGAGCGATGATGTCATGTTGATGTTTTGAGTGATAGCTGGTGGTGTTGATGTGGTGGTTGGTCCTTGGGAGACCATGCCTTGCGATGTTAGGAGGGTGTTTGATGATGTTGCAATTGCTTGTGCATTTTTTGTCTATTGTTGCGATATCGATGACAAATTTTGAGTGTTTGTCATAATGCTTTGATTTATATTTGGGATGTTGGTTTGGTTGATAGTTGGTAGAGGGGGAAGCCCTAAACCAAGGAGTGGTATGGATGATAATGGAAATGGTGGAAGAGGTGGAAATGTGAGGGGTGCAAGCTCTTGCGAAAATGTTATGGTGTCGAATATGCCCCCTGGTCCGAACATATCTCCCTCTTCTTGTGAATTTGTGAGGAGAGGATTTTGAGGTGTTGCGTGAAAAAATGATAATGATGGATCATGATAGAAAGTAAGAGGTACATTCTTATGTAATGGTTTTTCAAATATGTTTTGTTCCATTGTGGTATTTGCATCCAAGTTTTGATTATTAACAAGGGGGTGTGCATGAATAGCATTGAGAAATACATTTCCCTTATTAATATTGGGCTGGGTTGGAGCAAATGATGTCGTGATCTATGGAATGTTTTACATGATGCTTTGGGATGGGGGTGTAGATGAGATGGGAATGGTGGAGGAGATTGGAGGAAATGATGTTTCGACTATGGTACTCACATCAAAATCCGAAGGTAACTTGGCCCCTTGTTTTGCTAGCTCAAGCATGTATAACAAAGGGTTAAGTCTCATCATGATGTTGATGATTTTATGGTTCTCCAGATTTTGGAGCATTTCAGTTATTTCTTCGTGAGACATTCCAAAGGTAAGATCCTCTCCTTGGTTTTCCTCTTGCGGATTTTGTGATGATGAGATGGTTAACGGATTGCTTGATTCGGTGGGATTCATTTCTATGTTTGTTTGGCTAAGATCACTTGAAGTGGGTGTTTCTTTGTTGGCTTCCATAATCTTCTTGTATTGAGATCTAGTTTGAACCATAAAACAAGGATCAATTTTCAAGAATAGGAGAGATGAATCTCTTGGTTCTTAGGATTGATCTTTACTTTATGCCCAAAGTAGAAAATCTTTGGATACCTTGAGGATCAAAAGGTGATATGATGGTGATGCAAGTGATGGATGATGCAGATTTTTTTGTCTTTTGATAAATCTTGAATAAGATACTAGGCTTTTGGGACTTTTTGGATATGTTTCATATTTTTGGATTTTGATTTGATTTTGATTTTGATTTCTTTCGATTATGAACAAAAAGACCCTAAGATGTTGGATGATAATCTAAGGGATATATTTGTTCAAAGGATGATGATTTGAATATGTGCGGGGAGAAGGATGCATCTACCCAAACCTATTCAAACAAGATGATAGTTTAGCCAAGTATACGAAGAAGGATGCATCTACATATACCAAGCTAAACAAGATGATTTTGATAACTTTGACTAAGCATATGCAAAAGGATGCATCTACACATACCTAGCCAAAGGTGATTTTGATAATGTTTTCAAGGATTTAGTCTCAAGGATTTTGATGATTTTTATTTTTCCAAAAAGCCTAGCATTAAGGATGATTCCAAGATTTTCCAAAAGGTGATGATGAGATGATTCTTGTTTTGATGGATGAAGGATGGATGGGAAGATTTTGATTTGCTTTGATCCTAAGATGAACCTATAAAAGACACTTTATTTGCCAATATCTAGGTATTGAAGAGCATACAATGCTTCTATAGACCTTTGTAACCAAGAAATAATTCCATTTGAACATACATTTTTGGATTTTGAACCAATAATTTTTTGCTTTGGGATTTGGACTTTTTGAGAATCGTGAGTTTTCAACATACATGAAAGTTCATTTTGCTTAGCTTTGCTTAATGGATTTATTTTACCAAAAACACTTTCTTTGATTAAGTTTTCAAACTAAGATGTCCAATGTCTTAATTTCTTCCAACCCCACAAGATATGTCATGTAGAAATTCGATGAACTTAAGGCAAGGGTTTTCCTATTGTTTACTTAAGTAGACAAATCGAGATGTAATCCAATGTTTAGAAACCTCTAAGGATGTGACTCCCAAGGGCAAGCAATAACATATGGATTGCGTCAATTGTATTTGTCTCCAAAAGGGTTCGAAGTTTGGATGATGATGTTAAGTGTTTGTTTTCAAGATGTTTTTGATCAAGAATAAGTACAACCCTATGGATGTGTAAGAAAATATTTGTTGGATTCCCACTTGGACAAGTCCAGCTACGCTTATATTTAGCGAATGGTTAGATTCTTGACCCCATTGGTTCCCCTCCATGACACTCACTTATACGGGGCAGCCAAGCATCAACACCCATGAAACTCCCATGGCATGTTTTCCATTTTTACTAAAAGATCATAAAAGTGTGGGGTGGCTTTAGAACGACCGTTCTTGCACCAACAAATAGATTAAAGGATTTTGGAAAATTCTAGCACATGGGTTTTAATAAGAACTTTCCGTTCATGGAGATTGACTCATATGGCAAGAGTCCCCTTTCAGATCCATCTTGTCAGAATCAACCACGTGATATTGGCGTTTACTCCAATACCCACATTTATATACCGGTTGGAAATAATCTTGGCTTTAGAGTGTTTCCGGTTGAGTCGTTCCCTTGGGTGAGTACTTTTCCCCAAGGGAGGCCCTCTAGGATAAAAAAAAGTGAATAAGGAACAATATTCGTAACCTGATCAATCCTTGTTGGCGACAAAGAGAGAGAATATATGCAACAATGCCCCCACTCACACTCGCACAAGATTTTGTTCAATTTTTAAACCCAAATTAAAGTGTGGAGGTGATTGCTTTGTCTCACCCTAAAGTCATGAAAAAGGCCTTTTGATTCTCAAGATCGCTATAAAGCGCGAGAGAAGCGCATACGTCCATTTTCAATGATTTTAGTTTAAGTAAGCCCTCACAAAACAATGTAGCACATGTTCATTTTAGATCCCACAAAGCAATAATGAATTTGTTTTAGAGCACCAAAAGACAAATGATAGTTATTTCATTCAATTTGTTAACCAAATAAACAAACTCTAGTATATTGTGATCCTAATGTTCATTTTAGCCTTTGCAAGAAGAAATTGAAAAGATTATTTTTAAACCCAAATGACATTAGTGTTCTAAGAAAGAAAAGATAACAATTTCTTGAAGAAGTGTTAAACAAACACTAAAGTGTTTAAAAAGACTTTGATTTTGTAAGATATCCTTGTCATGCTTCTCCTTTCTTCATTTTTGATTTCCAACCTACAAGGGAGAAAACCAGTCAGATTTTGGAAAATACAAAGATTAAAAAGTAGAAAACAGAAGACAAAATGATCATTGATAAAAAAGAGTGTGCTAAAATTTATTTTCCACTTTTTACTCCCTTCCGGCGGCGTAACCTATGACTGCGTCAGAGTTTGATTTCTCAGTTGTGCCCTCACAGCGCCGCTTACTAGTCAGCATCGCTCTGTGTTAGGACAATGAGCTCAATTGCATCGTAGTTTTTGCCCAGCGTCGTAGTTTGGTTTTTTTGAAAGTTCCTGCGAGTCAACCAGTCAAGCAGTGGAGTTTATAATTCAAATTTTTTTGGTGGGATCAGTCCAGCATCACACTTTGAGTTTCCCATGGTGCTATATAGTGATGCTGAGCTCCCAGTGTTGGAAATTTTTTGTGTATGAACAAAAACACAGAAATTTGTGAGAAAAGAAATAAAGAATGATATCCAACCCTCCTTCTAGCGCCAAATGTGTGAACCCCAATCCTAGAACCTACAAAACAACAAGAATAAACAAGTTAAACAAGAGATTGCAAGCTAAAACAAGGATTCCCCATGAAATCCATTTACAAATTTCAAATTAGGAAATTAAACAAGGAAGAACACAATAAGACAAGGAAATATAGATTCAATCCTAATTAGAAAAGCAAACACATGATCCCATGGGGGAATTGGTGCCAATTTGATGTGAAAATTGGCCCTTTCCCAATTCCTAAGATGAAATTTTGATATGTTGATGATGATTGATCCACTTTGATGATGAAGTATGAGAGCTCCAAGCCAAAATCTGCAAAAACCTAGCTAAGAACTTAATGGTGATGGATGAAAATGGTTAAATATTTTAGCATAATAACTTTGCATAGTTTGTGGATGATGAGATGAGGATATGAGCACTTTATTTATAGAATGCCAAGATGGATGAATGTCCAAATTCGAGCAATGTGGGACTAACATTCATCTAATGGCATGATGCCACTTGTCAATCTATGAATGGATGGAGGATGTGGAAGACTTGAGAATTGTGCCAATAAATGCTTATTTTTGAATTTCAAATTTGTTGAAATGACTTGCAAGAGGGAAGGGAAATTGCAATAAATTCCACTTGGCTCAAGACAAAGGACATGTAAGATGAAGTTATTGCCTTGTTGGATGTACATGTTGACCTAGAATTTTTGAATTCAAATTTGGAGAATATTCCAAAAGATGCCTTGTGAGGAAAATAGAGATTTAATAAATGAATTAAATATATTTTCATGTGAAACTTGCAAAATATAGAGGATGGGACATGATAAGAGGTTAAATTAATCAAGAGCTAATTAATTTAATAGGAGATTATATGATGTGACCTATTTGACTCAAATTTATAGATTTCTTTAAATCAAATAAGAGAGGAATATGATAAGAGATTAATTAAATAAGGATTTTGATTTATTTAATTAAAAGAGATGGTGTTAGATTAAATCAAATAAGGTTTTAATTTATTTAATTTAATGGATAGACTTTAGAGATTTAATCAAATAAAATTAGTTATTTAATTAAATAGGGATAATTAAATCAGATGAATTGATTTAATTAAGAAAAGAGATTGACTTAATTAGATAAAATGATTCATTCAATTAAGAGAGGAATATTGATGAATTTAATCAGATAAGGAGATTTGATTAAATAGTTAGATCGAGGGATGATTCAGGATGAAATGATGTTAGTAGTCAGGATCAGGTTCACAGTGTCAATCGGTACATTTTACGTGTCTACAGTAATTATTCTAAAATTTGTTCTATAGGATTTCCCTATCTATATATTCCTACTTTTAGCTACTTCTAAAAATTTTCTCAAGGATTTTGAATTTTTATCTAGAAAATTTATATGGGAAGGTAATTTTGGCTCACATAGATTGTGTCTCACATGAGGGGACCATATTTATTGACCTAAGAGAGCTAGGGTCCGTGGTCTCTACCAATCAAAGCTTAATTATTAACCGTTGGTATCCAAACTTATCTAGAGGTGGTGTATGCATCCTTCCTTTCCTTGTGCTAGGATTCTAGATTTAAAGTAATTGGGAGGGGTGATGGATCATGATATCCCTCGAATGGATCTAAGTGGTAAATGTTCTATGATTTCAAACACTATCAAGAGAGGAGCTTCACTTTTTTCTTTATTTTTGGATTATTAATAAAGTAAATAATGATTTATTTTGGCATGAATCCTAGGAAAATTCTTAGTTAAAATTGTGAATAACAAAAGACATAGGATCAAACAATAAACAAAGGCACCTTACACACAAGAGAGTTGTAAATAATAATATAATATATCTTCAACTAGAAAACCTTATAAAATGAAAAGTTTCCATGAATCTCAAGAGAAATAATACAATGAGAGTTGAGTGCTTATATGAGAAAACAATAAATGAGAAATGGATTAGTTCATGATGAGTGTCAACATCTAATGCAATAAGATAGAATGGTCTAATAATAGCAAAACTAATAAAATAATAAAATCAACTTCTAATTTTAGCTTAAGTGTATGAGAATAAATTAGCCTAAAAATTAATTTTAAATATTAATTAATTATTAGCTAATGCAAGATTAATCTAATAGCCCCCCTTAATATGAACTTAGGCAATAGCTAAGGTCCCAACAAACAAGGCCTAGTGAGGTACCCATGTACAAACAATTTAATCTCTCACAATAGAAGAAAATGAGAAAAAAACAATGGGAGAAATATCATCTCCAATATAGAGGAAAGTAAAATAAAGGACTAAGAAGCCTCAAAAATAGTGTGAAGTACTAAGAATACTCCAACCAAAATAATGTGAAGGAATAAGAAGCCTCCAAAACAATGTGAAGGACTAAGAGACCTCCAAGATAATATCCCAAAAGAATAGGAAAATGAAGAACATAATTGAAGCACAAAGAATTTCTAGAAAAATGTTGAATGATAACTATCATACTATTGATGTGAAGAACACCCTCTTGAAAAAATGATAATCAAGATAAAAATATATAAAAACTTCCATGAGTTCCCTTATTGACAATACTCTAATTAGATGTCATAGAAAGGTAAAAATATATATCAATGAAATATATAGATGGCACAAGTACAAAAATTCTAAAGAATAGTTATCAAATGAAAATGGAAGGTCACCTCTAGAAATAGGAATCCAAGAGTTTCCCTATGGTAAATGCTCCATCTAAATAAAATACATGGGTAACTAAGCATTGCATGTGCCTAGTACATAGGAATAACTATTGTATACATAGCTCACTCCAACATGAAACCTAAAATGCATTAGCACGAATACAAGAGAACCCCATAATGATGACAAGGGAGAGCCAAGATACATACACTAAAGTTGTGTGAAATCAAGAAGTGCATGTAGGAGAAAAAAAATTATCTAAATGTGCAACTAAAATTGCCTACAATAAAAAGGGTGTGTAAACTAGGACACACATATATGAGACAATAATCACTATGATTAACTAGTATCATGGAAGGAACCCTCACTTAACAAAGGTGTGATGGAAAAAACAATTCCTACACAATCCCCCCATGACACTTGATATCATAGTGCAAGTATAATAGGCATAATAAGATGTACCAAAACCCAAAAAAATATACAATAAAATGGCACTTTATCTCAATATGTCTACAAAAAAGAATGTACTTTAAAATTATGTGTATAATGCCCAAATATGACTCAATACTAGAAATACATATAGAAAAGCCAAAAAAAGTAATCTCTTGCAAATCAAAAGTTTCTAGGAGCTAAAATGTCCAAGTAATTCACTAGAGTGTGGAAACACAAAAAACTAAATAAATGGTACCTCGAGAAAAATATAGAAAATATGCATGGTTGGATGTGAAGAGCTCAAATACTAGGTTAGAATTTTGAATAATACAAGATATAGGCTCAAACAAAAAACAAAAAATACTTCCATGTGCAAGAGAGTTGTAAACAATAATCTATTATATCCACAACTAGAAAAACTTATAGAATGAAAATCTTGTAAGAATCTCAAGAGAAATAATACAATGAGGGTTGATTGATTATGAGAGAAAACCATAAATGAGAAAGGGATTAGATCATGATGAGTGCCAACATCCCATTCAATGAGATAGAATGATTTAATGATATATCAACTAATAAAAGAATAAAAGATCTCTTAAGTTTAGCTCAAGTGTATGAGAATATATTAGCCTAATAACTAATTAAAGATTAATTAATTATTAGCTAATGTGGAATTAGTCTACCATCGTCCTCTCATATCTTCGTCTTTTCCCCAAATGAAAAAACTTAAGGGTATTTTTAGAGGTGTGCTGGCCCAAAGTGGTTGACTTTACAATTCATTCCCCTTTGCGAAGATCCATTTTTCAAATTTGGAAGGACCCAAAAAGCTTGTCTAAGGAGGATCCTCAAAGGATGTAGATTCCTTGAATTCTATTCTAGCTAATAGAAATTGTAGCTCTTTGGAGGATTCTGATGCTCATTTTTTTGGTCATAATTGGAAAGGAGAGTACATAATTACTCAAAGCTATCATTTTTAGATGTGGATAATATTGGACTTATAGAGTTGCCTAGGTTGAAAAGAGTTTGGACTAAGTATGGCTAGCATAAATGTGTTTTTTTATGTGGTTTTTGAGTCATAATAGGGTTTTGGCCTGAGATAATATTTACAAAAGAGGATTTGAAGGTGTTCATTTTTATTTTTATGTATTTCAAAGAAAGAATCTAAAAATCACTTGGTTTTCAATGCCCCTTCTCAAAGGAATTATGGAGGATCTCATGGCCACTTTGAAATAATCTTATTATTCATGTTAATTTTTTATATAATTTTTGAAATAGTTTGGGTTAGGCCCTTTCTTTAGCTTCTCTTTACTAATAGTTTAGGATTTTGGTATTTATTTTATCTTTTTGAATTTTGATTAGAAATAAAACATCGTATATTCTAGGATACAAGGAGTTTAATTATTCAAGTTTGGCTCAAAATTAAAAGTAGGCTTAAGGAGGCCATTAGTGATAATTTTCTTGATGAAGGCCCTCTCACTCCCTTAGATCTATTTGAAACATAGAAAAAAGGTAAGTGGGTGATCTAAAATGGATGTATGATGCACCTACAATTTCTCTATTTTCATTAGGAAATGAGATCCCCAACAGTAGAATTGACTTTCAATGGGCTTAACTGAGTCAACCTTATTAGAGATATTGTTGTTTTCCTAATGTAGGAGCATCCTTGGTTCTTGGAAATATTACATCAGCCAAAAAAAATATTTTCTTTCAGTTTTTTTTTCTTATTCTATTCTTGCTCAGTTCATGTTGGTGGATTCGTCATCTTCGCTCACCAGACCCTGTGGATCTTTGTGTACATCGTGGACATGTTCATTTTCCTTGTTCGAAGATTTGAGCATGATTGGATCTTTTTCTGACAAGTTATCGCTTCTAGATTTCATGGCAGTTTCTTGAATCAACACCAGAATAATTTTAAACTTTTCAGCCAGTTCGATCATTGTGGATCATCCCCGTGACTTGCGGATCTTAACTGTATGCTTTTAATTGTTTCATGGAGTGGTCCCAACCTTCTTTATAGGTCCACACTTCATCTTATGCACTTGTTGAAGAGTAATTAAAATTTGAGGCCGACCTATTCATGCCCACGTTACATTTTCTTTCCTTGGAGAATGTGATGATCTTTGGTCAATGTGAATGATTCCAAAATTGCATATATGATATAATGCTTGTAATTGATCATTAGGATACTAGTACTGAAGTAGTAGTTGATGGAGTAGATTGAGATAGATTTGATTGTAATATTCAACTCACATATAAGAGCATATTAGAGGGTTGTATTTTTGGATATATTTTATCAAGCCTGTGAGCTAAATCTGTAAGCTTCAATGTTGTCGGCCGAATTTAACTAAGATTTTTGTTAATGAGAATATTTGCATCTGCATTTCCTCCATATTTTGTGTTTCTTTCATTATGTTACTCTTGCTGCATGGTCCAGATTGTTCTCTTTGAGGACCCTCCTACCGTGGCTACGCTAGATTGGTATCAAAGTGATATTCGATCCGTGTGAGGTCATCAGAGTTTGTAGAGTCCTGTTGAAGATTTTTTGTGGGGTGACAGATTGAGGATCCAACTTGAAGCTGCAGAGGGCTAGTGTAAAGATGGTGGGAAGAAGAAATGGTAGAAATGGAGCACGTGGAAATGCAGACCTAGCTATGATGGAGATGTTAAGAGGAATTGATGCCAGATTAGATGCAGTCGAAATGACCCAGAGGAGAGGTTGACTAGTTGATGATGTGAGTAATGAAGAAGTAGAAGTGTAGGAAGAAAGAGGAAGAGAAGAGAAACCTGGCCTTGATCGGGGAGAAGAGAGGTTCATAAGAGCCCTAACTACAGTAAATACAAAACCACATTTCAATCCACTAGATCATAATGGTAAGTTGGATTCAAATGTATTATTAGATTGGATAATAGAGATGAAAAAGCATTTTGCATTTGAAGGTACCATTGAAGATAAGAAGGTGAATTTTTCTAATACAAAGTTGAGAGGACATGCATCCCTTTGGTGGGAACATTTGCAGATAGATAGGAAAAGAAGAGGAAAAGAAAAGATAGTCATGGGATCAAATGGTGAATAATTTGAAGTCAAATTTTATGCCTGCAGATTATCAGACTAGTTTGTTCAAGAAGTTGCAAAATATGAAGTTGAAAGAATCAAGTGTGATAGAATATACTGAGGAATTCTATAAGTTGAATATCAAATCTAAACATTCGAAGGGTGAGATTGAACAAGTAGCTAGATATGTGAATGGTTTAAGGTCGTCTATACAAGATGAAATTAGTTTGATCAAGTTGGTGAGTGTGGAATAGGCGTATCAGTGTGCCTTGAAAGCAGAGGAGAATTTGAATAAAAGACATGAGCATAGACAAAGACGAAGAGGTGAAAGATTTCAAAGAGGAAAAATGTTTACTAAATGAGGAAGAGGATCTTTTCAAGACGAGAACATGGATAAGGAAGTCGGTAAGAATGAAAATTCATACCATAGAGGTGATGAAAAGTCTTACAGAAGAGGAGGTTATGGTGGTTACCATAATGAAGGTTATAGAAGAGATGATAGAGGATAGGAGAAAAGGATGTTCAAGGGAGCTTGTTATAATTGTGGTTGAGAAGGACAAAAAAAATTTGAATGCAATCAGGGAGAGACAAATAGGAAGATAGAGAACAATAGAAGGACAACCTTTGTTGAGGAAGAACATACTAGATCATCTAATAAACCAGAAGATGGAGAAGCGTTGGTGAATAGAAGGGTGTTGTGTCAAAGTGAGTTGGATAAGGAGCCATTGCAGAGAAAAAAATTATTTCAGACCAGACGCAAGGTGAATGGTAAATGTTGCAAAGTGATTGTTGACAGTGGAAGTTATGAGAACTTGGTTTCTGAAGAGATGGTGACTAAATTGGGGTTAGAAAGGTTGAAACACTTGAAGCCCTATTAGATTTGTTAGATTTAGGATGAGCATAAGATACTAGTAAGTGAAAAATGTTTGGTGAAATTGAAAATAAGAAATTACCATGATCAAGTTTTGTGTGATATCATTCCTATGGATATATGCCATGTTTTGTTGGGAAGGCCTTGGCAGGATGATAGATAGGCTATTCATGATGGAAAGAAGAACATATACACCATTGTTACTAATTGGATGAAGTAGATTTTTTTGCCACTGGAAGATATTCCTATAGTTGAAGTTTGTATGAATGCTAGGGTTTGTCTGGTTGATGGAAGGAGATTCCTTGGTGGGTTGAGACATGAGAATATGTGTTATTCCTTGGTGCCTAAGAAGGCTGAAGACTTGAAGCATGTGGAAGAGAACCCAAAAGAGATAAAGGAGATACTGATAGAATATGAGGAGATCATTTTAGATAATGTACCTAATGGATTACCACCTGTGAGGAGTATTAGACAGTGTATGGATTTAATTCTTAGAGCTAGTTTTTCTAATAAAGCAACACACTAGATGACACTGACAAAGAATGAAGAATTGAATAGAAAAGTGCAAGAATTTTTGAGGAAGGGTTTGATCAAAGAAAGCTCAAGTCCATGTGCAGTACCTACTATGTTAGCACCTAAGAAGGATGGATAATAGAGAATGTGTATAGATTCTAGATCCATAAACAAGATCATGGTGAAGTATAGATTTCTTTTGCTTAGATGGATGACATTATGGATTGTTTGAGTAGAGCTAAGTACTTTACAAAGATAGATTTGAAGAGTGGATATCATCATATCATAATCAGAGAAGGGGATGAGTGGAAAAAAACATTCAAGAAAAATGAAGGATTGTATGAGTGGTTGGTGATTCCTTTTGGATTGACAAATGCATCGAGTACTTTCATGAGGTTGATGAATAAGGTATTGAAGAAATTCTTGGGTAAGTTTGTGATTGTGTATTTGGATGACATTTTGATTTTCAGTAAGAGTAGAAAATAAAATTTGTTGCATATAAGACAAGTTTGGCAGAGATTGAGAGAAGAGAAGTTGCTGATAAACATTAAGAAGTGCAGTTTCATGAAGGAGGAATTGGTGTATCTGTGATTTGTGATATTTGTGGATGGATTGAAGATGGATCCTAAGAAGGTAAGAGCAATTGTTGAGTGGCCTACACCAAATAGTATTGGAGAGGTAAGATCATTTTATGGATTGGCTAGTTTCTACTGAAATTTCATTACAAATTTTAGTTCTATTTTTAGCCCTATGATAGAAACAATGAGAGGGGATATGAAGGATTTTAGGTGGGAATCTAGAGTAAACCAAAGTTTTGAATTGTTGAAGCAGAAGGTGATTGAGCAACCTGTCTTGGCCTTACCATATTTTAATAAGGTATTTCAAGTAGACTGTGATGAAAGTGGAAATGCAATTGGAGCAGTACTGATTCAAGAAGGGAGACTTGTAGCCTATTTAAGTCAGAAGTTGAATGATGCTAGGAAAAGATAATAAGTGTATGATCAGGAATTGTATGCCACAGTTCAAGCCTTGAAGAAGTGGAGACATTATTTGTTTCCAAAGGAGTTTGTGTTGTATACAGATCATCAGGCATTGCAATATTTGAACAGTCAGGGTAAGTTGAATCAAAGACACATGAGATGGGTAGAGTTCTTGCAGAGTTATACCTTTTTTTTTTAAGCATAGGAATGGAAATTCAAATAGAGTTTTTGATGCTTTGAGTAGGAGGAATTTATTGACAGAGATGAGAGTGGATGTATTAGGCTTTGATGAGTTGAAGAACCTGTATGAGGAATACTTGGATTTTGCAGAACCTTGGAGAGCTTGTAGATA
Source organism: Sequoia sempervirens (assembly GCA_007258455.2). Lineage (NCBI taxonomy): Eukaryota > Viridiplantae > Streptophyta > Pinopsida > Cupressales > Cupressaceae > Sequoia > Sequoia sempervirens. The sequence goes on along the minus strand of VDFB02000007.1, from coordinate 152,635,972 downwards.
ACCTGTTTTGGGAGATAGAAGCCAGTGGTTGGATTATTTCATTCAAGAGGATATGTTTTTTAGAGATAATCAGTTGTGTATACCCTAGAGTTCAATGAGGGATAACTTGGTGAAGGAGAATCATAGTGGAGGAATGTTAGGACACTTTGGAGTTGATACAATAGTAGCATTGGTGAGTGAGAATTATTTTTGGTTGCATATTCATAAGGATGCTAGGAGATTTTTGCAGAGTTGTAGAGTTTGTCAAGTTGCAAAAGGGAGTAGTCAAAATGTTGGATTGTATAAGCCTTTGACAGTTTCAGAGAGACCTTGGGAGGATATCATTGTGGATTTCATACTTGGTTTGTCAAAGACACAAAGAGGTAATGATTTTGTATTTGTGATGGTAGATAGATTTTCTAAGATGGCACATTTCATACCTTGTAAGAAGACAACAGATGTAGTACATGTAGCGGAATTGTTTTTCAAAGAAGTGGTTAGATTGCATGGATTACCTAGGAGTATTGTTTCCAACAGAGATGTAAAGTCTGTTGGTTACTTTTGGAGGACACTTTGGAAGAAATTGAAGACAGATTTGAAGTTCAGTTATACTTTTCACCCACAGACTGATGGACAGACAAAGGTAGTAAACAAGAGTTTAGGAAATTTGTTGAGATGTTTGGTTTGAGAGAAGACTGGAAGTTGGGATTTGGTCCTTGCACAAGCAGAGTTTGCTTACAATAATTTAGTGAACAGGAGTATGTGATAGTCACCTTTTGAGATTGTTACAAGAGTTCACCCTAGAGGTATATCAGAGTTGAGAGACATCAATATGGAAGATAAGAGGAGTCTAGAAGTAGAAAAAATTGCAGAACACATGAAGTTGCATACTTAGGTGAAACACCAATTGGAATATATGAACTAAAAATATAAGGAGAAAGTAGATGAAAAGAGGAGACATAAGGAATTTGAAGTTGGAGATGAAGTGATGGTATATTTGAGGAAGGAAATATTTCCTATTGGTACATACAATAAGCTAAAGATGAGGAAATTTGGACCTTGTAAGATCCTGAATAAATTTGATTTAGGAAATGCATATGAAGTGGAGTTACTAGAAGGTATGGGTATATCACCAATATTCAACATTACAAATCTATGTCAATACCATGAAGCAGATTTCAGTGAACACAGTGAAGTGAAATTGGAGAGTTAGTTTCCTAAACAACAGTCAGATGAGATTGAGGAGATTTTGGATGTTAGAGATGGGAGGAAGACTCGTGGAAGATAGTACAAAGAATATCCTTTGAATTGGAAAGGTAGACCAGTTGAGGATTCTTCTTGGATTTCTCAGGCTGAGGTAGACAATCTTGGTTTTCCTTTGGCCATAGAAAAGTGAGGGACTCACTTTTCATTAACCCTGGATGTCTGATACAGGAGCATCCTTAGTTCTTGTTAATCTTGCATCAATCAAAAAAATATATTTTCTTTTAGTTTTTGTTCTTGTTATGTTCTTGCTTAGTTCATGTTGGTGGATTCATCATCTTCACTCACTAGACCCTATGGATCTTTGTGTACATCATGGACATGTTCATTTTCCTTGTTCCAAGATTTGAGCATGATTGGATCTTTTTTCGGAAAGTTATCGCTTCTAGATTTCATGGTAGTTTCTTGAACCGACACCAAAATAATTTCAAACTTTTCGGCCAGTTCGATTGTTGTGGGTCATCCCCGTGACTTGTGGATCTTAACACTGTGATTTTAATTGTTCCATGGAGTGGCCCAGACCTTCTTTATAGGTCTAGACTCCATGTTATGGACCTGTTGAAGAGTAATTCAAATTTTATGTTGACCTATTCATGCACACGTTACATTTTCTTTCCTTGGAGAATGTGATCATCTTTGGCCAACGCAGATGATTCCAGAATTGTAAATATGATATAAATCTTGTAATCAATCATTAGGACAATAGTACTGAAGTAGTAGTTGATTTGAAATAGATTCGATTGTAATATTCAGCTCGCATAAATGAGCATATTAGATAGTTGTATTTTTGAATATATTTTATCAGGCCTATGAGCTGAATCTGTAAACCTGGATGTTGTCAGCTGAATGTAACTGAGATTTTTGTTAATGAGAATATTTGCATCTGCATTTTCCTCCATATTTTGTATTGCTTTCGTTGTGTTACTCTTGCTACACAGTTCAGATTATTCTCTTTGAGGACCCTCCTACCGTGGCTATGCCATTTCCCCCATGACAAAAATGTGTAAAATATGACTTAAAAATACTTTTGGGAGAAGAATAAAAGTGCATTAATGATCAAAATTATGAGATATAACACTTGAAACATGAAGAAGTATTATGATAACAATAATAGAAAGAATAATCTTCTAGCATTTCTCAAAAGGTTAAATTGTTATGTACCTATCACAAAAAGTGTCACAAAGCATCCTACCAGGACTCATTCACCCAAGGGTGAATGGGTCTTTGTACAAGAATTTTTATGAGCTTTATGGGTCCTTTGGAGATGGATCTAAGCTTTTGTTTGCTACAAGTTTCATTGACAAAAACTTTGAATTAAATTTGGGATCTGAGTTCTATGGCTTGACAACAATGTTGACAACTTTGTCAACTTCACTAAATTTTACTTTTGATCCAATTTATTCTTTCTTCACCTAAAAATTTGCAAACACAAAGAGAGGTAAAACAAATGTTTTTTTTTGGTGAATAGGGTTTTTCCTTGGTCAAACCCTGTTTTGGTAATCAAGCCTTGATAATGAAATAATGATGGAATAAAGAAATTGATGAATAGAAAATTTGTTATGTCACAACTCACCAAAACCTTTAATGGATATACTTAGAGGACTAAATTCTAACATATCACTCCAAGGATTGGATCTTGCATGAAATGACTTTATTGAACACTTGAAAGCTTCAAACCTACATCACAATGTTATCTCCCAAAACATGCATGAATGCAAATAACTTTGACATGAGGATCTTGATCTTGATTGCTACTATAAATGACTGATAAATCCACTCTCCAATTCTCTTGACAATAATATTTTCTCTAGTGTAAGATTTCATAATGTTGCTTAGTTGGAATTGATAAAATAACCTTGTATTTATAGTTGCTTCCTTAATTTCCCAACAATTAAACATCAAAAGCTAACAATTTCAATTAGAATTTGCATCATTAAAATACCACCATAAACATATTAAAAATTGGGACCTAAGACCTGGGTATGTGCAGGATCATCATGGAAAAAACGGGCCCTTAAGTGGCAAAAAATTTAGAAAAATTAGAGTTAGGCAACATGACATAAAAATTTGAATAGGTTATCTATATTATTTCAAAAATATGTAAGAATAGAATTTGTAGCAAATTGAATGTAGTTTCTAAACTAATAGGTTTATTTTAAAAGAAATCTATTTGGTGAAAATTTGAAATTTCAATGCAATACTACTTAAATTTCAAGAAATAAGAATTAGGTGTTTGACCACCCTAACCACTATAAAATGATAATATTTTTTATAAGATTTTAGATATAATTAGAGGACTCATGTACCAATGTGATGCATATTTTTGTAATTTTTTTTCCAAGTAAATAATTAATTATGAATTTTTATTTCAACTTTTAAAAAATATAAAAAATCGTATGTCTGACCACCTTAACTTGGTCAAAACTTCATGAAATTAATTTTTTTTAATCCTATAGTATGTGAAGCATAAATGTGATGCATGTTTCAAATTCAAAAAATGTGATACCATTTGAAAGCTATAGATATTTTTCAATTAGCCTATCAATCAAGATTTTAGTCGTAATTCAAATATAAAATGAATAATAATTATTTATTAAATTCAAAGTAAAGAATAATTTATACTAGTGGAAAGCTGAGAATCTCCTTTAAAAACCCTTTTTCGTTTCATCAATTTTGTGTAAAACAAAATTCATCACCCACATACCCTACACATACCCATCATATCACCACTTTTTGGCCCATCATGGTCCTGCACATACCCACCTAAGGAGGACTTATTCACCCTTGAGTGAATGAGTCCTAGGCCCTAAATATAGGACACTCAATTTCCAAGGTGATTAATTTAATGTTTGCAAACGTTTAATGTAGGACCCCCTTTTAGAAAAAAAAATAATTAGGATTTTTAATGCATAACTTGATCAATTAGAGGCTTAATTAAGTACAAATAATTAAGGGGATGTAAACATGGTGTGAAAATGAGAAGGTGCACATTTTTCTACACTACACAATCTATTGTCAATATGTTGTAGATTTCCCTCCACTCTCCTTCACATTCTAGATTTGGCTTTAGTAGTTATAGATTTGTGAAGATGAATCCCTAAGGTTGAGTGGTCTCCCCATCCTAATGATGTTCTAAAAATTAACATAGATGGGTCCTCTAGGGGAAACCCAAGCTTAGGAAGAATTGGTGGAATTGGTCAAGAAAATATAGGTTTATTTCAATTTTTCTTCTCTAAGTATATGGACATCCACTCTAATAATTAGATGGAATATTTAGCTATTATATTTTCTCTTGAAATAGTCCATGGTAGAGGATGGACGAGGATAATATATGAGACTAATTCTATGGTGTTGGTTCTTTTTTAAAATAAATAATTGTGAATAATCCGCCTAGAAACTTTCCATAGTAGCTAAGAAAAGTCTCTATCCAACCACAAATTTTGAATTTGTTTCCTTTGTCCATATTCCTAGAGCATAGAATAAGGTTTCATATCATTTGGCTAGATAGGCCTTTGAAGGTGGGTTTGGTTGGTGGGTGGAAGACTTGGAAGATTTGGGTCATGATAAATCTTAGGTACTTTTGAAGATTATTCATGAGGATCAAATAAATCAAATCTAGTTGGATGGGTTTAGTATAAGAAATTGTGATCTACTTTGTGGAATATTATTGTCATTTGTCAAATGGTTCTATAAGAATCCCTAGTGGATTTTTTCTCTTTTATTTTATTGTGATCACTATGGGCATTTGGAAATATTGCTGATGCTCTTATATTTACATTTGTCTTTAATTTAGTATGAATTTATTTTTCTCCCTAAAAAAGTTATTTTATTTACTTACTAGATATTTAATTTAACTTTAGAACTATTTAATTTAATACATATACATGGATACATAAAAAAAAATATTTAAGAAATATTTTATTTTATCTACATTATTTACTTTATTTTTTATTAAAAAATATTCTTTTACTTAAGAATAATTTTAGTTTAGTTTTTGAAAGAGTTGAATTAGATTACCAATGCCATAATTAAATAATATATCATCATCTTAATAGTTGAAATTAATCAATTTTTAAGATTATACTCAAATTTTGAAGGACACATAGTAATAAAACATATATTATTATCAATAAAAATCATATTATCCATGTTTAATTGTTATTATAATATGTTTATTTTAAATTTAATTAGAAGAGATAGAATAGTAAAATTTATAAATAACTTTCTCATTTTCAAGTGAATTTTATTTATTTGTAAATCTAAATATAAAATTTAAATTTTAGTTAAAAATAACTAGCAGCCGCATGCATAGACATGCAACAATCAGCCAATAGGGGTCTTTTGCGACGAGCTATCTAGATGGTTAGGAGGACTAAACCTTTTTTTTTGGGATGGAATGTGAAATCCTAATGATAGATAATAGGTATAAATGTTTGTTTGGTTGCAAAAACATAAAGTGTGTTGAGAAGTGAATAGAAATCGATATGAAAATTGACTAATGGAAATGGAAAGTAAAACCAATGGTCATAGTGAACGAAACACATCAGTTACAATGTATGAAACAAGTAATCACAAGTAACTTTTTTTTATTAATGTAATATTTAATAATTTTAGTTACAATATCTATTAATTGTTAATCTTATTTAATTTTGTTAGAAATATAGGAAATTAATTGTCAACAAATAGAATTTTTAAATTTCTTTAAAACTGGAAACTAAAAAATTAAATCAAATATAAAATTTAAAATAATTGTTTTTTCTAGCAACAATATTTTAGTTTTATATTTATTAGCAACAGATGCACATGTATATTGTCACTTTTTGTGTAGGTTATTCAATCAATTAATTATTTAATTTTGAAATACATGGAATATTTTTGTAAGGGTCATCACCCATGTGTGCAATTACTAATATTGGATAGAAAAATTACACATTTTTTTCAACAAAGAAAGACGTTCAATATTGAATACTTTTTATAATTAGTATTAGTCCATAGTTTTGGAAATTAAAGTTTTAGTATACATGTGTTTTTTGGCAAGACAAGTATAAAAGGTTTAAAAGTAGCGAATTACAAGGAAATTCAAAATAAAAATTTGTTTCTTTAATGAATGATTTCATAGTGCAATTGAAGAATCAAATTAGATGAATAACTGATGAAAGTCTCTAGTGCATTTCCACCACTTGGTACTACATAAGAAACATGTTGTTACAAACCATGTTTTCTACACATGTATCTATGTAAGAAAAGATATATGGCATGAAAAGCCAAAACAGTAAACCCATGCTCATTATCCACCCTACCATATTGGCATCATGGAGCCTCATGGACCCTAGCCAAACCCTTGAGAAAAAGAAACATGAAACATCCTATGGAAATTTTCTGGAGTTCCATTATACATTGTAAAATATCAAAGTTGGGAAAAACAAGCATCATGATTTTGGAATTGTCATGTATGCTTTAGCCTAGCACCTGCAAATAAAAGAGAGAGGTATTTTAGTGGATGGGGAAACAAGATGAGAATGGAAACATCAAAAATTAGTAAATACATATCTAAAATCAACAAACACAATCAAAAAGTAGAAATAATGAATAATATTTACAAGTGGGTCATCAAATCTATCTATTGATAATGGAAAATTTTTGCACTTACATGTACTGTTAGTGATGTTCGACAACCGCAATGAGCATTGGATTGAGTTGTGGACTGTTGAACAATTTCAAATAGGAAATTTAGAATATAGTAAATTTGTTGGATGTCTATTGTATCTATGCAACATTATAAAAGAAATCATATAGATTTAACAAAGATATATTTTAGTATAAATTTTATCTTGCAAGTTCTTATATTTGCATTGCATGAGTAGAATGCATATGTAGATATGTGCATGTGAATCATGTCCACATATAATAACCAAGAACGAGAATAGGAAACCAATTTTTTTGAGGCAAAAGAATCATAGACTTGACTTGAAAAAAAAGAGTCTAGTTCGCGCATTGCATTTTTGTACAGCACCTCTTAAACAATTTTCTACATATATTCAATATCTACTAACAAAGAACATACCTTGAACCTTGTATCAATATGTTTGATGATATTATTTTTTTCCCGACGTGCTTGAAACCTATCACTACAATGAACTACTGAGGTCTGTTTATTCAAGTTCGTTGGTTTGATAGCAGACTGTTTAGAAACTGTTTTATGCTAGATTGAAAAATATTATTCTCTAGAATGTGTAAGTCATTTAATGTACTTATGTATATATGTATATATATATATAATGGCTGTTTAGACAACACAACTTAATCAAAATAAACTTTCCCACACTACTACACTCAATATTACATATATTTTGTCCAACCGAATTTACTTCATCCGCCACCATAGTACAAAAACCATATAATGCATGAAGCCTTGGGCGAGCAAACACTTACCATATACAATTAGTCTATTTGTTAGTAGACTACAAAGAATGTGAGCACGAAAGTAAAATGAAAAGGATGACAGCTTAATGAATGTCCAAATGTATATATTCAAACACAAGAATAAATTATGTAGCCATTGAAAATCTACAACATCCACTTTGTAAGTATTTCGACTTAAATCAATTAGAAAGATACCAAGGGAATAATTGTATAGAATGTGTATAACACAAAAGATGCACGAAGTATAGAATGTTGCAATGTGGGAAAGTATACACTAGAATGTGCAAGAAAATATTTTGATTCAGTTGCATTGTTAGAATAGCCATTCTGGCATTATAAAAATGTGCTCCAAAATATGCAAGAAAATATATTGATTCAGTTGCATTGTTAGAATAGCCATTTTGGCATTATGAATATCTTACACATATTGAATGATTAAATGTTTTGTTCTTAACAAATAGAAATTTCAAACAAACAGTGTATCAGCTAAAGATATAAAGTTGAACAGATCAAAGAAATATTACAATAACACTATAAAGCCAACAAACACATTTTGTAGAGATTGTTTCATGATATAATTGTTTCCATAGAATTAAGAAAATACTATTTGAAGTGGCTCTTTCAACAATGCAGTTTAATCAATATACTTCCTCGCATATTGTGCAACACATGAGTGCTAAAACCCTCCAACCTGCTATCGAAAGGAACAATAAGCAAAGACCAAAAGGCATGAACATTAAACTAATCATTTTTCCAAAATACCCATGTAAAACATACACATATATATACATGTAAACCTATAGACATATATATACATGTATACATATATACAAATATATACATGTATACATATGCATGCGTATATAGATGTAAACATATACATACATATATACATGTGTATACATATACATACATATATATATATATATACACAAGTATACACACGCGTATATATATGAAATTAGTTTGGTGGTTGTTACATAGTAAATGTCTTTTTAATAGTGCTTTTATACTTTTGCTATTTGTCTATATACATATATATAAAATGCATGAGAAAACACTTACCAACTCCACCATGACTAACCCATGTAATTACCAACACCCACATTGGCACAAGAAAACCCGTTCAAGTAATTGTCGTTGGTTGTCTTGTGTTAATATGTTTGATGATATTCTTTTTCTGTCATCTATTTGAGTATCAATAAGTGTCATGATATTTTTTTCCAGACATCTGTTTGAAGTTTCGTGTAATAGATTATTTTATTATTTTTGTAATAAGGATTGTTTTTAAGTTTTAAAATTTTGGAATCTTTGACATGATTTTTTTACCATGGGCGTAATATGTTATATGTCTTGTATCAATATGTTTCATGATCTATTCTTTTTGACTTGGATCTCTCGACAATACAACTAGAGAACATGAGGAACAATAACAAAAGAACAAAGGACGTGAGCAATAAAATAGTCTACTATGAAACCAATAGCAGAATGGCTCTTTCAACAATGCAACTTAATCTATATACTTCCTAGCACGTTTCACATTACATCAGTGTTAAAACCCTGTGGCTTGCTATGAAAAGCAATAATAAGCAGAGAACAAAATACACGAACCATTAATTAATCATTTATCCAAAAGTGAAATGAATATTTGTGGATGGCTCTCTAGTTCAAAAACATGAGGAAAAGGGAATATCATGGAATATATCAATAAAAGATTGAAGCTATGTTCTTTCATAACAAATATTGAAGACAAGTAGATAAATTGTATAAGAGGTGTTTTGTGCTTATTATTCCTTATTATATGGTTCTATCTTTGATGTTATGCCCATTTTGGAGGGTTGAAAGAGATTATGCCTATGTATGGATGGAGAAATTATGGTTAAATGTTCTTGCTTTTGTCAAAAAATATGGCCAGGGATAGTTTTTTTTTTTATGTTCGTTTATTGTTTGTAGGTATCTCTGTACACTTTTCGCGTTATACCCTGGTGCAGGAGCACCTATTTGATCACATGCCTCCATGATGCCATATTGAGTTATTTGTTCCATTTTATGTTTTGATATTGTAATAAGCCCAAGAGGCCACCTTTGTGGTGTTATAGGTCCTAGGATGTTGTTCATTTTTCATATATTGTAAAAATTGTCAAAAGTGCAAAATTAGGTAGATGAAGTGTCATTAAGGTGTTTTGTCAACAAACTAATCAAAAGGTGGTTGAAAAAAGTTGGTTTTGGTTGAAAATGTATAAATAAACCCTCCAAAACTCGAATTGGGGGTTGGAGACATCATTTTTGAAGATTGATGAATGGAAACCTCAAATTTTGTGCATTTTCTGATTTTCACATTGTGTCCAGATTGAAGTTGTGATTTGTACGGCTTGGTATGGACTCAAATGATAGAGTATCATATATGGATGGAAAGATCTCTGTTTCTAGTTTCCAATTCTTTTTGTCGCATTGAATTTTATCAAGTTTTGTAGAAGATATGATTAGTTTAGTGAGACTGCCTATTCTAACAATATCGTACAGAATTTACAGTCTGAAAAATGTGATGGTATGGATTGTAAAGCCTATATTTTGGATCAGAACCCAATTGTATTTTGTTTCCATGTGAATCTACTTTCATTTGCTTCAAGTCTCATCAAGATTCATTAATATTTGACTAAGTTATGAACATTTTTGTGAGGGCAGGTCTGAACCCTACCTAGGGTTTGCAGTTTGGGAAAAATACAATAACTTTCATTTACACCGTTGGATCTTCATAATAATTGGAGGAAAAGTCTATAACTATGTTTTCTTCAATCTCACCAGACATATTTTTTTCATTATTTTTTTTGTAGAAGTTATTAATGACTATTCATGGCAATAAATTGTGGGCTGCCATAGTTATGTTTTCAATGTGATATAGAATGACTAAGAACATGTGTTATATAAATATTATTTTGGATTATTATTGAAGGTTTTTGAGATGTGTTGTTGAATCCTCCTAGCTCTAAATCGTAGCCATTAACACAGGAGCAATTCTAGATTAAGATAGAAAAGAAAGCATAGTTTTTTAGCTGTGAAGCATTATTCTAAGAGCTCTTTTATAATTTCTCTATTCGGCTGGGTTGACTACGAAAGAGAATCACTCAAATTTTGAATTCATAACTCAACTCTTACAAAAATTTCTTATCTTGTATTAATATGTTTAATGTGGGTTTTAATACATAAGAGAAAGAGAATATCATGAAACATATTAATGTGAAATAAAGGGACCTTCAAAGAGATAAGAGAAAGAGAATATCATGAAACATATTAATACAAAACAAGCAATCGATGCAACAACTAGCATTCACCTATCAACTATTTGTTTGAAATTTCCATTGGGGTTTCCATAAAAGGAAAGTATAGGAGCATGGGAAAATCTAATATGAACAACACACTATTTATTTTAGTCAAGTGCATGTAAGAATCCATGAATGAATGTTTATATATAGCAAAAAATATATAGAGGGTATGTACCAATGGAGGGAGCAAAAAATTGAATGTATAAATCAAGAAAATATAAATATGTAAAACAAACCTTGTTTACACTTACAACTATGATCGTGTTTGTGGGAGAAATTGTTCAACACATGGGCTGCATTTCTGCTTGTCGATCTATCTTTGCATTGAGCCTAACATAATACTATATTGCAAAGAAAAAATTATATTGTTATATCAAAATACATGTCTGAAATTAGATAAGTATGGAATGGGGAAAAAACATTATGGAATGGCTTACTACAAGAATAGGAGGAAAGACGTCATAGGTTGTGGAGCAGGACAACTGTGAAGCTCTCCAAACTAGCACATAAGGGAGGTGGATGGAAGTTTCTTTGAGTATTCTACTATGAAACAAACACGACAACGTGCCATTTCACAAGTGATACAAAACAACAATGCTAGGATGTATCAACTATCACATGAGTGAGCACCTACCATTCTACGTCTATTGAGTGAGGCATGACCAAAAATCCACTGAATAAAGTCCATCATCATTGTGAACATGCTCAAAAAATCCATGAAAAATAGCATGGAATTTTATTATGTATCACGGAAAAGAAAAGCATTGTAGACAAGAGTATATATTTGTGAAAGTAATATATAGGAATAGTGAAACAATGAAATGATGGAAAAAGAATTTTGTAGACAAACATTTGTAGCTATTTGAATCAAATAAAGCTAATATAAAAGGTAATAGGAAAACATTAAAATTTGTGGGATCAAAGCACGAAGGAAACATGCGAGAATTCAATGTATATAGGTTGTGGGAATAAAAAACACACAAGGTTGCAGGATTTAAACTTATTAGTCAAATGGAAGATATCTTTTTTTAGAATGCATCTACAGTATATGCATATATAGTTTAATATACTGGAATGTTCTAAACACATTATTGACTTATAGAACTTTTGGCTTCTAGTTATTGTTGGTTCCAAACTTTGTGCATCTTTGACAGCTACAATTGCTTTTATTTGCATATGTATTAATGTGTAACAATTGTAACTATATGTTTACACCACTGTATGTTAAAATTAGTTCGAAAATATTTGTAGGTATGCTAATAAACAATTGACATCATGGAATTTTAAAACACCTAAAAAATGATGGGAAAATGGAATATACAAAAGAGTGTATTGTTTTGAATGTCTTATACTGAAAGCATCACACAACAAAATCTTAGAACAAGAAGTCAAGAGATTAATAGAATAGAATCATCAAAACATACGACTGGCCTATACAAGTTGTACCCTCTAGTTATTGTCGTGTAGTATATTTGTACATCTTTGGAATTATATCCATTTTGCACAAATGATTAATTGGTATGTTTTTTTAAAATTCAAATTAGAAAATGGATGAGAAGATGATGACACACAGGCCAAGGTAGATGCAACGACAATTTTCTTTAAGCCTTTTTTGTAAGTCGGGTTACGGGGTGGGAGTAGAAGCATTTGGTGAGGGATGCAGATGTTCTCGACATGTCTCTTCATTGCGACAATGAGTAGTGTATTTGTTGGTACCAAGCCTGGAGTATCTCTCAAATGAGAAATTTGGATCAATACAGAGTCTTTCAATTGATTTAACATGAGAAATAGCTTTAAAATTCAACCCTTTCCTCTCTTTGTTTCCAATGTTTATTGTTGCTCTATCCAATGTTAAGCCTTATGCTTTATGTATTGTGATTCCCCATGCCATAGTGAGTGGAATTTTTTTTCGACTCCCCCAACTTATATTTGGGATGAGGATGTCTCTCGGATGTTTTGGGTCCCATGGTGGACCAATGTAATTTTTGAATTGGACAACAACATAGTCAGGTGGGTTTGGCGGTTTACAATGTGCATTGTACACAATAGCTGTAACAACACCAAGGGATCCATTTACTAGGCTAGCTTGAATCCAAAAATTTGTTGTTAGCATCACCTATTCACTAGCACAAAGTAGCAATTCTAGGAGAAGCTGGTCATCATCTCCACGATCAGACGCCTGTTGTTGTGCCACTCGAGTAATGCTAATCGCTATGGGTAAATTTAACTGCTTGATCTTTTTTTGTTATGGAATGCAACCAAGTCATTTGTGGCAAAAAAATGTGTAGAAACATCAAATTGTTCTCTTTATGTGGCTGAGATGATTTTATTTTTTTGTTTCATAAGCTCTTCCCAGTCATCGTGGAGAGCCTCACAATTTCTAATATGGAGAAGGATTAACCAGAAATTTTCTTGTGAAGGGCTATCTCCTTTTTGGAAAAAAAATAGTGTCCAATTTTATTGAGACTGTGAAAGTGTGCCACAAGGCTACTACCGACAAGCATGAAGCATAAATAAGTGTATCCATGATAGGTGGTGTGTTGTAGAAAAAATGACCCTTTTCTTGACATGGGATTAATTCATGATAATTGGACTTAATGAGGTCTTAATCTAGTGTTCTGAGGCATTTTATGTGTCCACACTAGGTCTTCGACCATTGCAAATCAAAAAACATGCTTCTAACAATGTCTTGTAAATGTGTTGTAAAGTCCTGTAATGGACTTTCATGCTTTTATAGACTTAATTAACCTATTTCTTCCTAATCCAACATTATAAAACATATTTAAATACATCTTCGCATCACTCTATAAGGTTTCTAAAATAAACTTAATGATAAATTGGTGTTGTAATGTGTCTTGCACAATCACATTGATTTTTCTGCCCTTCTGGGCTATGTGGACCTAATTTAAGTGTTGTAAAGTATATTTAATCACACTTTCACATTGGTTTATATGTCCAAAGCCTTATTTAACATTTACATCATCACTAATAGGTCCCTAATGACCCATATTGTGCATCTCAAGGCTTTAATTGATCAAATACTTGACAAGATGGCATTTTAAACCTTATTTCCTGATTCCTTGGCTTCTTAGGTGTCAGAATGGCCCTTGTGGGACCCATTCACAATGGATGGAGAATCAATCCCATCCAAGTGGTAACCGTTCACCATGTGTGGTGAATGAGTTCTATATGGCTCCCATTTTCACCTTTGAGCAGGAAAAAGTGAAATTTAAAGTTTATTTTCACTACATGTCGGCCTATGATGCGGTATTATTGGGTACTAAGGCACAATTATCTATAAATAAGTGTTTTTATCCTCATTTTATATCTATCCAACATCTCTCAACATCCATTATCTCATACATACATCTTTTATCATTATTCATCCACCAATTGTATTTCATCTCAAGTCAAGTAACTTAAGGTTTCTCCATTAGAAGTATTCAAGTTAGCTTTCTAAAACATCCAAGGGCTGATTATACATGTATTGCTATAGAATTACAAGATCAATCATCATTACAAGGTAATTTATTCCATTTTTGCATTTTTCATTCCTTTATTTCATCAATTTGGTTTAATTACCTAAAAAGGGTTTGACCAAAGCAAACCCCCATGCCTTAGCAATCAACAATTTATCTTTCTTGTTTTGTTTGTATGCAGATTTAGGTCCTTTGGAAGCTTGATAATCATTGAATATTACATTTCAAAGCTATTCAAGTCTTCTTCCCCTCATTCAAGTCAAATTATCAAGAAAAAGGCATTTTTAGATCAGATTCCGATAATTTTTGAAGCTGCCACCTGTAGAAGACAAAAAGGTAGACCTAAAGCTACAAAATCTACCTCTAACTTTTAAAATACCTGAAGGAGGACTGAATCACCAAGCATGGTGAATTAGTCCCATATGTGGGCATGAAAACTATTTTCATTAGAACCCAGCTCACGGCTGACAAAAACCTATTTCCATAAGTTTTCACCAAAACAAGGTCTGATTCACCCTAGGTGGTGAATGAGTCCTTTCAAGCTTGAGAAACATCATCAATCAACATTCCAGTCATTCTAGATTCATCACATTTTACCTAGGTGCACTATTATTTTATCCATCTCCTTTTGTTTTGCATATTTCATCCACTTAGTTCATTTTAGCAATACACAATGTGTTTACAAACAAGTCATATTTCTTATGCTTTGCATGTTTAATCATTCAATTTTTTAGCTTAGTTGCATTTATATCATTCCATTTAGTCCTAATTACATCATATACAATCTAATTTGAATGAAAATTTTAGCATTTTTGGATCTAATCTCTCTCCTTGTAAATGAAAAACCCTATAAGAGTTAGAGAATCCATTGGGTCCAAAAATCTATGTTTCAATTTGGTGAATCCGATGTGAATCATAAAATTTTTTGGCCCTATCTCTCTCCTTTTAGGTGAAAAACCCTAGAAGTGTAAGAGTAGCATTAGGGTCCCAAAAATCTATGTTTCCTTTTGGTGAACCTGACTTTTTCAACATCTTATTTTCTACTTTGGAGTCGATTTTCATTTTAATCCTAGCTTGCATTTTAATTTGCATTAGATTTTCATTTTTAATTTTCATCTAGGGTTTCAAATTTTTGCATTAGGAAAAAGTCCATTTTGTTTACATTTTTGCATACAATTTCCTTAAAAAGCTCTAAAATTTTGCATCTCCATCTTAGGCCTATAATTTACAACCTCACACACATCACAAACCATTCATAATTTCTGAAAATTTTGCAAAACACCCCTATTGGGACTCATTCACCATTTGTGGTGAATCCGTCCTTGTACGACTTTTTAACTAATTGAAACAACATTTGAAATCTCATTTTTATGCTTCCTAAGCCTCCTAGTATCATATAGTATATGTCTGAAAGGTTTCTGGAGCATTTCTTTTATGCATTTAGCTCAAAAAAATCAATTTGGGATAGCCATTTTTGCTATCACTTCAATTCTAAGCATCCTTAGGTCTGAAAATGCTTCCATTTCTGAAATTTTGCATAACATTGCTCAAAGAACTTTTCACTTTTTCATATACAATGTTTATATTCATAAGAATTTTCTTAAGTTTGTTAAAAGTGTTTTTTATTCTTTCATATTCATTGTGTACATTCTTCAGATCTTCAATATATTGGATAAGAATGCTTTGTATCTTTTCATAAACATTGTTCATATTGCTGAAACATTGCATGAAATAGTTACATGTGCTTTACATTTTTATTCAAACAATGCTAGTACCTTATCTAGTTAGACATGCTAAGAAACACCTCTTATCCCCTACCTATGAGAGTGTTTTAGTGAAAGATAATACAACTTTTTCCATTCCTAACAATCATATTTGTTCTTCTCCTAATATATTTCCTATTGGAAAAGAAGATATTTTGGTGATAGAAGAATCAATCAATGAGGGTCTTGAGAATCTAAGTTGTTTCTCTCCTTTTACCTCTCTTAGTGGACAAGACATTATGGAACAAAACAATGAATTCATACATGATCATGATAATCAAATTTGTTCTTCTCCTAATATCTCTCCTAGTTGTGACAAAGATACCATGTTGTTAGAAAACATAACTAATGAGAGTCATGAGAGTCTTAGTTGACCTCTTCCACCTATGAACAACTTTAGTGACCAAAACAACTCCTTCAGTGATTATCCTTAGAATTTTTATGAAGCTACTTTGCAAATATCAACCTTAGATGAACATATTAAAAGCTCTCCTAGTATGGTAGACAACATGGAATGAGGGAATGTTCCCTTAAAAACAACCAACAGTCAAATACAATCTTCCCCTATTCTCCCCACTATCAATAATCAAAAACATTCAACCATTAATAACCGTCTTAGTTGTGATGAAGTTATTTTGGATGAACCAAACCTATTACTTGTCATGAAAATGTGGTTTTTTTTTCTCCTACGAACTCTCCTTCTAGGGAGGAGATTATGCACCAAGACAAAGATACTATACCCTTCATAGACAATGCAAAATATCACTTGATAAGGGATGTTAACAATATTCAACCTAAACTTACCCTTTACCCACCCTCGCATCTACTTCACTCTTCTAATAAACCTAGACTCACCCTTTACCCCCCTTCACATAACCCTTCACCCAAACCCAAAATTATTCTCTACCCACCTTCGTATCTCCTTCATCCCTCTAATGTATCGTAGAAATCTAGTACTAATAATGTTGCTCATACATATAACACATGAAATAACCCACAACCACCACAACCAATCCCACCTTCTTTACCTCTCCCCAATCCGCCTAGTGCTCCTCATTATAACCCTCCTAAAAAGGAGTATGATCTTGTTGAACAATTAAAGAATACTCCTACCAAGATCTCCCTTTGGAATTTGTTTTGAACAAACTTCATGAACTTATAACACCATTCTGCAAACCGCTCTAAAAAAATCACAATTCCTCCTAAAACCACTCCAAATGATGTGACAACTCTCATCCACAAACATAATCTTGACGTTACCTTTCATCAACATGAGCTCCCTTCTTTGGATTTGTGAAAACAAAGTGATCCCTTTATGATCATTGCTAAATTCCATTGCACAAGTATCAAACGCACTCTCATAGATAATGGTTCTACCCTTAATGTGTGTGGTGTGAGTCTCCTTGATTGATTAGAAGTTGACAAATCACAAATCATACCTAATTCTATCTCTATTCGAGGATTTGATAATACAATAGAGCAACCGCTTGGTGTAATCACTTTTCCTATTATGGTTGTGGTGGTTACTTTGCAAACTCCTATTCATGTCATGCCTTATGATCTCTTGTACAATCTTCTTCTAGGCAGACCATTGATTCATGAGATGAATGCATTTCCTTCAACCCTTCATCGTATAATGAAATATGTCTATAGCAATAAAACTTATCAAGTTGAAGCAAATCTCAAACCTGGAAGTTCCTTGAACCTTGAAAAAGGGGTTACAAGTCCTCTCACAACCTTGATTCCAACATCCAACATAGATCCTCTTGAAATTGAACACAACAATGAGGAATGGCAATCTAAATTCTTTGGTGATGATTGGGGATCCTTATAATTCACACCCTCATTTATGGGCGAATACATACTTACACAAAAGAAAGATGAGAAATAAGAACAACCACCCATCATGTTAACGCAAAATTCAGATAACTTTTCAAAAGCATCCGCCCTGGGACCACTTTAGAAAACAACACATAGTCCACAACAACCCTTGACAAACACAACAACAAACAACCCCTCGATTCCAAAGCACTGAAAAATCTTTATGGAAAAAGGTATGATTTCATGAAATAATTTGGGTATAATGGAAAAGGTTGTGGTGCTCGAGAGCAAAGTATCTACAACCCTATACAACTTAACACACAACAAACCACTCATAGTCTTGGTTATTCTCCTTTAACTACACTCAACATCAATACTATCACATAAGACTCTTCCAAAACTCTTTCTTATTCACATCAATAACCTTAGTTGTTGCTCCTTGCCATGTAATAGTTGTAGGATAAGCACATTCTTGCTATTATGTGTCTTGCATCCATTGCAAGGGGCAGCATACCATCATCCACTTTTGGCTCACCCTTGTCTTGCACTAAGTGAGGGAAAAATGGGTTAGACAACCTTATCCCTTGTATGTCACTTGTCGTTGTCTCTTTTTACTACTCATTAACTTTTCATGAACATATAAAAGAAATCCTGAGATGTTAACGACATGTCTTAAGATTGACATTCACATGTGACATTCAACCTTTCTTTGATTTTCATTGACATGATGTAGCCTAAATTTGAAACATATGACTTGGCATAGGGCTTTCCAAGTTAGCTCTCATGTCTTGTTTTCTTTTTTCTTTTTCTTCTCTTCTCTACTTTAAAGTAATTGCTCACAAAATGATGTATAGTAATTCCTTTAAAGTGGGGGGCATGCAATACCATAATTCATTTGCATTCTTGGTTCCTAGTGTAGCCTTGTCATTTATATGATGAGTTTGTTACTTTGTGGATGACATTTTGTGTGATGTCATTCATAAGTGTGATCTATCTTAGCATATTGCATTCCTCTTGGTGGTTTGATGCGACACATTGCATATCCTAAGTTGTGAATATACTATTCTTTGATTGGCCCTCTCTTGAAGACATTAGACACAATGTTCCCTAAGTGACTGACCTTGCATAAACTGAACAAGACTCCTTTGAACATCTTTTTACATTTTACATTTTTGCATTTTTATATTTTGCATTTATTTTTGCTACCTTCCATAATGCAACTTGCATGATTGTGGTACCTTTGTCTTTTTATTCATGAACATTCTTTTTTCTTTGTGGTGCCTTATTAAAGTTATCAAGTGGTCAAACTTTAATATGGTTGAGCGAGAAGCCCAACTTGCGGCATGAGTTTTCCCCATAGCCACTTTTGTGTTTTGTGAGTGCATACCAACTAGCGTATGTTTCTCACCTTTTTTTTCTTTATCTTTTTGGGCCTTCTCACCCCATGGACAACTAGTTTGGTGGGCCTAGAGTGAGTATATATTTTTCATCTTGTCTTTCTTTCCACCTTTCCCTTGCATGATTTTGTATCTTGGGGGCTTGGCATACATATGGATCTCTCTTGAATGTGACCTACTTTAGTATGAGTTTGAAGTAAGTTCATCCTCTCACTAAAGTGGGGGCTAAATGTGTCATAGAAAAAAGGACCCTTTGCTTGACATGGGCTTAATTCATGATAATTGGACCTAATGAGGTCTTAACCTAGTGTTGTGAAGAATTTTATGTGTCCACACTAGGTCTTGGACCCTTGCAAATCAAATAGCATGCTTCTAACGTCTTGTAAAGGTGTTGTAAAGTCTTGTTTAGGACTTTCACACTTTTCTAGAATTAATTAACCTATTTCTTCCCAGACCAACATTATAAAACATATTTAAATACATCTTCACATCATTATAGAAGGTTTCTAAAATAAACTTAATGATAAATTGGTGTTGTAATGTGTCTTGCACATTCACATTGATTTTTGTGCCCTTCTAGGTAATGTGACCTAATTTTAGTGTTGTAAAGTGTCTTTAAACACACTTTCACATTGATTTATGTGTCCCAAGCCCCATTTAACATTTACATCATCACTAATAGGTCCCTAATGACCTATATTTTGCATCACAAGGCTTTAATTGATCAAATACCTGACAAGATGGAATTTTAATCCTTATTTCCTGATTCCTTGGCTTCTTAGGTGTTGGAATGACCTCTGTGGGACCCATTCACCATGCATGGTGAATCAGTCCCATCAAGGTGGGACCCATTTTCTATGTGTGGTGAATGAGTCCTATTTGGCCCCCATTTTGACCTTTGAGAGGGAAAAAGTGAAATTTAAAGTTTATTTTCACTACATGTTGGCATGTGATGAGGTATTATCAAGTAATAAGGAACAATTGTCTATAAATAAGTGTTTTTATCCTCATTTTACATCTATCCAACATCTCTCAGCATCCATCATCTCATACATACATCTTTTGTCATTATTCATCCACAAATCTTTCATCTCAAGTCAAGTAACTTAGGGTTTCTCCATTAGAAGTCATCAAGTTAGCTTTCTAAAGCATCCAAGGGCTGATTCTACATGTATCATTGTAGACTTACAAGATCAATCATCATTGCAAGGTAATTTATTCCATTTTTGCATGTTTCATTCCTTTATTTCATCAATTTGTTTTAATTACCTAAAAGGGGTTTGACCAAGGCAAACCCCCATGCCTTAACAATCAACAATTTATCTTTCTTGTTTTGTTTGTATGCAGATTTAGGTCTTTTGGAAGATTGAGAATCATTGAAGATCACATTTCAAAGTCATTAAATTTTTGTTCCCTTCATTCAAGTCAAAATATCAAGAAAAAGGCATTTTCAGACCCGATTTTGACAATTTCTAAAGCAGACACCTGTAGAAGACAGAAAGGAAGATCTAAAGCTACAAAATCAACCTCTGACTTTTTAGATCCTTGAAGGAGGACTGATTCACCAAGCATGGAAAATTAGTCCCATATGTGGGCCTGAAAACTATTTTCATCAGAGCCCATCTCACAAAAGACAAAAACTTTTTTATGAAAGTTTTCGCTAGAATGGAGACTGAATCGCCCTAGGTGGCGAATGAGTCTTGTCAGGATTGAGAAACATTATCAATCAACATTCCATACATTCTAGATTCATCCCATTTTACCCAGGCACACTATGATTTTATCCATCTCTTTTTGTTCTGCATATTTCATCCACTTAGTTCATTTTAGCAATACACAATGTGTGTTTAAACAAGTCATATTTCTTAGGTTTTGCATGTTTAATCATTCATTTTTTTAGCTTATTTTCATTTATATCATTCCATTTAGTCCTAATTACATCATATACAATCTACTTTGAATGAATATTTTAGCATTTTTGGATCTAATCTCTCTCATTTTAGGTGAAAAACCCTATAAGAGTTAGAGTGTCCATTGGGTCAAAAAATCTATGTTTCAAGTAGCAATTGGGAAAGATCACCAACAAGGATCATAGAAACACCACCAAATTTCTCCCTCTAGTTATCTAGGAATGCTTGGCACAACCGACTATCTATTTTTAGTAGCAACTTTGGGCCTACAAAACTCATTTCATCGATCAAAATGTATTGAATATACTTAAATTGTTCTTGGAATATTGTCATTTTTTTCCCTTACAAAGGACTCATATCCTTTATGGGAATCCAAATTTTTGTATGTATTGTAGAGGCACATATGTTGTACACAGCAAAACCTATAGGATCCAATGTGAGCAAGCAACTATTGGATCCAACAAAAGTGGTGTTTATTTCTTGTTGAATAAAATTTATCAAAAAGGATTTTCCAGTGCCATATGTCCCTTGAATGATCATTCAAAGAGGGGATTTGAGTGAAGGTTTCATGCTATGGGACTAGATTATTCGAAGGGATAATTGTTGTTTTGGTGAAAGTTGATGGGTTGACATATCTATAGGAAAAAATTGAACCATAGCTTGCTCACGTTGTGCCTTCACTGATGGGATGAACTGCAAAGCAATATTATGGAGTTTTTAAGGTACATGGTTTGTATTCCATGGATGGTTCATATCAAAATCCCACCTACCCAATAGATGAAGCTAAGTTATACTAAAGTTAGTAGTAGTACCAAGCTGAGAGAAAACTTCCCCTTCATATTCATTTGTAGAAGGTTGATGGTTCAAATCATCAGTATCACTATCATGTTCCTCTTCAATTGTGGGTGTAACTGGAAGTCTATGAACATGCCAAGAATGATAACCAACCATTTTTAAGACTTTCTAATTTTCTATTATCTCTTGTTTGAGAAGACCTATATCTATTTGTATGTTCCAGAAAGGTTTGTATAAAATAAGTTTTGTTCAAAAAAATGTCTCAAATATCTTTGTATCTTCAATGGGAGAAGTCTTGAACAATGGGTAGACAAGAACAACTATAAACCAGTGCCTTGGTTTCCATTTAGCCTTTTTTCTCTTTTGTGAGTGTGTATATAGGTGAACCAAGTTAATTAGGGATACAACACCTAGTTCTAGAGGCCTATGCATATAGAAGTGAATATAGTTTGTTGCCAGCTCTTCATCAGTATCATCTTTGTTTATATAGAACCATTTCTTGTTGCCAACATTCAAGCAAACATATCATCGGCTTGAAATAAGAAGAGGCAATTTGTAACATATGGCACGTCTCCTATGCAGAGATGTCATGCTCAACAAGAATATTCATCATGAGTTTTTGATATGTAACTAGTGCTCTATCCTTAACTATATTTGTATTTGCAAGTCTTTTCAACATATCAAGACAATGTTCTAATTTTTTCTCAGATTTAGTTGCATATTTAGAAATATAATTCAAAACAATTTTCCTAGAAACAACTGGTTGGTAGTCAACATTGGCATGCCAAATTGCAATCATGGTTGGGCTATGAATATTTAGGCGATCATCATTTCTTGTTGGTTTATAGGATTTGTTAGACTCGGCATCAGATGTTAATGTAGATGTAAGTTGTTGTTTCCACGGTGGTTTATACCGACATTGCAATTGTTCTCCTTTTCTCCTTAAACAAGTATATTCGAAGCAGTTTTGTGTTCCTTTGAACTATGTTTAGCAACTCTTCATAATCTATGATTGGATCATTGGTAAGCATCTTGTTCATGGTAAGCAAGCACGAGTTTACTTCAGAACAATGATACATTATAAGCAATATTTGTCTAGGGAAACATGGATTCCAAGCTGAAACATACCTATCAAAAAGGTCCCTTGCCATGGTAACACCATCATCACTAGAACAATCAAGAGTGTCCATGTCAGGAGCTTCTGGAAACCATTAAAAATCATGCACATGTGCAGAGCCATGGTGTTTCCATTCATATCTATACCAATAATCTTTTCCATGCAAAATATTTTCGATCACCTCACAAAAAATTGAGAATCTATGATGCAAATATAAAGATGTTATATGTTGATTCTGAACAACACTATCTATTAGCATTTTTGTTGAAGGGTCCATTGCTAAATGAGCTGGAGAAGAGAAAAAAAATCATAGGTCAACCCATTTTGTGTATGCACAACTCAAAGTGGAAAAAAGGGTGGGTATGCCATGTTGTTCAATCATGGCGGTTAGTTGGGCCCAACAAGAGTTCCAAAAAGAGCGGGTCATGCGCAATGATGCACCAAAACGCATCAACTACTTGGCTATTTGGTTGTCAAGACAAGCTTGGATTTTTTTCTGCAAAACAGACAACGACTTGGGGATTTTTTTGTCCAGATCCGCCCGAACAAAAATAGAGATAGTTTGTTGGCTGTGATGTCTCATAATCAAGTTGTAGGGAAAAAATCTATACCTAACATGTTTGCAAAATTTGTGGTGAAAGTATCTCATTAGGTGGATGACATATTCATGCAAGTGAATTTTAACATTACTCAGTTGAAGGGGAAGTGCTACTCTAGTGGGAAACAATGTTGGAGAGTCCATTGAAAATAAACCTTCAGTGTTGTATTCATTAACAGGAGAAGAGCTAATTTCATACCAAGATATTCTACTCTTTTTTTCAATTTGTAAGACATGTTTTATTGCTTGCAGCTCTCATCTAGCATTTGGTAAGGAAGGAATAAA
Source organism: Sequoia sempervirens (assembly GCA_007258455.2). Classification (NCBI taxonomy): domain Eukaryota; kingdom Viridiplantae; phylum Streptophyta; class Pinopsida; order Cupressales; family Cupressaceae; genus Sequoia; species Sequoia sempervirens. Next base: position 152,611,819 of record VDFB02000007.1, on the reverse strand, counting down.
TGATGAAAAGTTTGAAGAGCCATTTTCTTCTTGACCATCATTTGTTGAGCTGGTTGATGGCATTAGCTCTTCATCTAAAACTTGGTCTATTGTATGCAAGAAAGTGGACACATCAACAACAACATCAGGTAACATATTAAGAGCCTCAACATCAATCTCAACATCATTGTAGTATTTTTCACATTGAATTGTGTATTTTAATGCATCCATGAAATAATGTTTATTAACATAAAAATCGTAATTCCTTCCTTAAATGGTGGTCCTGTGAATGATCACAACCTCAAGGTCTTGTAGTTAGTGTGGAAAAAGTTTTAATATGCTTGAGATATCCTAAAGGTAGCTTATTGTGTGGCCATTATATTTAAATTGGCCTCATCTAGCGTGGGAAACCCATAGAACTAGAGACACCCTAGCAATAAGCATTTCTTCAACCTATGTTAACTTTTGGAGTAACAATGGTTGTGGGCCTAGGTCCATTCCATTTGCAGAGCTGAAGTGATGGACACCTTTTTCAGAATAACACCTTACACATGTGCATCTTGACCCTGACATTCGAGTGTGCATCCCTATGTAGCTTTCCCTACATATTTGGAAAACATAAAGGCTGGAAAGTGCATCTATATGATGTTGAAATTGTTTTACCACATCAAGGTAGCTTTTGTTGAATATTTCTTTGAGATGTTGTTCCTGAGTTGGTGTAACAGGGGAGTTGCTATGAGATTGTATATAAGGGGTGGCAGCTGCTATTGGAATTGGTTGTTGCAAAGGAGGACTGTTAGCAGTCTAATGTGCAGGTGTGGTTGTTGAAGTTATCCTTTGCTGCAAGTATTTTTTTTTGGTTCTTCATGGACATTTCCTCTTTATGTTTCCTATAGTACAAATAGTTTTGTTGTTGTTTTTTACCCTTTTTAAATTCAACAATTGATTGCACTGTGCAACTTGAATGCACCTGTATAGCCTATGAGTATACATACAAGCTCAAGCACATTAGAATATATGAATATACATGTATAAGTATAGATATATTTAAAGTAGCATTTACACATAAACATATAACAAAATATATATTTGTATCCATGTGTATATAAATCTATATCTGTGAATGATCAGAAAAGGAATATCATAGTTTGAACATTAGAATATATTAAATTGTAGTTGTAGACAGGAAAAATTAGCATCGTGCACTTAATTAATTCATATTAATTCAATCATTAAATAATTTCACATTCATCCATTCATCAGGTAAATTAAACTCATTAAATTCAATCTCCTAAGGTCATTAATTTAAAATTAAATAAATTAACTTTATTATCATTCTTTTAATTAAATAAATCAAACCTTTATTTAATTAAATCTAAAATCACCTTCCATCCCTTTTGATTTAAATAAATCAAAGTATTTAAATCAAATAAGTGAAAATTGCCTAAACATCATCTAAGCTAATCTAATCTAATCCTGATTAAACTAATCTAACCACCCATCACATCCTCTAGCTTTTCCCACTTGCACCAATAAATCATTTTAATTCATTTATAAAATCAACATTTTCCCTCAACAAAGCATATTTTTGAGAATATTCCTCAAGTTTGACTATGAAGACAAGTTGACTTGTAACTTCCAACATGGCAATAACTTCTCTCTTTCATGTCCCCCTCTCAACATTTAATTCATAATTTCAAATTTGAATCTCCCCTCTTTGGCACATTGGCCAAAACTTGCACATTCCTCAACCTATCATAATGTGACAAGTGGCTTCATCTCATTGGCCAAATGATTATCCCACATTGCTCTATTTTGAGCTCTCTTCCAACTTGAAAATCTGTAAATGAAAGGCCTCATTCTTCATCAACCCATCTACACTCTCATGCAAAGTTACTCTCTTAAACTGAGAACTAATTTTTCCCATCACCATTGCATTGTATCATTTGAGTTTTAGCAAGGATTGCGAAAGGGTCATTGGCACATTTGACACCAATCCAATATGGAATAGGTACATGTTATGCTTTTAGATGTCTTTTAATCCTTGTTATTGGTTACATTTTCTTAAGCATTTACATGTTATTTCATAGGAGCATTTTGATAAGTTAGCATATAACTAACCCATGTTTGAGGTTTAAGTCATTTGCATATTTTAGGTGCTTCATCATGGTGCTAGAAGGAGGGCCCAACAACAAAGGAAAAAAAAATCTAACATGCTGCTTGTATTTCCAGATTTTGTATGCATTAAATACAAATATACAATATTTTCTTTTGTTCAAGCGTTGATTTATACATCTTTGGTTTCTAGTCATATCGATAGGAATATAAGATCCTTGCTTCTCTTAAAGGAATTCAAAATAGGGGAATGTCTAATGCATATTATCATAAATTAAAGTTTTTCGTCTGTGTTCCAATGTCTCTGAAAGACTTATTCAAGGTGTTTATCAACCTCAAGCTTTAGAAACCACTTCATTTTCTATTCAAAATAACCCTTCAAGCTTTGTGTGTCTATTGCTTTTTGTTGATAGATTTAGTGTTTACATTGAACTTATATGAAACCTACCATTCCCACATTAAACAATTTCTTCCAAATTGTCTTCTTACCTCAGCTCCGCAAAAGCAACATTTCCATTGGCATATAGGCAGTTTCATTTTTTTTTTTAAAGATAGATTTGTTTCAGAATCCCCAGTGGATTTATTTTTTGCTTTATTGGCACCCCAAATAAAAACAAGCCTATTCCAAGTGATCCTACGTGCTGGCGAGAAAGGTTTCCTTCTTGCTTGATTAAATTGGGCATTAGATTGTGGCTGCATGATGAATGTGTGGGTGATGTCAATAGGAGATTTTGAGGTTGTTTTTATCAGAATTTTCCATCATTCAAGATTGGCATGGTATGGATAGCACAGTCAAGATTGGGGTCACTGGCATTACACCTGCCAACTACATCAGTTTGAATGGTTCCTTTTTCTAAGTGGTTGGGCACAAGTTCAGAGCTGCTAATTGCATGAGTGTGAAAGCTTTCTTTTATGTCATAAATGCATTAGCCTTACATTCTTCCATAGCATTTATTATTGTTAGTTTTACACCTGCCAAACACATTAGCTTGAAGATGCTTTTGGGTGCTGTCATAATAGTGGTTTACAATTCCTGAGAGGAACGAATTTTAGCTGAAATCACATATTTTTAGAAAATATAATGATTTAAGCCTTAAAAAGTTCCATTTTAAGGATTCCAATTGAAGAGGGTTTGATCAAATCACCTTAGATCAAACCCCCTTGGATAGAACCTCGCTAGTTTTAAACCATACCTATAAATCGTCTCCTTTACACCTATCAAAATGCTGATAAAAAATCACTTTTGATTTAGATTTTGGGGGATCAAATGAATTCATTTAAAATTTATTTCAAATTATTATGGTATTCCTCAGAACAAGCTATCCAATGAATATAATTTTAATATTTTTGGTTTTGTTATGTATTTGTTTTTAAGTTTTATTAAACATAGGTTTTTCATCGAAAATGAATTTCTTTGTTCTTCACATGTGGAAAAATAGAAGATTATCAAAAAAAAAAATTGAAAAATATGAGTGCACCAGATATTGAAGTCCTTGATCCAACAAAATAAAATTAAATTAAATTTTGACATATACAAAAAGTTAGCGTTATACAATCCATTATGCGAATCATAATTCATTTGACTTTGAAACTTGATTAAGGAAAAAATATTCAATAAAAACTATCTAACCAAGTGGAAGCACTAGATATCGAGTTACAAATCTAAATTTGAAAGAATTAGAATTTTATCCTTCATGGAAAAAATTATGAGTTATCAGTGTGCATCAATGTTTAAAAATGTTTTGAAAAAAATCTATTTTCGTGGGAGATGGAAAAAGAAGTGCAATTTGATTCCAAAAATTTTGAAAAAAATATTTTTAGAATCTACAAACAAAATTTGATGAGACTCTAGTTTGCACCATCTTCAAATTCCTCATAGTTTACCCACTATAGGTGCCCGAATGTGAAAATTTAGTTAAAAATAATAATTTCAGTGTCCAGTTTGGCCAAAAATTGTAAACCACTATTATGGGATCACCCTTTTGTTCACTGCCTCTTATACCCAGCCATTGCTTAAAAGTTATGTGACATTTCTTTTAGGCATTCTGTCAAAAAAGTTTACTATGTTACGCTTTACTGTTATGCTTTCCGTGACTATCGTTGCCTACGCAGTAAGCATTAATAGAGTTTGATTGATGGCCATTGTTTGCAATAAGCATGTAATCATTAAAAGTTTGATGTATCTGTCTCATTAATTTTTTTGTTTGACATCGATGATTTTAACTTCTCTTCCATTATTGCAAAGTTTCATTCACCTTTATCGTGCAACTGTGACTACTGTTCTTTTTATTTCTCATTGTTTGAAATCAATTTTCTATCAATAACTAGCTAATGATGGAGTATCGGCCATTCTACTTGCCTAGGGTGGCATAATAGGAAAAGTAATAAATGATAGCTATCAGTGTGATTTTTTTAGAGGTCTATACATTTGCTTACTTGCGGTTTCAACTTTTGCTTTGGCCATCGACTATGGAATGGACATAAATGTTAAAACATTTTAACCAATGCTAATGTTGGACTATGTTTGAAAGAAAGGCTTTCATTTTAGTTTGCTATTTCTGACACATACCGGCCAAATACATTTGATTGTAGGTTTCTAAATCCTTTTCAATGAATCCATTTTGTATCTACCTTGCAATCATTGCAGCCATGAGACCACGCCTTTGAGGCATTCTGTCGCGCAGGGAATATGCATTTATGTTCTTCCTTCGGATGATATGCATTTATGTTCTTCCTTGACTAATGTCTATAGTGCAGATTTATGTCAAATCCACTTTAATTTGAAGCTTCCTTGAAATGCTCAGTCAATACATTTTACTTCCTCTAAGATGAATCTTTTTTTTATGATAACGTTGGAGAATGAGTAGTTATACGACTTAACATGAGCTTGGAGAATAAAGATCTGCTTGTCTAGCATGCATTTATGTTTTTCACTTATGACAGTGTATTCATAGGCGGATTTGGTAAAAATGGACGGCTGGAAAATTCCATATAATCTATCTTCAATGAATTTGGGAACAAAGTCTCTACAGGGTTAAAAGTCTGATTGATTTGCTTCGAAATAGATGTTGCATTTATGTTGCTAATGCTGTAATGATTTGAAATTTTATTTTGAGGACAATAAAAGCATTGAATACAATATGGTTGGTGAGCTCAAAGTCCGTGGGCTGATTTGTCTAAATTTAAGCATTTTTACATGATTTTGATATGCTACAACAACTTATGTCCCAAGTTGCTTTACCACAATTAATGTTGGCAACTTTGATGATTAAACTTGATATTTGGTTTTATCAAATGAGATAAGGATATATGAAGGGCATTCCATTGATTTAATCTTTAAAGAAGCTTTTTTATACAAAATCTTGTTTGGACTAATGTTTTTGTTTTAAGCATAAAGGAATCTTGTTAAATACTTTTTTCTTTTATTAATCATTGAGTCTCTATTATTTGAAATTGTTATTTTGGTTGAATTCAAGGATTAAAATGAACTTAATTTAATATTTTGATCCTCACATGCTTGCCTATTTGTTTAATAGGAAAATGAAACAAAACGAAGGAATAGAAAAAGGTGAAAAAATGAAGGAAAGCGACGAAGGAGAACAAAGGAAAAAGGTGAAATCAACATTGGAATCAAGCGTTGGAGTTGAGCAAAAATGAATGCAAGATCAGAGTTAAGGATTTGAGAAATCAAAACTTGAAACCCAAAAGCGTTTTTAAATGCTTCGAGCCTTCGTCGCATGCCTTAATTTTCTGTTTTAGGCTAACTCATTTTTGGTTTTGGGCTTTAAAACGAACATTGCCTAGGCTTTCAAATTTCATTGCAAAGAGGTTAAAATGAACTTTAGGCAACATTGACTAGATTTTGTTTGAGATTAACAAATTGAACAATCAAATCTTCATCTTTCCTTTGGTGCTTAAAACAAATCAAATCATTGCTTTGAAGGATAAAATGAATGTGTATCTTTATTGTTTGGTAATTATTTACACAAAGTAATATCATCAAAAGACGTATGCGCTTCTCTCACGCCTCACGGCGATTTTGAGAATCAAAAGGCTTTTGGTGACATTAAATTTTGTAATTAATTACCCCCACACTTCATTTTGGGTTTAAAAATTGAACAAGACATTGTGTGAGTGTGAAGTACAGCATTATTGCATACATTCTCTCTCTTTGTGTTGCAAAAAAAGATTGATCGAGTTACAAATATTGTATTTACTTGCTTTTGTTTATCTTAGAGGGCCTGCCTTGGGGAAAAAGTACTCACCCAAGGGAACAACTCAACCAGTACCACTCTAAACCCGAGAGTATTTCCAGCCGAGATATAAATGTGGGTATTGGAAGAAACACTAAGATCACGCGGTTGATTCCGACGAGATGGATCCGAAAGGGGACTCTCACCGTATGGGTCAATTTCCACGAACAGAAAGTGCATATTAAAACCCATGTTCTAGAATTTCCAAAATACTTGATCTATTTGTTGGTGCAAGAATGGTCGTTCTGAAGCCGCCCCACACTTTTACAGTCTTTAGTAGAAATGGAAAGCATGCTATGGGAGTTTCATGGTTGTTGATTCTTTGTTGCCCCGTATAAGTGAGTGTCATGGAGGGGAGCCACTGGGGTCAAGCATCTAACCATTCGCTAAAGATAAGTGTAGCTAGACTTGTCCAAGTGGGGACTCAACAAACACTATCTTTCATATCCATAGGATTGTACTTGTTCTTGGTTACAAAATGCTTTGCTTGTTTGAAAACATTTGAAAACAAACATTTAACATGATCCTCAAAATTTCAAACCTTTTAGGAGGAAAATACCATAGACCAAATTCTCGTGTTATTGCTTGCCCTTGGGATTACATCCTTAGAGGTTTCTAAGCACTTGAATTTACATCTCAATTTTCCCACTAAAGTTAAACAATAGGTAACCCTTGCCTTAATGAAATCATCAAAGTTTCATGTAATATACCTTTTGAAATGAGAATAAGTTGAGACATGGGACATCCAGTTTGAAAACCTAATCAAGAAGTGTTTGTGGTAAAAAAAAAGTCATTAAGCAAAGATTAAAGACAATTGGACCCCACACATATGTCTCCAATGATTTCACGCAAAATCAAGATCAAGAAACCAAAGGTGAAAGCCCTTAGTCTGAAAGCCCATCAAAAGCGTTTCTCAACGCTATATGAATTCAGATGAAGATTGGTTTTTAACTTTTACAAAAGGCTTTAAGGAACAATCCTAGTTTGTATTCATTCTATTACTACCAAAACCCAAATATTTTTAGAGAGTTTGAACATCTTGTTTAGAGTATCTCATGTTCTTCAATACCGAGGTCTAAGTAAACAAGTGTCTTTTTAGGTACATCCTAGGATCAAAATCAAACTTTCATCCATCCTTGAACATCAAAACCCAAAATCATCTCATCAATAACTCTTCGAAAGTCTTGAAAAAATCCTTTATGTTAAACTTTGGGAAAAGCATTTGAAATCAATCCAAAATCACCTTGTTTTATTGAATGTGTGTTGATGCATCCTTCTACACATATTTGATCAAATTATCAAAACGTGTGAAAAAATTCATCCCTTGATAACATCCAACATCTTGGGATTTAGGAGTTCATTATCAAAATCATCGTGTTTGGATAGGAGTTTTTAGATGAATCCTTCTTCTCACACCTAGAAAAATTATCATCTTGTGAATGATTTGACTCTAGGAAAACATCCAACCTCTTAGAGTTTATGAGTCCACCAAAATCTGAATCTGAAACAAATCAATCCTAAATCAAGTCCTAAAAGTTTAACATACCCCCTCAAGATTTTCTTAAGAGTTACACTCATTCATCAAACATCCATCTTACATCCATATCATTATCACCCTTTGATCCTTAAATTACCCTAAAATTTCTCTTTTATACCTAAAGTTAGATCAATCCAAAATAATTAAAGAATTCACCTTTCGTATTCTTGAAGATTGATACCTATTTTATGGTGCAAACTAGATCGCAACACAAGAGGAACAAGGAAGCCAACAAAGAAACATCTACTACAATTGACTTAAGTCAAACCACTCCTAAAATGAATCCCATTGGGTCTGGAAATCTCAAAGTCAACCTTCCTCCATCTTCGCAAGACCATCAAGAGGAAGATCTTATCAATAACCCCTTTGGAATGACACATGAGGAAATCACTGAAATGCTTCAAAAACCAGAAAACCATAAAATTGTCAATATCATGATGAGGCTTAACCCTTCGCTATACATGCTTGAACTAGCAAAACAAGGGGCCAAATTACCTTCGTATTTCGATGTGAGTACCATAGTGGAGACATCTTTTCCTCCAATCTCATCCACCATTCCCATCTCATCTACACCCCCATCCCAAAATATCACTCAAAACATTCTGTAGATGACATCTTTTGCTCCAACCCAACCCAATGTTAATAAGGGAAATGAATTTCTTAATGCTATTCAAACACACCCCCTTGTTAATAATCAAAACTTGGATGCAAATACCATCTTGGAACAAAACATATCCGATAACCCATTACATAAGAATGTTCCTCTCACTTTCCATCATGATCCATCATCATCATTCTTCCATGCAACACCTCAAACTTCTCTCCTCACAAATTCACAAGAGGAGGGAGATATGTTCAGACCAGGGAGCATTTTCGACACCACAACATTTTCACAAGAACTCGCACCCCTCACATTTCCACCTCTTACACCATTGCCATCATCATCCACATCACTCCTTGGCTCAGGGCTTCCCCCTCTACCAAGTATCAATCAAAACCAACATCCCAAATATCAATCAAAGCATTATGCCAAATGCTCAAAACTTATCATCGATATCGCAACAACAGATGACAATGACACAAGCAATCACAACATCATCAATCACTCCCCTAACATCTCAAAGCATGGTTTCTCAAGGACCAACCACCAACACAACAACATCATCTATAACTCAAATCATTAACACGACATCACCATTCACCACCTCCACAAACACCATTCCAAATCCACCACCACCCCCACCACCACCAACTTCCACCACATCAAGCCACTACAACACGGAATTGCAAGTTGCTTTTCAAAGGGGATTCCAACAAGTAAAAAAACAAAAATCCATACAACTAGATGCTCAACAAGCTGCTCAAGCTGTGCAAGCCGCCCAAGCAGCCCAAGCCGCATTACAAGTGCAACAAGCCGCACAAGCCCAAGTGTTATTTCAACAACAACAACAACAAGCTACTCAAGCTACACAAATTGCTCAAGCAGCCCAAGCCACATTGCAAGAACAAAAGGCTGCTCAAGCCCAAATTTTGTTACAACAACAAGCCGAACAAGCACAAGCCCAAGCACAAGCAGTGCAAGAATGAGCTCAAGCTTAGGAAAATTCCCAATATCAAGCACAACAAGCACAAGCACAGGCACAACTTCTTGCATAAAAACAAGTTGCACAAATGCAAGCATATCAGCAAGCAATAAGTAGCTGAATTGGCAGCCCAACAACAAGTGTTGTTGGAACAACAACAAGCACAACAACAAGTGTTGTTTGAACAACAACAACCACAAATCTTAGCGTAGCAACAACAAGATCAACAACATGCATTGTTCATAAAAAAGCAGGTGGAAGCCTACCTAGCTCGGCAGAACATACAAATACCATCAAAAAACACACTGACATACCCACCCATCCAACCCACAATCAAAACACCCCAAAACACCTTCATCCCACCCCCTAATCCACAAAATGATGTAACGACACAAATCAGGTTGCTCTCGCAACAAGTGCTCGATCTTCAATCACGGCGAACCACAAAGACACCAAGCAACTTGTGTCCATATCCATTTGATAGGAGCCTAGTGATGAAACCATTCCCCAAGGGATTTGAGATCCCCAAATTTGACAAATATCATGGGACGGGAAACCCTGAAGATCATATCATGGAATTCTAGGTTCATTGCATGGAAGTCGCATACGACGATACTTATCTGATGCGACTATTTCCTAGGAGTTTGGCAGACCATGCTATGGAATGTTTTTCTCACCTACCTTCAGGCATTAGAACATTTCAAGAAATTATAGATGCATTCATTAAAAATTATGCATGCAACATTGCAATGGATGTTAGTCTAGAAGAAATCTTAGCTCCGAAACAAGGAAAGGGTGAATCATTTGCTTCATTCCTACAATGATGGTGATCTAAGGCCAATCAGAGCAAGTGGACCATGCCAGAAGAACAAAAAGTTTGCACCATCATAACCAACCTTGAAGGCCTCTTGGCATTTCATCTCAAGGTTCAGAGCATCACCACATATGATCAGTTGATCCCGAAGGCACTCAGCATCGAAAGAGCCCTTATGACTCAACTTGTGGGATCAAGTTCATACCCCAAACAACAAAACAACCACCCATCCTCCAATTACATTGATAAACCTCACACATGGGAAAGGAAAAAAACATTACTAATGATGGTGTCTTTGATGCTAAGGTGGTCACTAGCACCCCTCACCAAAATACACCCGCACCACAAATCCAAATCCAACACCAAAACAATCATCACACAATACAACAACCGAACAACAATCCAACAATCAACAATCTTAATGACCAAAGGGGACCACCCCAAAGGAACAAGAGTTATCCCAAGTGAAAGTACACCACTTTGGGGGAACCACTTGAAGACATAATGAAAAAGTTGATAGAAAAAAAACTCATCAAGGCCCCTACCTTTGAGAATTACCAAGAACCAGATGTGTAACCTCCTTGGTATAATGAGAATCAACTCTGTGAGTTCCATAAAATCAAAGGCCATACCACCAACAGTTGCATGAGATTGAAAAACATAGTTCAAGATCTCATCGATAAAAGAATTATAAATGTGTAACAGCCTATAGGAAACCAAGATCTTAAGATATACACTGATGCCTAATCATGGCAACAAAGGGAATAAAAATGATAAATGGAAATGTACCCACTCAAACGTAAATCATGTGTATGAAAGAATCATTGCCTCCCTAGATGAAAACTGCATGGTCATCACCATCAAAGGCACCCATGCCGATTGTAGAGTCACCACAAGAGGCGGCAAAGTAACCATCGCAGGGTCATCCTAGCCAAACAAAGTCCATGCATCTAGATCTATTCCTAATGGCTACAATGTCCTAGATCAACTCAAGAGAATGCCAGCGCAAATCTCCATCATGGAGTTGCTAAAAATCTCATCTGCCCATAAGTAGATCCTTGAGGAAGCGTTGGCTTCATCCACTATCCTCACAGATCTTGATGCAGAACAATTCCAAGCTATGGTCGAAAATATCATTACGCCAAGTCTCCTCACATTCTCTGACTAGGATTTCCCCGCTCAACCATCTCACAACCATGCACTTCACTTAGAAGTCATAGTACATAAGAGAAAAGTCAAAAAGGTCTTGGTGGATGGAGGTGCATGTTTGAATATATGTTCTCTCAACCTCATCAAACAATTGAAAATCCCAGAGGATTCTATTGAAAAAGGAAAGGGTGTCACAATAAGAGCATATGAACATCAAGAAAGAGTGTCCCAAGGCATGATAAAACTCCCTATTCAAGTAGGGCCGACTCTCATGGAAACCACTTGTCAGGTCCTGGACCTTGACTTACCTTATAACATCCTTCTGGGACGTCCATGGATTCATACAATGAAGGCAGTAGCATCAATTTTCCATCAATGTGTGAAATTCATACATGAGGGACAAGAAGTTACCATCTACAGAGATCCTAAACCCTTCTCATATTGCAAAAACCTTGAGGCAAAGTACTATAAAATCCCCCAAGCACCAAAAAATGATGAGGGCCCATCTACACCATACATCGATCCTGCCACTCTCGCATCCACTTCTGCGACAGAGACACCTGCCACTCCTGCCATTCCCACCATCTCTGACATTAAGGTCATCATCCAAGATAACAGTTGTGGAAACTACATGATCCCTAAAAATTATTTTATGGTAGTAGAGTTACCACAATCTCCTAGATTACGGGGATGTCCACAAATAAATGAAGCCTCCACATCCCAAACCTCCCCTAAAGACTATCCCACCTTTACAAGATGGGGGGATCTTGGCCGAGAAGTTATCGAAGCAGATCCCTCTCATATGCTATACCAAGATGAGAGATCGGTAGCTGATTTACCAATGGATGACAGAAGCAAGAGTCTACAAATGATGCTTGCAATGGGCTATGATAGAAATCAAAGACTTGGGATAAATGACAATAGGCTTATAATACCTATCATGCCAGAGACGCGACCAATAACAAATCTTGGCCTTGGATGTACCCCTCCGAGTATACCCATATGTGGCCAAAGTCCTCCAATTAGAAGGGTTAATAATCCTCCTCAGCCAACCGTAGCAGAACTACGTACGCCTACCAATATCTAAAGGTCGCATCATAGATAACTTTACATTTGATATAACCGATGTCAGTAGTAGTAGTGATGACGAGGATCACCTGACCAACTTACCTAGACTATTTGAGGATACCACTCTTTGCATGATTAGCACCCTATCTTTTGAATCAGACCACCAAAATCATGAAATTTGCCTAGTATATCCCCAACTCATTGACTACGACCAACGAGGGCCACCAGTTCTTGATACATTCAAAAATGATGAAGCACTCTCAGAATTCATGGGACTACGGGATAACATTCCATGTGGGGATCACAAGGCAGGGTTCCTAATCGAGCTAGACACATATGCCTATTATGGGGAAACAATTGAATCCCTTAGTTGCAAAAGTGAAAAATTAAGATTAATATCTAAGTCCTTGAGTGAAAACCACATTGTGGCACTCTCTGACTAGAAAAAAGTAAAAAGAAAGGACACATCCAATAGTGAAAACCTCTCTAAAGCACCCGAGGATGGGGGATTCAATCTTCCTTTCGAACCTATTCATCAAGAAAAGTCAGCAGTCTTGGCAGAAAAATACAATCCGGTCAATCTAGGAATAGAGGAAGCCCCGCATATCACATTCTATGTAGAATCATTACTATCAGAGGAACAAGAGCTCCTAGTAGCATTCCTAAGAGAAAGACAAATAAAATTTTCATGGAGCTATGTTGACATGCTAGGACTTGATCCGGAGACCATGGTTCACCATTTAGCAGTATATCCAAAAGCAAAGCCTGTCAGACAAATGCTTCAAAAAATGCACCCTCAAATCGCCCTACTAGTCAAAATGGAGCTAAAAAAGCTATTAGATGCAAGATTCATCCGACTGATAGATTATCCAGAATGGCTATCAAACTTGGTACCTGTTTCAAAACTCGATGGGAACATCAGAATCTGCACAGACTTCAGAGACTTGAATAAGGCATGTCCAAAAGATGACTTCCCACTTCCAAACATTGACTTGATTGTGGATATGACAACTAGACATGAAATGTTGTCACTAATGGATGGATTCTCAAGGTACAATCAGATCATGATAGCTAAAGAGGACCAACATAAAACAACTTTCACTTGTCCATGGGGGACCTATTGTTGGAATATGATGCCATTCAGCTTAAAAAACGCAAGAGCAACATACCAAAGGGCCATGACATTGATATTCCATGACATGATCCATAAGATGGTTGAAGACTATGTTGATGAAATTCTAGCCAAGTCCAAAAAGAGAAAAGATCACATAGCAACCCTTAGTGCCATCTTTGATAGGCTGGAAGAGTACAAGGTCAGATTAAACCCTAAGAAGTGCGTATTCGGCATACAATCGGGAAAATTGCTAAGATATAGAGTATCAATGAGGGGTATTGAGGTAGATCCAGCAAAAGTAAAATCAATCCTCAAGATGGAGGCACCAAAACATTAAAGCAATTAAGAGGTCTCCAAGGAAGGCTTCAATCCATTCGAAGATTCATAGCACAATTGGCAGACAAACATAACCCATGCTCTCACCTACTCCACAAGGGAGTAGCGTACAAATGGGATAGCAAGTGTGAAGAGGCATTCAAAAAAATCAAAGAATATCTACTGACACCACCAGTCTTAATGCCAGCAATCCCAAGAAAACCATTGATTTTCTACGTATCAGCAACAACAATAGCCCTTGGAGCTCTCCTAGCTTAGCATGATGAAAATGGAATAGAAAGGGCTATCTATTACATTAGTAGAACAATGGTTGGCCATGAGCTAAACTATTCATTCATCGAGAAAGCATGCCTAGCAGTAGTGTTTGCATCTCAAAAATTTAGACATTACATGTTGGCACACAAAATAAAGGTCATCGCCAAAATCAAACCTCTCAAATACTTATTGTCAAAAGCAATGCTAACATGAAGAATGGCCAAATGGGTGATGATACTATCAGAATATGAAATCAAATATGTGGAGAGGAAAGCAATCAAAGGCCAAGTCATCACATATCAACTTGTAGAAGCACCAATTTATTCTTAAAATCCTCTCGTCTCAGAGTTTCCAGATGAATCTATTTTCAATATCAACATAATAGACCACTGGAAACTGTACTTTGATGGCTCATACACACAACATGGATAAAGAGTTGGCATCTTCTTCATCACCTTGCAAGGGGATTGCATACCAAGGTCCTACAAACTAGCATTTCCTTGCACCAATAACATTGCAGAATATGAGGCTTTAACCATAGGTCTCAAAATAGTAGTGCAGTGGAACATTATAGCTCTCAAAGTATACAGAGACTCAATTGATAATAAACTAGGTAAACGATGAATACCAGACCAAGGATGACAAGCTCACTCCATACAAGAAATTGGTGGAGACTCTCAAAGAATCCTTCATCAAAATTACATTTGAGCAGATACCTAGAGCCAACAACAGAGCAGCAGATGCCATGGCAACAATTGGGTCCCTACTGGACATCCCCAACAATGTTCCAAAATATGAATTCCTGATAGAGCAGGTTCTCATGCCTGTATTCGAGGTACCAGAATCAAAATTCATGGGTCAAATCATTGGTCCCAGTGATCCTTGGTACCATGACTTTTATACATACCTTCAAATAAGAGTCATACCTGTCGACTTACCATCAAACCTAAAATGAACCTTTGTCAAAAAGGCATCCAGATTTGTCATCCTAGGAAATACCCTATATTGTAAGAGCATAGAAGGAACCCTACTGCACTGCTTAAATGTTGAGGATGCAGTGACTGCTCTAATTAAAGTACATAACGGTATCTATGGGTCACACTCGAGTGGAATGACCATAGCCAAGAAAATGTTGAGGATGGGGTATTATTGGCCTACAATGGAACGAGAAGCACATGACTATGACAGAAAGTGTCTACAATGTCAGCAACATGGGGACCTCATCCATGCTCCAGCTCAAGAGCTTCATCCTATCGTCACACCATGGCCCTTTTTCACAGTGGGGACTCGATCTCATTGGGAAAATCACTCCCACTTCATCTTACGGCCACAAATTCATCATAACCGCAATAGAGTACTTTACTAAGTGGGTGGAGGCCATACCCATGACGTACATAACTAGGAAGCAGATTTCAAAGTTCATCCTAAACTATCTCATTTGCTGCTATGGTGTTCCACAAGCCATTATCTCAGATAATGGGACACCATTCAAGAATTGGGAGGTTTGTAACTTATGTGAAAAATTCAAAATCCAGCATTGCTTCTCCACCCCATACTATCCGCAAGGCAATGGCCAAGCATAAGCTACAAATAAAACCATTCTAAAAATACTCAAGAAAACAGTCAATGACGCAGGTCGTGACTAGCATTTACAACTTAATCCCACCCTTTGGGCCTATCGAACCAGTATCTGCACACCCACCAATGCCACCCCTTTTTCCCTGGTCTACGGATCAGAAGTAGTACTCCGCATAGAGATCGAGCTCCCATCCCTCAGGATACCATTGCAGAACCTCATCATAGATGAAGAGTACTAAGTATCAAGATTAAATGAGCTGGAACTACTGGATGAGCGATGTATAGATGCTTTGAATCATTTGCAAGTCTATCAAAATAGACTCAAATGGAGCTACAATAAGAAAATTAGAAGCAGGACTTTCCAAGTTGGAGAACTAGTATTAAAGGAGAATCAGAAAAATGTCCCAAACCCAAGCAGCAAAGGAAAATTTGAACCCAACTGGTTGGGACCATTCATTATCATAGAAAATTATAAGTCAGGGGCATATCAGTTATCAACACCCGAAGGGGAACCTCTGCAAGAGCCAACGAATAGCTCTCATCTCAAAAAGTTTTATGCCTAAATCTTTGAAGGTATAGAACCAAAAAATCCAAAAAATAAGAAAATGTCTTGAAAAAATGGTTACTTTAGTGAAAACCTGGCAAACAGGTGTTTTGGTAACAACAAAAAAAATCAGAGAAGCAAAAAATCCAAAAAAATTAAAAAATGGATCAAAAAATAGTAAAGAGAAAAAATCATCCTCTAGTGAAAACCACTTTGGTGGCACTTTGGGCAAGTACCTTCGTGAAAACCTGGAAAATAGGCGCCTTGTGCAAATAAACACTTTCCATCCACTAGGATCTTTATGGCTTGTTCTGCATCACCCATCCATTTCGCTTCCATCATCCATCGCATTCAGGGCTCCATCCATCACTCATCCACTCACATCCGCACCATAGCTTGGTCTTGTTTTCGTATCATGATCCCTTCTAGTACTACTCGGCTCATCCTCAAGGTTAGTTTGTCCTGCCTTTATTGGAGTAGTCTATTACATCACGCTGGGGGCATGTTCTCATCAGATTGGATTCGTGTATATTCTTAAAGTTCTAAAATCAGAAAAAATCCAAAAAACATCAAAACATCAGAAAATCCAAAAACATCAAAACATCAGAAAAAATCCAAAAAAATCAAAATATCAAAAAATCCAAAAACATCAAAACATCAAAAAATCCAAAAACATTCAAAACATATCAAAATCCCAAAATAGGTCAAAAAATTGGAAAAAGCTAAAAACAAAGTCGTCTTGTCGAACTACGGGTCTCTGAGCCTTGAACGTAGGCAAGGTTGATCTTTGATCATCCCCCAAGACACTCAGGTCAGTCCCTTAGGAATTTTTCATAATAAACTGACATTTCATCATGTATATCTTCATCTGTAAATCAGTCAAGTTGTCAGTCAAACTACGTGGTCTCTATGTGTATAACGTAGGAAAGGATATTATGTTGATTAGCCCCCGAGGCCCCTAGGATAGGTCTTTAGGTTAGTCTCTTGGTCAAAATCTCAAAAAACCCCAAAACATTAAAAAATTGAAAATCAAAACATTTGAAAATCTCAAAAAATACCACTCAAAACATTGCAAAACATCAAAAACATCCAAATATTTGAAAAAATCCATCCACCTCATCTCACTTGTACCCACAATAACACCATCCATAATAAACCGATTGTCATCCTCAACCTTTGGTAAGACAATTGGAAACAAGTCTAGCAGGTTAAAAGTGAAAACTCAAAAATGTCAAGTCTCAAGTCTAAGTCAATACGTAAACAAGTTGGTCAATTATTTTTGTCGATAGTCCATCATCCAAATAGTCCCATATCAAACATCTGATAACATCATGTCCTAGGATGAATCCTTCCTACAATGGGCATTATTTATCAGAAAGAACACTTTGGATAAATGAAATGACGTGTCGCCATCCACTAACATGTCCTAGGATGTATCCTTCCTACAATGGGCATTATCTTTTGGCAATAGTTTCGGTTCTTATCCTTAAAAACACATTCCCTTTTGTTAGCGGTATTGAAGAACATCAACTCGTTTGTGTGCTTTATCTTTTTCTCTTGACTTATCTTATTGCGCTCAGTCCAAGGACCTCTCGATGATATCCGAACGAAGGATTTAGAGAGAGTAATGGGGCAAACAATCATTATCTTTTGTCTGCTATGCTTGTTGGTCGTTCTTGTAAAATAACTTGGAAAATACTTGCTTTGTTAGATATGTATAGAGGCTGTTTTGGACAACTTGTTGACTATTGCATTGATAGGTTATACCTTTCCATGTTTTGGTCCAAGATGTTTGAAATTTCTAAAATGCATCCTAGCAAGGTTTTCGTATGTCAAGTGTGAACAGGAATACTCCTATCTATTTGTCGAGTAAAATTCCATCACACTAAGTACAATGCCATCCTGGTCCTTTATACCTTGATGCATTGTGGTTATGCCTATTATCAAACATAAGGTAAGTGACCCTTTTAAAATCCCAATCCTTAATAAGCAAATCATCTATCTATCATCATTATTTCTCATCATCATCTCCCATAAAGTTGGCTTGTTGTATCCTCTTGTCATCATCTAATGTCTTCTTTTCCGCACTAACATCACGTCATAAATAGTTAATCATCATCACCAGTGCATCCATCCTGCATCCACAAACCATCAGTATTCTACATATCATCCCACATGCATGTTCATCATCATAATATAGATATGTTAGTCTAAGCATCTCATAAATCATATATTTGCATAAATCATACATTTGCATAATCACAGCATATCACATCATCAATATCATCCATCTCACATCATATCATCATTTAAGTTGTTTAAGATAATATATATTTGTTATTCTAAGCATCTTAAAATCATCTCATTTGCATCATAATCCATAACCATCCATTTTAAACCTCTTTATCGTGAGATTGACCCTCAAATAGAATCTTTTCGCTCGATCTCTTGAGGGGGCAATGTACTAGTGTACTTTCCGCTGGGGCATCCGAAAAAAATAGAAAAATGTTGAATTTTTTTTGCGACAAGTTTTTTCTTTGAACCAACACAGCAAGTACATTGCTTCAAAGAGGGGCAAAATGTAGACATGCAAAATTAGCATCGTGCACTTAATTAATTCATATTCATTCAATCATTAAATAAGTTCACATTCATCCATTCATTAGGTAAATTAAACTCATTAAATTCAATCTTCTAAGGTCATTAATTTAAAATTAAATAAATTAACTTTTTTCATTATTCTTTTAATTAAATAAATCAAACCTTTATTTAATTAACTTTATCATCATTACTCTCATCATAAGTTTTGGTTATAATCCTACAAGCAAGAACAAAAGAATCCATTTCATCATTGACTTAGGGGGCTAGCAATTTTTCATGCACTTCCCCTTCATTAGGAATGTATTCAGCTAACTACTCTTCCATTGTATCCTTTTCTTGTGATTCAATAGCATAATTGACAAGGGGGTGAACCATTTGCACCTCTTTTATCTCCATTAATTGAATGGAAAGCCTACTTTGAGTTCTGTCCAAATGCTCCTCTTTCTTTTTCTTTGTTGTTTCTTCTTCTTTCCTAATCAGATGCATGAATTTTCCATTCTTATAGGCATCCAACATTACCATATCCTTTTGAAAAGGATCTTCAATTTTATCATATGGGCTTACGTAGATTGGGTTCAACTTGACCCTTTCCTCTTGAATCTTAACAATGCACATCCATGTGTATTTTCTCTCATTTACCCCAACATTAGACCTAGGTTTTTTATTACATCCTCTATATACAAGAAATGATGATAAAAGGAAAATATTTCTCTATCCTTCCTTTCCTTGTCAATAAATCCCCCGGGGTCAATTTCTAACCTTCTTAACCCTCATCCTATAGTCCTTCTACATATAAGAAATTTTTTTTAAGCCTTCCTTGGATGTGACTTTAAAATGGGAAAATGAAAATTGGTTGGGAATGAATGACCCCTTCTTTACACCTCCAAAATGCTCCTTATCCATTATCTCAACTTACCACATGATTTCCATAAAATCCAATCTATTAAAAACATAAATGGGTAGGCAATGTGGCTACACCAAAGCACCATAAACTCTGAAAACTTTACATGTATCATGCAAATACTACTCTCCCCAATAATGCTCCAACTTGGTGTAGGATTTGAACTACATGGGCCTCAAGATTTCCTTGATAATTCTTGAAATCCTATATATTGGTTTGCAACCTAAATTGTCTAAAATACCATGCACTAACTCATTGCAAAAAGTTGCATAGTTGGAATCAAAATAATTTTTATCCTAGATGTACGCCCATAGTTGTAGAGGAAGACCATTTTCCCTCTAATCATTTTTCCTCAGGTCCATGAACTTGGACCATGCCTTCTAACCAATCTAGAAAAAATATATGCATAAGCATAGAATAGTGTCTAAAATATAATGGAGCATTGGGCTCCTTCAGATCCTTTAATTATTTATGGATCTATTTAGCTATATAGGAGGCATAATAAAAACACCTATTAGAATTTGTATCCTAGATGTCCATAGCCATCATCATCATAGCAGCAGGAAATCTTAAATTATATTTCTTCCCAAGCACGTGGCATAAACCATAGATTGTGTTCTTAAAGTAGTTCTCAAATTCATCACAACTAAAAGGCATGAAATCCTCTGAGGTAAACCTCATCCCCTTCTTTCCCAAATCCTTTCTCCTATTCCTTTTTAATAAATAGTTTCTATACCCATGTTTGTATCTCTCATACTTTGGACACAATTCATTAAAATTGATAAAAAACTATAGTAGAGGGGTTGAGTCCAAATTTCCTCACAATCTAACTTCTGCTAATGTCTAGCATTGGAGTCCCCTTCAGCACACTCTTTGTGATTCTAGCATAAGGATAAATAACACTTGGAAATATCCTTAATCAAATATATCTCCACATAAACATTGGGCACAATGAGCTTTCTAAGATCACATTTCGATAAATTACAAGATGGATGAGGGTAGTTTGATCTGTGATACACATATTGAAATAAATCCCACCCATTTTGGGTCGTTGTGATATCTCTAATCTTCCTTGCCAAATCTTGTAGGTGATCAATCAAAATTCCCTCACCATTAGCTCTCATCTCAGTTGTCCTCGCCCCTAAGAATGACTCCATGAGATCGTCTTCCATAAAACTTACAAACTCTTGCTTAATCCCTTTGGTTTTGGATTTAGCCTCTGACGCTTCAGGTTTTGACTTCTCGGTTTTAGGTTATGTTTTCCTGGCTTTAGGTTTTTCCTTCGAGGGCTCATTGTATTGACACATCATTGCAAAATTGAAAAATTAGGGTTTTACAATTTAATTTAAAAACTAGGTTTTAGCAATTATCACTAACTTTTTAGAATTATAGAAGTCTACTACCTAAATTAAAACCCTATAAACCTTTCTTTTCTCAAAATGGGGCTTAATGATTCTCTCTTGAAAATTCAACACAAACAATTGTAACAACCCAATTTTAAACCCTATGTAGCTAAAATTCCCTTTTCAATTTGTTTTACTTGAAACTTGCACAGAAGGATAAAACATTCTCACTTACCCAAAAATCATAGCTTCTCTCCACTTCAAATTTGATCACCTGAAGCTTCGCTTGCTTGTTTGCTTGAAAATTCTTGTAAAAGTAGAAAAATCAACTCAATTCTTGACTTTATGGCCCTCAAATAGATAGATATACCATTAATTAAAAAGAGAATACTCATGCGAGCGAGAACACTAAAACTATCACTTAGCCATTTAATATTGAATGCTGACCATTGATCAAATTGTTTTAAAATAAGATCGATGGTCATCACTCATCCTTCACACATCACATTTTTCTTTAAAATATTTGAACAAAAAATGTGATGTGAAGGACTTGCATAATGAGCTGAGAAGCTTCTCCATACACCCTCCCTATTTTGAACCTTGTTTCCAACTTATTTCGTGACCATCGCACTAATGAACTTGAAAATGCAATGTGAAGAAGTGTTGTGATGACCAGTGTGAAGACACTTGGCAGAGAATATTTTCTTTGGTATATATCTTTGCTTCTGTCATTCATTGCATATCACATTTCTTTATGTTCTCCTTCCATCCATATTTGTGATGTACTGAAGTGATGCGATGAAACAGGATGATGACCGTGTTGTAATCTACAACACTCAGCATATATCACGCTTTCCTCTCCCCTTCATGGAACAGAAAATGTGATGAAAGAGAACCATGCGATGTAGTGAGGAGCTGACACTTATAGGGAATATTCCTTAGGTATATTCTTCATTTATTTCTTTTCATGCTTTATTCTCATCACACATCACATTTTGGGCATGAGCTACTTAGTTCATAAACTTGACTTCAAGGGAGTGTGTGATGGAATAAGATCTGGCCACATGTTTCAATCATGGCCAATCGTGCATATCGCATTTTGCATTATGTACTCAACAGTTGAAAACGCGATACAAAGCAACACTACGATGGAATGAAATTATGATAGCTATCTGCGTGGTAAGATCAACAGTGCTATCACACTTCACACCGAGGGAGCTAGCAAGTAATGAGAAAACCCGATGCGAAGAGAGCGAGCGATGCAATAAGAATCTTCCACGTGGTCAAAGCTAAGTGGCGCGCGGGGAAACTTAAGTCAAGTATCACGCGCCAAATTTTGTTTTAAAATAGCGATATCCCCATGTGGTATGAAAAAGGGCTAAGTTAATAAAAGCATATGCATGACTTAAACTTAGGATTTTTGGCCAAATATTTAATTGGACAAAGCATTTGAAATATTTTCAACCCGACATAACCAAAGGCTCAAATAATAAAGATCAACCGTATTTTTATGATAATGGTCTAGAAGGTAGCATTAGGTAAAGGACTAATAGGGACATGGATATAAGGACATAAGTCATGACTAAACCAACTAGGAACCAGTCAAACAGGTCAATGCAAAATTAGATCAAGACATCAAAGCGACCGAGGA
This sequence comes from Sequoia sempervirens, assembly GCA_007258455.2. Classification (NCBI taxonomy): domain Eukaryota; kingdom Viridiplantae; phylum Streptophyta; class Pinopsida; order Cupressales; family Cupressaceae; genus Sequoia; species Sequoia sempervirens. Next base: position 152,588,998 of record VDFB02000007.1, on the reverse strand, counting down.
GTTGGGTCTTTTGTAAGTTCATCAAGCCAAGATAAACCTTAAACATTGTTCAAATAAAACCTAACCCATACAAATCTTTCAAAAGCTCTAAAATGAGGAGGAACAAACTAAGAACCATAAAAATTTTACACAAGTCCGACCAAGAACCATACTAGAAGGGACATAAATTAGGTTTTTGAATTATGGCTATCAATTTGTAACTAAAATGACATTGAAATTTCAAAATAATTAGGCTTTCTCTTCTTATCATTAGACAAACAATCTAGTGTTATTATGAATGCTAACTATAATGCCTCCCTATATTCTTGAGTCTTATTGGTGCATTAGTTCTTTTTGTTTTCTTCATGTTTATTTTTAATTTGGTAACCAATATTACTTGTAACACTCAAAGTGTGCACAATCTTGGTGGGAATAAGTGCCCACTATTTTACTATTTATCTATTTTTAATTTATGTAGATTTTTTCTAATCTTCTAAAATTTGTTTGACATGAATCTTGTTAACACCAATAAACCTATGTGAGAATACCTATTAGTTATGCACCTTAACTTTGTTCCTCTAAAAATAATATGTGGGGATGTTGAATGAGTCTACTTTTTTATAATTCTTTCTTTATCTATTAAACTACGTAAACCTAAGGTTTCAATTTATTATCACCAAATTTCATGCAATTGGTGTGGACATGCTATATTACCTATCTAGTCCACTTATGTGCCTTGCACCTATGCTCCATTGTTGTACTTTTAGCAAAATGGGGACCCATCCTTCTACTTTTTCCTTCCTTATTTTTCTTTGGTTTCCTCTCTTTCCCTTCCCCCCTATGTTTTCCTTTCCCTTTCCTCTCTTCCCACTTTCTCTTCCCTTTGTGTTTTTATCACTTGTTAGAGTTTTGGGATCTTAAGGATTGGAATGCAATCCTTTTCAACCATGAACCTTGATGCCTTCTCATTGCCCCTTGTTTTTCTTTAATGCTTTCCTCCTTTAGTATTTCCTATTTTGGGATACTCACTTTGCATATCCCTGATACCTGATGGTGGCAATGTTTTGTCACCTCGGTTACCTCACATGTTAGAGAATTTAGATATTTCCATAGTGCATTTAATGAAATATTAAAATGATTGGTATTTAATGGATATAAGAGTGAAATAGAGGGTATTTATTCATCATTTTTTAACAGAAAAATAGATCTTTACAACTCTTTTGACAACCCTCTACACAAATGACCTTCTACCTTTGGATTTTCTGAAACTTGCTCAATGATCATGCCATTTCCTTCACTTTGAGATATTTTGTGGTGTCCTTGTGGCATTCTAAGTTATCATTTCTCACCCGCACTCATCTTTTTTCCTGTGTTATTTCAAGGTAGGCTCCATAATTGAAACCCTTTTTTTAATTATCATTTGTTCTGGATTTTCTCATGGTTTTCATTGGGTCATCATTTTTAACTTTATACTAAAGCAATGGTTTATTCTAATAGTTTACTATAGTTTTAGGTGCAAGCTAACAAAGTTGCAATTGATGGAACAACTTGAGAAAGAATGGAACCTTAGCTGCTTTTTGAAGGATTAATTGGGTATGGTGGTTGGTGTTTTTTGGTTTTTTTCTTGTTACTCTCTATGGGCCTGCGTGCCCTTCATAATTTTTTTTGGTTTTGTCTTTAAGTCTATTGTTCTGTGCTAGTATATGGTTTATGTTGTTGTAGTTTGTTCTTTGACATTCTGTATCTTTATTATATGGGAAGAGCTTTTGGATGACCTATCAAAGGTTCCTCTAACTAGTTTGATTCCAACAAATTCTCTTATCACCTCTTGTAATTTTGTGTACTTATGATACCGAAAAGGAAGATAAAGATGACAATAGTTAAGAGCCTCCCATAGATATTCATGACCCTACTTATGGATGGGGTAAATTAAAAGACTAGGATTCTTCTCCTTCCTCAACTACTACTGCTCTTGTTGTCTAATGACCTTGTTTGTCTTTTTATTCTTTAATTTGTCTTGTATAGGCTCTAGAGGTGTGACTTTTTTCACCCCTTTTTGTAAATAAATGTAATACTATTTTTTAAATGATAATATACACTTAATCATCTCTATATATACATTTTAATTATTTAATTTTAAATTCTAAATTAAAAACATTAATAAATTAATAGTTGATTAAGTTAACTATATTTAGATTTCACATAACATCTCTTCTTCACTTTTAGTTATGCATCTCTTCTTCACGTTTAGTTATGTGTTAGTTGTGATGATTTGCTATGCCAAGCTTCGCGACTGGATTGTTTCCCGATTTTATGCAGACACATAGTCTTTTTTCTTGTGGGAAATGAACATTAATATAAAGGGTATTTGCAATACCAGTTTTCTCATTCAAATCTTGTTAGGAATGGAGTATGAAGATAAAATATTTATTTGTCCTTAACATTGTCATACTTGCCCAACAGAGATCGTAAAAGATCTAGAAAGGATCATTTTGCTTTTTTTTAACAATAAGAGTTTTCAGGTTGCGAGATCTTTGGATTATAAGGCATACAAGACAATAGTTTTTCGTTAAAAATACTAATTATCATTAATAGATTAAAAATTGTAATTGAGAGGAAGATTTCTAGACTATTAGCAATTTCAAGGACCAATTGCTACGTTATCGGTAGTGTAAAGATCTGGTTTTCACTATGGTTTTAAATTAGATTCTATCATGTGGTGTCTTGCATGGATGTTTTCTTGCTTCGTAAACAATAAGAAGAATCATAACATCACAATGGCGATCGTTGGTATTTTGTATTTGGCATATTATGCCGTCTGTATTGGTCAATAGTAGGGATTTCAAGAACTCTGTCTAACGTCTTAGCCTGCTATCCTACGTATGATCTTTCATTTATAAGATGCTTCATCCCATCTCAAATTAACTGAAAATAATTGCTAAAAAGGTCTGGATTGGGGAGGAATGGAGCTAGAGGTGCTTTCTCATCTCGACGTAGCAAGGACACAATTGTATCATTTTCGTGCAATAATTGTAGCAGGCATGGGTTTTCTCACTGACGCGTACAACGTGTTTTGCATCCCTGCCATCTCCAATCTACTGGGGAGGCTATATTACGATGGTGAGCTGCCTAATAGAACGACTGCTGCAGTGAATGGAATCGCCCTCTGCGGAATATTTGTAGGCAACATTTTCTTCGGTCGGCTGGGCGACAGAATGGGCCGCAAGAAGGTCTACGGAATTACTCTCCTCTTAATTATGGCTGGTTCGATTGCCTCTGGCTTCTCACTGGGCAAATCGCCAGAATTAGTAGTGGGTTCCTTATGCTTTTTCAGGTTCTGGCTGGGCGTTGGCATAGGCGGCGACTATCCACTGTCTGCCACAATTATTGCCGAATACGCGAATACAAAGAGCAGAGGAGCTTTTATGTCCGCTGTGTTCGCCATGTATGTCGTGGGAATGCTGGCGGCAAGTGCAGTCGCTATGGCCGTCTCTGCCTGTTTTAAAACTCTATGCCCGAATCCATCCTTCGAGCAGAACGACATACTGTGGAGGATTATCTTAATGCTGGGAGCCGTTCCGGCGGGTGCAACATTCTACTGGCGAATGAAAGTGCCGGAGACCGCTCGCTTCACGGCGCTCGTGGCTAGAAACGTCGACAAGGCGGCAGCGGACATGTCGAAAGTTCTAGGCATAAGCATTACTGAAGATGAAGCGAATGTTTCAAGGATCCTCTTCAGGAGGCCATCTTTTCGATTTTTCTCCAAGGATTTTATGAAATCACACGGCAAACATTTGGTGGGAACAATGTCATGCTGGTTTTTCTTAGACAATGTATTCTACAGCACCAATTTGTTTCAGCAAGATCTATATAAAACACTCGGATGGTTGAGGGAGTCGAAGGCCTACAAAAGTCCGGTGGATGAAGTTTATGACATAGCAAAAGCGCAGGGGTTTATTGCTCTGTGTGGGACTCTGCCGGGATGCTTGGCCAACGTTCTGCTGATAGATCGTTTTGGGAGGTTCAAAATCCAGCTAGTTGGGTTTTTATTTATGTCGGTATTGATAATTGCCATTGCTATTCCGCTCGAGACATACTGGACTCGTCCATCTCATAAACATGGCTTTCTAGGGATATATTCATTGGCATTTTTCTTCACGACGTTCGGACCCAATAGTACGACGTTCATCGTGCCGGCAGAGTTATTCCCTGCTCGCCTGCGATCGACGTGCCATGGTATGTCTGCTGCCGCTGGAAAAGTAGGAGCTATGATTGGAACGCTTGGGCTCTGGTGTTTAGGTACCCTAGGCTTAAGAAAAACCCTTGTCCTTCTTGCGGTTGGAAGCTTTTTGGGTTTTTTGTGCACGTTTCTAATTCCGGAAACGATGGGAAGATCGTTAGAGGAAAATGAGGGAGAAGTTGGACTATCAGAGAGCTTGCATGCTTATAGCATAGACATGAACGCTCAAACGAATGATTCTTGTATCTTCTCTTTAGACGATATTGGCAACCTTGCTAGTGCAACGTCCCCATGAGAACGCGGAGTACCAATTGCAGATTCAAGTGAAACGCTTCATTGCACACAAATTAGAGTTCACAATAGATTGCTTGTATATACAGTATCTAAGATATAAAGGTAATGTAATAGGGAAGCGCCTAAAGAACCAGTACATTAAGTTTATTGTGTTGGTTTTCAATTGAGAATATAATATTATTTCAAAAACATATATATAGATATTTAGTAAAAATACATATTAGACAAATAATATTAATGGCGTTATATTTAAAATTATAGTATATAAAATTAGCATTATTATATTTAAGTAACCAAAAAAGATTTTAGGTTATGAGGAGTATAAAGAGGTATTTTCTGATTTTCATGATAATAATTCTAGATGGAGAAATGTAAAGTTTAAGTTGATTTTTTATTGTAAGATTTCACGTAGGCTACGACATAGATAGTTTTAAGCAAAAGTGAATTAACCATAACATTTTCTTGAGATGATTTTGACCAAACAATTGTATGTAAATCCAACCTTATATTTATTTGAAATTAAAATATAACTATTTAATACGTTTACAAAAAAGGTTTTCACCTGAAAAATCTTGATGCCCAATAGGTGTCGAACAATTTCAGGTCAAACTATTTGGCTCAAAATAGTTTGACTTGAAATTACTTTGTTGAATGTGTGACACAAATTTACAAGTTTACTCTACAAGCACTCTTATAATTTTTTTCTTTAATTAATTGAAAATAATAATTTATCCTTTTTTTTTTACATAGGGAGATTCCTTAATGGATATAACACATCTCATGTTGTGATAAAAACAAAAACATAGCTAACATATATTTAAGAAACAACTATTAAATTATGATTGTTAAAAGGTAACATATTTTCTATGCTTTTAAAAGTAGAAAATAAAATTATTGAATTATTAAAATAATGAATAGAAGATTTTGAAAATAAAATAAATAATATTGATAAAATAAAATTACTATATATATTACTTTAAATCTATTTTATTTACTTATGCTAGAAGAGAATAGGCAGATGCTACTTTGTGCAATGTTGAGGAGGGTGTTGGGTTTTTTATCCTACCGTTATATGTGTGGCAAGGGTCACTCAAGTCTTGCATGCACGTGCTTCTAAGACCTTGGGTGTTGGTTGCCCTCCCTTGGAATATCCTTAGACTTTTAATGATTCTTTTTAAACTATAATCCTCATTTGTGTGCCTCTCTATTACACCCCATTCTTCTATTACTTATTTACTTTTACCTAGCTATGTGAAAAGGCTTTAAATGTGTGTGTTCATGCTTTATGTATTTCATAAATATGATAAATGAATGCTTAATTCAAATGAAGTTATGTAATGATTCTATCTATGAAATATATGATGCAAAAGGCTACAATTGATTCAACTAACTATGTTTTCTATGTACTAAGTTGGATGCAGGGGCATATTCAATCCTCTAGAACAGAGGGGAAGTATCACTCAGAAGAAGAGAATTGGTTTGGTAACCAGTAATGAGTTTAACTAAGTTTTCACACACTCACTTTTAAGTATAGTCATGTCAAGTCAATAGCTTGGAAATGGTAAGTTACTTAAGCCTTGTTTGTGGATGAACTAGGAGAGGTTATGGTTTTGTTTTTGAGTATTTTTTAATTAATTAGAGTATTTGAGTTTGTTGTCAATAAAGGGTTCTTCTTAATGTGTTTACATTTAATCGATGTGATATTTACATAAAATGTATATATACGTATACATGTACATGTCTACGATGAACTCATGCACATGAGTAAATACGTACATAAGTTTACGTAGATAAATGTATCTACACATGCTTATGGATGGGTTATCCATATGCATGGGGACATGCAATGGACAAAGAGACATATATGTATATATGCATATATATACTTCATGTATATATGTCAATCATTGTTGTTGAAAATGTATTTATGAAGGGAATGTTAAATAAGTATAAGATAAATATGTATATATATATATATATATGTATTGATATAAACATATGTATAGACGTAATAGAAAAGCCCATACGAGTGTATTAATGCCTATATAAATATACATATATATATATATGTATATATATTTACACATGTGGATTATTATTTTATGGAATGAATGAATATATGTATATGCATTTGAATATCGAAAGATGTGTACTATAATTGTATAAGTTGATATATTTGTATATATATATATATATATATGTATATACATATATATACACACATATATATAATAACATGTAATATTATTAATACATATATGTATATTATATACCATATATATACATATTGATAGCATTGTTTATATATTGAATAATAGGAAAACGGGTGATTTATAACCTAGGTCATAGAACACCACAATTCTCCTATTATCATTCAAAGATGTCCTAGGAGTTTTAATTGGATTAACTATCAACCTTGCAAGGTGAGTCAATTCTCAACAAGGAGGACCTAAGAGGGGGTTCTTTAAGCTTTTAAGGGGTCACCACCAAGAAAATGCTTGGAAAAGACAAATGAATATTCAACCTACAAAACCTAGTTATGCAAGCTAAATGAGAGATGCAGAAAATGAAAATATGCAACAGGGAGTTAGGATGTGTGTACCTGGGAAGTCTAGAGATGTTGTGAGGATTTAAAAAATGCAAAGAAACTGTCCAAATATGCTAGGGAGGATAAAGAAGCCTTTACTGTTGTCTTAGTTTCATGGCTATTTTTTGGGGAAGATACAAAATCTTCAATTGTTGGAACTAGATATGAAGGAATCTATGAAAAATATGCTTGGGTGGACTAAGACGCCCAAGGTGGCATATTAATCCCATTTTGTAATTCTGAAAACACTGAATGTGTTCATGAGCTCCAAGGTCTGCACTTGCTTCTTCTCAAATCTTATGTTCTGAAACTTCCAGATCTGGCCTATAGGTGAGTTTCTGTGAAGATGACAACTTTGCAATGCAACTTTTCAACTTTGCAACTTTACACTACAAATGATCTTCAAGTTTTCAACCTAGATATGCAATCACAAATATGCAAGGAGGGAAAAACTTGTTGATTGTTAGTGAATGGAGGTTTACCTTGGTCAAACCCCTTGGTAATTAAACCTTGAAATGATGAATAAACAACATGCAATGTTACAATTCACCAAACCCTTGTTGTAAAGTCTACAAATATGCTTGAAATGGTTGCAATGGATGTGGTTCTTGACTCTTGCTTAAAGAATATAGATCTTGCTTGAAACACTTTCTTGAATCATAAACACTACATCACAAATGTTAGCACAATAACAAACATGATGTAACAATGTCCTTGATATGATGCTTGAATCTTGATGATGGATCCAAATGGTTGATGAATTACTCTTGAATGCATAAACTTTCCTTAGGAATGAATATTTGAATTCTTGTTATAAAAAATGAGTGGAGGAACCTTTTATTTATACTTATTCATGCTTAATATTCCCAAATTACACCACACCAAGCTGACATATGAATTCATTAAATAAAGGAGGCTAAATCCTACCAGAATTTGAAATTAAATCTCTAAAATAAGCCAAGGAGGACTAAGACACCCTAGGTGGTGTCTTAGTCCCAAGTCATGAAACTTGGCACACAAACACCAAAAAGGGGCCCATTTAAGATAACTCAAAATTAGGGTCCCAAGAACTATGTGGGACAAAGACACCTTAGGTGGCATTTTAATCCCAACCCACAAATCAGAGACACACAAATGAAATCATTAAATTATCATTTATGCATTGGAGAATGTCGGGATTATCCAAAAAAAATGTAATCCATAGGGCTTGTCGATGCAAAATAGGACCAATTAAGCCATAAATGAGGATACATAAAGTAAGTCGGGCCCAAAAAAGTGTGAAAATGTAAGGGTATTCATTTTATTACAATACATTTAGCCCCCACTTTAGTGAGAGGATGAATTTGCTTCAAACTCAAACTAAAGTATCCAACCACACAATCAAGAGGTGTTCTAATGTATGAATGCTAGTAAGATAGGATGACAATAATCAAGAGTGATGATCAAGCCCCTAGGATCAAGATCCTATAATAGAACATCATAAGCACAAAGGAGCACACTTGCAAATGATATATCAAGCCATAATCAAATCACATACATACTCCATCAAAGATAGAAAAGGAAAAAGAGAAAAATAAAAATGCAACGGATCAAGCTTCGACTAGCTATCCAAAGCAATGGATTGAGTGTAGGTTGTTTTTTCAAAAAGGTTTGCAAGTGAAACGCGCTGTCCACTATGTAAATAAATGCATGCTCACAAGGGCTAGTGAAGCAAGGTGTCCACTAGGTGAGCCCTAGGAATTCCATATCAAAGTCATACCCCCATGACTATGATAAGGAAAAAAATAAAATACACGCTCACAAGGGCTAGTGAAGCTATTTGTTCGCTAGGTGAGCCCTAGGGGACCATATCAAAGCCATACCTCAATGACTTTAATGAGGTACAAAAATGCAATGTAACAAGAAAGAGAGAGGTTTAAATGGATTTTGATTAGTTCATGCAAGGTCTCATCTTAGGGAACATTGTGCTTACTATTTCCAAGAGAGGACAAGTCAAAGAAATATCACACTCTCAGAGGACATCAAACTGAATGACACCATTAAGAAAAGGATGCATCGCAAGAAGAAATAAAATTGCACAATGAGACATGAGTGTTGATGTATGCCCCCACTTTAAAAAGGTTGCTAACACCATTACTATGGGAAATTTCTTTAAAGTAGAAGAAGACATGAGAGCTTATTTGGAAAGTCCTATGCCAAGTCATATGTTTCCAATAAGCCATGTCATGCAATAGGATGAAAGGGTTTCCCCCAAAAATAAAATGCTAAAGATAACTTAGTACGTCACATGAGAGCCAACTTAAGGCATGTCATCCACATCCCAAGCTTGCTCCTATATGTACATGAAAGGTAATCAACTAGCCAAAAGACACAATGACAAGTGACATATGAGGATAAGGCTAATGAACCCCTTGCCTAGGCACTTAGTGTAGGACAAAGGGTGAGCCGAATAGGATGAAAATGACTATCAGTTAGAGGAATTAGGTACTTCAACACACAGAAGAGCACCACACTCCTTGAGATGTCAAATTTTGTTACAAAAATCCTTACATTCATTAGTAGAATGACCATGAACTCTATGGTATGCACAAAATGAAGTCTTGTAGTAGAATTTCTTTCATGTTCTTAGAGGGAGGGATATCAAATGATCTTGGAGTAGTCTCGTCAAGATACTCTCTTGATGAATAGGTGAAGATGTTCCTTTATTTTGTGACAAAGATATCTCTTGCTTAGTACAAGATGTCATACATATACAAGGATCTTTAGATAGTGAGATTTTGTTCTCTCCTTTACTAGAGGGTGTAAAATCTAACCAATTCAAATCATAAATGTTTTGTGCGATGACATTTACATTTGCAGACACCTAAAAATGGTCTAGAGAATCTAATTAATTAAATACGACTTCTTTGAATAATTAATCTTAATTCATCTACTTAGTAAATAAATACAAATATTTATTTATATTAAGTTCACTATTAATTCTTCTATCTTATCACATTTCTTCTTAATTAAATAAAGATATCCTAAAATATTTTATTTAATTATCATATTCCTTCTATTTTAATTTAATAAACAACTTCTATAGTTTGTTTTATTAAATTATTTATCTCTCTTTTTGCTAGTTTGAATAAATCATAAAATATTCAAATAAATGCATAAATAATATCCCTCTATTCACTCACCAATCAAATTAGATTTTTCAAATCTAATTAATGCAAGTGGCATTCACAAAAAAAACCTTGGGGACAAACCTGCAGGCAATCCTCTCAATCTTCTGCCTCAAATATTTCCTTTCATCTTGCCTGGTGTTTTCATAGGGAGGAAAAATCCTCCATGATTAGCTCCACTTTCTCATATCATACCATTCAAATTTCCAAATTTAATCTCAGCTTCTGTTGTGTTACCCCTGTGCAAAAATATTACCAGAAATCTATATATACAACCTTCTAAAGCATCAAAATGATCAGAGAATTATCATCTTTTATGCAAACCTACTCTACAGAACTTAGTACTCAAGAAATCAAGCAATCATTAGCATTAGCATTTTAGTATCATTATAGCATCATGGAATTAGTAGATTTCATATCATGACAGTATCATAGTTTCCTTTTACTGTAGCTTTCATCCATCAGGCTTCATTTACAATAGCTTCATATCATGTAGGAATCATTAGAAATCACCACATCATTGTATTTAGCATCCATTCTATTCTCTAGATAGGCATTTTAAACATTTATGGTGCTTACAAATCTGAGAGCCTCTGTAGCTTGATAAATCTTTGGAGATAGGAGAAAATGAGACATCTTTAGGCTTTTCAGTGTTTTAAATTAGTTTAATTCATGTTTAATCTTGATACAATGTTTCATTAAGAGGTGTATTTAATTGTATTTAGTTTACATTTTCCAAACTTACATTCTAGTGCTCACCGTGGGCCCATACCCCATGTTTTTAACAATTTTTTCTAAAAAGAATTCGTACAAGAAAATGGTGTAATTTGTTTTAGCGTGATCGAAAGATTCTATAGCACTTCTGAGGAGAAGTATAGCGCTTTGAAAGACTATTCTAGCGCTTCTAAGGAAAATTATAGTGCTTTAAAGGACTGTTTTAGCACTTTAATTCTACAATCTAGCACAGGTTGACTGTAACATCTAGCATCTATTTTAGCGCGTTTCTAAAATCCTATAGCACTTTGGCCTAATTCTATAGCACTTTTGATAAATTTCATAGCACTTCTGATGAAAACTATAGCGCTTTTGAAACTTCTTTTAGCACATCCAACAACACATAGTAAAAAAAAATAACTCTGTTTTAGCGCTTTTGAGGAATTCTGTAGCGCTTTTGACCTCTATTTTAGCACTTTGATAGTCAATCTTAAAATGACCATATCTTGGTCATACAAAGGTCTTTTCTGTTTTTTTTTTTTTTGAAATGGGGTATAATTTCATAAGCTATGAAATGATGTAGGTATTTCTCACTTTTTATAGAGTTAAAATTTTCAATTTTACATTTAAATTGAAATCACATTGCAACTTGGTCTAAGTTTTAGGGTTTTTATGCTTAATCATTCATCTAACCCTTATATCTTCTTATTTCTTCATCTAATATAACATTTTTGAGCATTTATTGTAGGTTTTAAGAAGATCATGGAGCATTGAAGTGAAAGAAAGCATTTGATATCCATTGCAATAGTTTTTTCAAACACTCATGGGAAAATACCCATCATATGTTATTTTTCATTCATGCTTTAGGACCAAATAGCATTACTTTGGGCTTAAAATTAACCATCTACACAAGATTTTTCAAAGCTGGTTAAAACGAACATTAGAAACTCATTGGTTTTTCGATCTGGACTTAAAATGAATCAATCTAGGATAGACACTTCTTCAGTTGGTTTTAAAAATGAATCAATCCTAGGATAGTCACATTTTCAATTGGACTAAAATTTATCAATCTAGGGTAGTCACCAAACTTTTCAATTTGGATTTAGAAATGAACACCATGTCTTTTTGTGAAGCAACATCATCATTGTGAAGAAACATCTTCAATAGATAGAAAATTGTAGTTTGGGCTTTCAAAATTGAACAACTTGATTTCTATGTTTGTGTGGTGATAGGCATATGCTCTCCTCTTAATTGGGTGATCCAAAAAGCTAGACTCATCCTTTTTATGCATTCTTCAAGTTTTATTACATCCTTTAGAAGGCATGCTATAGTGGGAAAAAGTACTCACCCTACGGGAATGACCTAAGTGGGTTCAAACCAAAGCGAGGTTTTTCCACCCCACTATAAAATTTAAAGAAAATTTGGGGAAACCCACTTTTGTCAGAATTGTGTAATATAACCATCCCCAAAACCTTTGTTCCAAAGGTTGGGAGGTCTCCTAAGAGAGTTTATCACTTGCCGCTCCAAATGGAAACCCTTTCTAAGAACCTAGTGTAGTATCCAGCTGAGTCAGTAACCAAACATTGTAATACTCGCAGTGCAAGGGGAGGGAAGAATTTTCCTCGACGACACTCACCATATAATTTCCAAAGACTATTTGCTTAGGGGATCGAGAAATATAACCTTGAGTACACACCTAGATGAGACAAAAACATGAGTGCCCTCTAGGGGGTGACATGGTTGTGTGAGTCGATGCAATTTTAAGCTGTGGGTTGTTGAGCATAACGATGACCTTTTGACCTTAAGAGTGAGTCTATCTAAAGTGCATTTTTGTTATCAAACTAGTGAAAATAGGACCATGCATGGTTCTTTTGAACATACACTATCGGTTTAGACTACAACTCTTAAAAACAACTATCTACATTTGATTGTTGTGTATTTCAAAATCATTAAAATCTAGATAAAGATCATCCAGGAAAAAAAAAAAATAACACAAAAGAGTCAAAACATAATAAAACAGTGAAATTTATGATTAGGGATTGGAAATCCGCAACATTTGTCAAGAAATCCCTCACAACAAGAGTCAAAAGTTCAAAGAACAGGAAATTGAAACTCAAACCACCATGTATAAAATAGATGAGGATCAATTAAATGCTTTATCTCATTAAATGAGAAAACTTCAACAACAAATCTAGGATATGCAAAGGGAAACAAACACAGAAAGATATCTGCTGCCAGACATCTACCCATATCCTCTTGACCAAAAAATGAACATGAGACCTTCTTCACCAAAAACTACATCATCCAAGTTCAATGTCGTTGAATTTTTACAAAATTTCAATAAGCCCAAATCTAAATCCTCAAACAAAAATGATATTGAGCAATCTTGTCATGTCATGCATTTATCTCCATCCACCATAAGCCAAAATAAACCTCAAGATTCTTTCACTCAAGTTAACAATTCCATCCAGTCATCCTCTTCTATCATATCTTCAACATCCAATGATTCATGTCAATCTCACAATCCAAAGCATGCTAGCATAAACTCCCCTACACATCAAGATCAAAATATTCTTTCCACTTCATCTAATGATATCAAAATTCCACAAATTCTTCCAATCTTTGATCAAGATCCCATTTCTCAAGAATCTTATGAATCCCCTCCTTTCACTTTTCATCCAAAATAATCCCCTTCCATCTCAAGAGACAAGTATCCTTCCAAGTTCTTCTTCCACATCATCTAATCCATCCATACCATCTCATGATTCTATTGCATCACAAGAGCATGATAGTTCTTCCATCCTATCTAATGATGTCTTACCAATTGATGATCAAGATATGCTTTCTACAAAATCTCATGATTCCCTTCCTCATCAAGACCAAGATATGATTCCATTCAAGGATACCCTTTCATCCCATGAAGATGTTTATCCTTCTCATGATCAAGATATGCCTTTCATACCACTTCATAATCCTTTTCCAAGTCAAGATCAAAACACCCCATCATCCCCATGTCAAGAGCCTATCACACCTATTCAAGCTATCCATGAACCCCACACCTATAAATTGGGATCCTCCACCTTTATCCATTCTGGTTTACTTCCAACACCTATCCTCTCATCCATATCATATCCTCCCCAAAATGGACTCACATCTTGTTTTACAGACAATACATATCCCATTGGTAAACAAATGTGTCAAAGTATGAATTACAAAGGAAAAGGATTAGGCCTTCATGAGCAAGATATCCTAGAACCCCTTTCTATTGAAAGAAACCCATATCACCATGGCCTTGGTTATACACCTAAGTGTCCTAGTCCATAAAACCTACCATCTATCTTAGGTCCTCATCCTAATCCACCAAAAATTCCATCTATCCTAGGTCCTCATCCTAGTCCATCAAACCTTCCCTCTATCTTAGTTCCATATCCTATTTCTCAAGAACAACAAAGGCACACATCCTTGATGCCCTTCCAAATTTATACCCATATTAACTCATCCATAATACCTCCATATTATTCATCTCAATCCACCCCTCCCATTGTTCTTGGAAGCAATTTGGGTGTCAAATATCAAAAGCTTCTATATCAAAATCCACATGTATCAAAGGATCAACATGTCTCCTTGAAGAGACATGCAAAAATAAAATAAAATTTGATCCAAAATCAAAAGAAAAATCTAAAAGGCCACAAAGGCCCATTAAAGAAAAAAGGAAATTTTCAAAGACCACAAAGGTCCATAAATCAAAAAGAAAAATGTCAAAGGTCACGAAGGTCCACAGAGAAAAAATAAAAGTCAAAAGTCATATGGATTCCTAAAATTCTCATAGAAGTAATGAAATCTAAATTGGTGTCCAAATTTGCTAATCCAAAAGCTTCCTCCAATTTTCCATCTAATAAACTATCACCTTCCAAATCCATTTTTCCTCCATCACTCCACCACCCTTCAAGGTGTGTGCCAATGTTTATCTTGCCATCCTTTCCATCTATCCATCAACATTCCTTCCAACCTCCTATCCATTATCCAACATTCATCCCCCATCATTCTCCTTTAATCCAAACCTTTGCATAAGTCCTTAGATTTTTCCATCATATCATCAATCTGCCAACATTTAGGAGTCTAATTCCCATTGCCATGGTTTATTAGAGGGATATTTGGTTGTGAAACTCGATGCTTAAGTCCTTCCTCCATTTCCCTATCATCCATATCCTATCTTCTATATTCCTCTTGCACTCTACACTTAGGGACAAGTTTCGTCCATCTTATCATTCATGGTCATGCTCATTCCTTACATTTCCACCTTTGATCTTGACAAGGTTAAGGATATTCTTGAACATCATATATCTTATCCTATAAACTTTATCCATATCTTCTATATCATATTTTTCATCTTATCCATATTCCATCATTCTTACTAAATACATCCTTTCTTCCTTTCCTCGGCCTTGATGAGGAATAAGGGAAAAATACTTGGGCCTTGTGTCTATTTCTTATATAGTTGATCTTGATCATCCCATTCATTATCTTTATCCTTGATTTCTTCCATTCCATATCTCCTAGCTTATCAAAATCCATGTCATCGTGTCCCTTTGCAACCTTCAATCTTATCATGCAAATCATATTTGAGCCTATCAATAAAACATTATCCAATCCTCATATCTTTTTTCAATAAATCATCAACAATCATCAATCTTATCATACTTAGAGGAAATTAGTGATCCTAAGCACTTATCATCACCATGCCTTATGGAATCAATCATTCCTGGCATCTTAATCAATCAACCATTATCATCTTTTGACAAGAGATATGTTGCTTGTGTGACATGTTTTGCAGTGAACCTTTCATTTTGATCTATCATTTATCCATGGTTGCATTACCCCTATTATGGGGCATCTTGTTCCTTCAATTAGTCATATCTCATTTCATCTTAAATATCCTAAAAAATCTAAAAAAAAACAAAACAAACAAACAAACAAAAAAAATCATAAAATCTGAAAAGGTGCAAGAAAACCTCATGTACATAACCTAGAAATATAGCTATGTCTCACCCTAGTTTGGGGGCAACATCACAACCTCATTGGGGGCAATAAATCTCGAGATTAACAAAATGGACAAACAACAGGAAGACAAAAAAAATAGAAACAATGTTCAAAACACAACCCAACATGAAACATCAATCACCATCAGAAACACATTGGACATCCATATCACAACATAAAATCAAAAAAACAAGTAAAAAAGACAGTATCAAAAAATCCAAAAACATGAGTCAGTGTCAGTCAAACTACGTGGTCTCTACATGTATAACGTAGGAAAGGCTAATCTTTGATCAGCCCCCAAGGCCCCTAGGATAGGTCTTTAGGTTAGGTTCGATCCAAAATCTCGAAAACACAAAAACATCACAAAATCGGATGGATAATCTAATCTGAATAAATGATTGAATATTATAAGAAAATGTAAGATATGTTGTACTTTTGATCATTGTTATCATTTCTTTGGAGCAACTCAATGATGTATTGAACTAGAGGAGCCAGGAAGAAGAAATGGTATTTTCTTTGTCTGCTATCTATGAATAAATCATAATTACTGTGTGAATCATCATGGGAAATTATCTACAAAGTATCATGGATGACATTTCAATTCACATAGGAAAATGGTTAATTCTTGTCTGTTTTATGAAGAAATGCTCAGGTCATCTCGGTTTAATTATACCTCGATGCTTGTGTTCACTTGCAATATCAAAAATCATGGAAGTAGTACTTAGGTCATCATGGTCTAACTCATACCATCGATGATTTTACTCACTTTCAACATTTTAAAAACCTCAATGATGATAAAAAACATGATAAATGGACTGTTAAGATGCTAATTCTTGCATATGTAGATTTGCATGGTTAAAATAGATTGCATTCATATTAGTTTTACATCTGCATTATAGATTTTCCACATCGACTGATGATATCTATATTGACCTACATCAGATGCGGAATCATGTCCCACATCTTTGGGAAGAACTCTAAAATCCTCCTATGATCATAACATATTGCCAATCAACAATATTACCAATCAATCAAAAATCAATCAGCCTATCAATCTATTCGGCTCCTATGATACTTTGATCAAATCTCGTGAATGACTATCATTGAACCTCGCCTATCATGAGGTCAATCAATCATCAACCTATCATTCATCCTCGCCTATCATGAGGACAATCATCAACATTATTGAACCTCACCTATCATGAGGTCAATACATCGAATCAACCTCTCCTATGATGAGGTTCATCAATTAAACTATAATTATTCCTCACCTATCATGAGGATAATTATGATCACTAGTCATCAGACCTCACCTATCTTGAGGTCGAACATCATCTACTTGATTAGGTGCATCAATCAATATCAAATCAAAGGTGACACGATAAAAATCATCAAACATAATGAGGCTTATTCCACATTTCATCATAGGGGAAACTTTCTACATCAATTATCGGGAGATAAATTATTTCATCGCCAAATATTCATCAAATCTACATCAAAATCATCAAAAAATCATAAAAATTTGCAAAATTCTAAAAAAATCAAAAAAATCAAAAATTCATTAATTTATCTCTCAAGGGGGCATACATCCATCAATCACCTGAAAACATGTCTGGGGCATTTTGAATTTTTTCTCGTCAATACTAGTAGTAGCAACAAAAAAATTTCTTTGAAGCAATGCATAAACACATCACTTCAAAGAGGGGCAAAATGTAGACACCTAAAAATGGTCTGCAGAATCTAATTAATTAAATACGACTTATTTGATTAATTAATCTTAATTCATCTACTTAGTAAATAAATATAAATATTTATTTATATTAAGTTCACTATTAATTCTTCTATCTAATCACATTTCTTCTTAATTAAATAAAGGTATCATAAAATATTTTATTTAATTAACATATTCCTTCTATTTTAATTTAATAAACAACTTCTATAGTTTGTTTTATTAAATTATTTATCTCTATTTTTTCTAATTTGAATAAATCATAAAATATTCAAATAAATGAATAAATCAAATCCCTCTATTCACTCACCAATAAAATTAGATTTTTCAAATCTAATTAATGCAACTGGCATTCACGAGAAAAGCCTCGAGGACAAACCTGCAGACAATCCTCTCAATCTTCGACCTCAAATCTTTCCTTTCATCTTTCCTAGTGTTTTCATGGGGAGGAAAAATCCTCCATGATTAGCTCCACCTTCTCATCGCGTACCATTCAAATCTCCAGATTTAATCTCAGCCTCTGTTGTGTTACCCCTGTGCAAAACTGTTGCCGAAAATCTATATATACAACCTTCTGAAGCATCAAAATGATTGGAGAATTGTCATATTTTATGCAAACCTACTTTGCAGGAATTAGTACTCAAGCAATCAAGCACTCATTAGCATTAGCATTTTAGTATCATTATAGCATCATGGCATCAGTAGATTTCATATCACGATAGTATCATAGTTTCTTTTTAATGTAGCTTTCATCCATCAGGCTTCATTTATAGTAGCTTCATATCATCTAGGAATCATTAGTAATCACCACATCATTGCATTTAGCATCCATTTTGTTTTGTAGATAGGAATTTTAAATAGTTATGATGCTTACAAATTTGAGAGCCTTTGTAGCTTGATAAATATTTGGAGATAGGAGACAATGAGACGTTTTAAGGCTTTTCAGTGTTTTAAATTAGTTTAATTCATGTTTAATCTAGAGAATAGAATGGATGCTAAATGCAATGATGTGGTGATTGCTAATGATTCCTAGATGATATGAAGCTTGATGAATGAAAGCTATAGTAAAAAGAAACTATGATACTGTCGTGATATGAAATCTACTGATGCCATGATGCTATAATGATACTAAAATGCTAATGCTAATGATTTCTTGATTGCTTGAGTACTAATTCCTGCAGAGTAGGTTTGCATAAAAGATGATAATTCTCTGATAATTCTATCTCATCACATTTCTTCTTAATTAAATAAGATATCCTAAAATCTTTTATTTAATTATCATATTCCTTCTATTTTAATTTAATAAAAACTTCTATAGTTTGTTTTATTAAATTATTTATCTCTCTTTTTGCTAATTTGAATAAATCATAAAATATTAAAATAAATGCATAAATCAAATCCCTCTATTCACTCACCAATAAAATTAGATTTTTCAAATCTAATTAATGCAACTGGCATTCACGGGAAAAGCCTCAGGGACAAACCTTAGGAAATCCTCTCAATCTTCTACCTAAAATCTTTCCTTTCATCTTGCCTGGTGTTTTCATGGGGAGGAACAATCCTCCATGATTAGCTCCACCTTCTCATCTCGTACCATTCAAATCTCCAAATTTAATCTAAGCCTCTATTGTGTTACCCCTATGCAAAACTATTGCCGGAAATCTATATATACAACCTTTTGAAGCATCAAAATGATCGGAGAATTATCATATTTTATGCAAACCTACTCTGCAGGAATTAGTAATCAAGCAATCAAGCAATCATTAGCATTAGCATTTTAGTATCATTATAGCATCATGGCGTCAATAGATTTCATATCACGACAGTATCATAGTTTCTTTTTACTGTAGCTTTCATCCATCAGGCTTCATTTAAATTAGCTTCATATCATCTAGGAATCATTAGCAATCACCACATCATTGCATTTAGCATCCATTTTGTTCTCTAGATAGGCATTTTAAATAGTTACAGTGCTTACAAATCTTAGAGCCTCTGTAGCTTGATAAATCTTTGGAGATAGGAGACAATGAGACGTCTTCAAGATTTTTCAGTGTTTTAAATTAGTTTAATTCATGTTTAATCTTGATACAATATTTCATTAAGAGGGTATGTGTAGGATCATCATGGAAAAAATAGGTCCTTAAGTGGCAAAAAATTAGAAAATCGAGTTAGGAAACTTGACGAAAAAAAATTTGAATAAGTTATCTATATTATTTCAAAAATATGTAAGAATAGAATTTGTAGCAAATTGAATTTAGTTTCTAAACTACTAGGTTTGTTTTTTTAAATATCTTTGGTGAAAATATGAAATTTCAATGCAGAGTACTTAAATTTCAAGGAAAAAAAATAAGAAGTAGGTGTCGTTTGACCACCCTAACTAGAATAAAATGATAATATTTTTTAATAAGATTTTAGATATAAGTAGAGGACTCATGTCCCAATGTTATGCATATTATTTTGTAATTTTTTTCCAAGTAAATAATTAATTATGAATTTTTTATTACAACTTTTAAAAAATATAAAAACTCGTATGTCTAACCACCTTAACTTGGTCAAAAACTCCATGAAATTCATTTTTTATTTTTTAATCCTATAGTATGTGAAGCATAGAATGTGACATATGTTTTGATTCAAAAATGTGATAATCGCTTTGAAAGCTATAGATGTTTTTCAATCACTATATCAATCAAGACTTTAGTCATAATTTGAATAGAAAATGAATAATAATTACTTATTAAATTCAAAGTAAAGAATAATTTATATTGGTGGAAAGATGAGAATCTCCTTTAAAAACCCTTTCGTTTCAACAATTTTGGGTAAAAAAAAAGTCGTCAGCCACATACCCATCATATTGCCACTTTTTGGCCCATCATGATCCTGCACATACCCAAGAGGTGTATTTAATTGTATTTAGTTTACATTTTCTACACTTACAACATTAATCAATGATTTATTTTTTGTTTCATTTCTTGCAAAGGATAAAAATAAAAACCACTAGTGTCTATTAGTTCAAGATGCACCACTATTAAAGTCAACTTAGAAGGATGTTTTGTGATAGTTTTGATATTAAGTGAAGTCTTGTTTGTTTCTTTTGAGGTAAAATAACCAAGACCACTAGTCTTTCCTATGTGTGAGGTTCTATAGGGACACGATACATTTTTCTCTAGCACCACATCCTTTTCCACTATATACATGTTGTTTCATAAGGTCATAACATTTTCCATGAAGTTTTTTCATCTGTTTTAGATTCGGTGGTTGTTGATAATTAGTGTCATCAAAGTTTATTGTATAATTTTATTATTTTTCTTTAGTGGTTGAGGTGGATGCTTTTGAATGGTCTTTCAAGTTTTGTATTGTCATTACCATGTTATGATGATCTTCAGTTTCCTATCAAAGCTAGATGTGAAATACAAGGAACCCCAATCATCATCTAATAGCTTTATGACTTGTTCAATGTGTTTTTCTTTGTCTTTTTGTTGCACGGATTCCACTTGTGTAGTTGGTGTCAATGTTTCAAAGGATTCTCTTTACCTTTCTCAATATTCAAACAACTATATGGTTTCGATCAGCTTTGATTGTATAAAATTTGATGTTATAGACATATTTCATAATACGATGAAGGGTAGAGGGCACAACATGCATCTCATGAATCCGTGGTCTACCTAAAAGGAGATTATATAAAAGATCATGAGGCATAAAATGAATCAGAGTTTATAATGTGGCCTTTCCAACTTTAATAGGTAAAGTGATTACACCAAGTGGTTGTTTTCACATGTTATCAAAGCCATTAATAGATAAAGAGGTAGGTAATATTTTTTATTTATCAACACCAAGCTTATCCAAAAGGTTTGCATTACACACATTTAAGGCTAAGCCATTGTCAACAAGGGTTCACTTTATCTCCATGCTATTGTATTGATCTATTATCATGAAAGCATCACATTGTTTTTGCACTTCAAAAGGGGGAGTTCACTTTGGTGGAAAATAATGTCAACATTTATTCCTTTAATCATGGCTGCTGTCATTTGGTTGTGCATTAGAAGGGACAAGAACTTGTTATAAGGAATTTTGAAGCATAGTGTGATAGTTAGGTGAATTATGAATTAGGTCCCATAGGGATATCATTGCAGGAGTATTCTTAAGTTGTTCAAAAAGATCATACTCCTTTCCACTATTTGAAGACAAATGAGGGGCACTAGGAAATATGGGATTAGGCAATGGTAAGGATGTTGAAGGTTCTTTTTTGGGTTGTGCATTGATCCTAGTGTTTTATGTATGAGAAATGGTATTGTAACTTGGTTGTTGTGAAACATTATCCATAGGTGGTTTGAGGATAACGATGGGTTTGTTTTGAACTTGTGGTTTTTGAGAGGGTGGATAAAGGAATAGCTTAGGCTTGGGAGAGTACTCCAAGGGGTATCTAATGTGCGTAACCTTAGATGTCTTATCATTATTTTCATGATCTCTTAGTGAAGAGGAGTCTAATGTTACTTCATCATCTTCATCTAAGAACTTAATATTGTCAATTTTCTCATTTTCTTCCACTATTATGTCTTTCCTAGTA
Organism: Sequoia sempervirens; assembly: GCA_007258455.2. Lineage (NCBI taxonomy): Eukaryota > Viridiplantae > Streptophyta > Pinopsida > Cupressales > Cupressaceae > Sequoia > Sequoia sempervirens. The sequence goes on along the minus strand of VDFB02000007.1, from coordinate 152,566,684 downwards.
GGAGAGTTTCTAGGAGAACTACAAACCAAATATTTTGGGCATTTAAGGGTTGGTTCAAGATTCTAAAATGACTTCATCACATGCAAGGGAGTTATCAATGGTTGAATTGTCTTGTTCATCAATAGTAGGGATATTAGGAGAAGGATCTATTTGATTGTCCTTTTTCTCTAAGGTCTCATTCTCTTGTGCTATACCATCTACCCTAGTAGAAGAGCTTGCAATATGTTTATCCATGGTTATATTTTTTGGAGTAGCTTCATCACAAGTAGGGAAGGCATCAAGAGAAGGAAAACTATGATTTCCATGCTTACCAAATAGATCTTCCCAAATGGTAGGAGCATTAGAGAAGGGAGGGGCAAGATTCTCATGACTCTCAATAGGTGCATCTTCTAATACCAACCTATCCTCTTTGTATCTATGAGCACCCTACAAATCTGCACACAATCTAAACTCTATTCCATGGGTTAGTTTATGAAAACTTGTTAAATGCTCCTATGAAATAATGCATAATGCCTCTCAAACAAGATAACATAACAAAATAATTAGAAGCATGAAAGAAAAATAATGCATACCTATTCCATAGTGTATTGGTGTCACTTTGTTGTGAAAAGTGACCCTTTCCCAACCCTTGACAAGAAAATGATGAAGATGCAATGGACAAAATTAGCTCTCAGTGTGAAGAGTGTAACTTTGCATGAATTTTGGATGCTAAAATGAAGAATGAGACCTCCAATTTATAGAATATCAAGTTGGAAAAATGAACAAAAGAGAGCAATGTGGGACATAGATTCAACCAATAGGAAGTAGACACTTGTCACCATGTGAGTGGATGGAGGATGTGTAATTTTTGATCAATGTGCCAATAAATGACATTAGTTGGCCATTTCAAATTTCAAATTTGGCTTGTTGGATGGAGAAAAAGGGGCTTAAATTCCAAGTGGGGGACATGTAAGAGGGGAGTTAATGCCATGTTGGAAGGGACAAGTCAACTTGATTTGAATTCAAACTTGAGGGAATATTCTCCAAAGATGCCTTGTTGAGGGAAAATGAGGATTTAATAAATTAAGTAAAATACTTTATTTGTGCAAGTGGGAAAATCTAGAGAATGTGACATGTGTTAGATTAAATTAATCAAGATTAGATTAATTTAGTGAGGGATTTAGGTGATTTTGACTTTTGACTTAGATTTTAGGATTAAAATAAATCAAAAGGAGATGAAAGATGATTTTAGATTTAATTAAATAAAGATTTGATTTATTTAATCAAAGAGGGTGATGTCGAGCTCAAATTAAATAAAGTTGATTTATTTAATTTAAATGAATGACTTTAATGAACTTGATTTATTTGGTGAATGGATTTGATTAAATGCAATATGCTAATTTTGCATGTCTATAGTATTGAGGGGGGCTATTAGGAGAAGGAAAATTTTGGTTGTCATGGTTATCCTCTTTCGCTAAAATATTCTCATGTTGCAAGTGAGGGATGAATGTAGAATAGGTAAGGTGATGTTTAGAAATGTTTCTATGATCTCATCTTATTTTTCTCTAATATCTTCCAAAGGGGGGGGGGAGGATAGGGACTATCAAGACTCTCAATGAGCATTTGTATCTTCTTTCGCCAAGATACCTTCATCACTAATAGGAGAGGTATTCAGAGAAGAAAAAGTATGATTTTTATGATTGTCTACACTACCATCATCACCAATGGGTAATGAAATGTTAAGGATTGTGTCAATGGTTTGATTCCCTTTCTCTAACATGTTCCCATAACTATGAAAGATAGTAGAAGGATGACTAACATGTTTCTTATTGACCTCATTGTTGTAATCTAAATTCAACTCATAAGAGGGGATGTTGTACATATGCAATCAATTTTTAACAATATCAAAGCCACATATCTTGAAAGAAAACATTCTATTAAGGAAAAGTAAAGAAAGTTCAATGCAATGATCTAAAGTAAAATGCAATTTTCATATTGCAAACATGGTAATTTGTTGATTACAATATGCAACAACCTGAAAGATGAAATGTTGTAAATGAAAATTTGGAATTGAGAAATGCATGAAATGAAGTACTTTAAACTAGATTTAGTGAAATGCATGTAATAGAAGGTCAACCCACTAAAATAGATAACCAATTACAAAAAATGCAAAAAATCAAATTTAAACCCTGGAAACAACAAATTCAAACTCAATAGGGATTTAGATGCTAGTAATGGAATCTTGGTCCTATTGAAAGAATTTGAAGGTTCCAAAAATTAGAATATAATGCAATCAACTTAGACACGATTCCATTACAAAAACCCTGAGAGGGACAAAGACACTAGTAAGGGAATTTTTTGTCCTGGAGAGGTTTTTGTCAGAAAAATAGATAATTCTAAGGTGATTTCAGTGTTCCCAGACTGCCTACCCAAGGACCTAATGTTTGGAAACAAAAAATTATGCAAACGAATGCAAGAAAAAGTAACTAGTAACAATCAATTGGATGAAAAAGTGAATGTAAATTTTTTTTTCAATATTGAATGTAATAATAATGTTCCTAGATGCAATTAGGATAATGAAAAATGTAGTTTTCAATTTTTAAATGAGATAAAATGATGCAAGAAAGAAAAAATCCAACCTATATGCACTTTTAATAATGCAAATATGAGAAAACCTAGGTGCATTTTCACTAATACAAAATGCAATGAAAGAATGAATGAAATCCAAATAAGCATATGAATGTTCCAAAATGCTAGGTTAACCAAAATAATTTATAAGAAAATGGGTGCTTTATAACCTAGGTCATTGAATACCATTATTCTCATACTATCATTAAAAGATGTCCTAGAATTCCTATTTGGATTGACTATCAACCTTGCAAGGTGAATCAATTCTCAATAAGGAGGACCTAGGAGGGGGTTCTTTAAGCTTTTAGGGGTTCACCACCAAGCAAATTCTTGGAAAAGAGAAATGAATATTCAAAACTACAAAACCTAGTTATGCAAGTTAAATAAGAGATGCAAATAATGAAAATATGCAACAAGGAGTTAGGATGTGTGTACTTGGGAAGTTTGGAGATGTTGTGAGGATTCCAAAAATGAAAATAAGTTGTTTAGATATGCTAGGGAGGACAAACACACATTTACTATTGTCTTAGTCCTACTGCTATTTTTTGGGGAAGATACAAAATCTTTTGATGTTGAAATTAGATCTAAAGGAATCTCTGAAAAATATGCTATGGATGAATAGGATGCCCAAGGTGGTGTATTAGTCCCATTCTAAATTTCTAAAAACTCTGAATTTGGTCCTCAGCTCCAAGTTTTGCATTTGCTTGTTCTCAGATCTTAGGTTTTGAAACTTATAGATTTGGCCTATAGGTGAGTTTCTATGAAGATGACAACTTTTCAATGCAACTTTACAACTTTACAACTTTACATTTCAAATGATCTTCAAGTCTTCAACCTAGATCTGCAATCAAAAATATACAATGACAAAAAAAAGTTGATTGTTAGTGAATGGGGTTTTTCCTTGTGAACAAAATATTTTTGGACAAGAAGGTTGTCTTATACTTGTAGGGTTTTGCACCTAAAAGGATAGAGGTATCCAAAAGTCTTAATGGCTAACTCAAGAATATTCCCTTAATATTACAATGCAAAGATGATTGAAATATGTCTAAGGGGAATGTTCTAGATGCAATTGATTGATAAAAGAGATTGATCACTGATGCAAAACTAATGAAATACAAGATGTTTGGAAACATGTGATATACAAAATGTCCTAAAAATGCAAACAAACTGTAACAGAAATTAATGAGATTAAAGGTGTGCACCTAAAAGCTGGAAAGAGATAGAAAGAAGCCCTGGAATCCTATAGAATTCAATATTGAAGCCAACTGGGACTCGTAAGCCATGTTGGGTGACTTAGTCCAATTTTGGGGAGATTCTGTCGGAACAGGTTTTAGACAATTAGGTACTCAAAACTGCAAAATATTTGTTATGGGCCTAGTAGTGGGATTCATATGCCACTGATGGTGACTCAGTCCACTTCAAAATCTTGGGAAATTCAAAAGTGTGATGTGTAGCTCCCAGTCTGCACTTCAGCTCCTAACAAGTTTTCATATTTGAAACTATAGAATTTGAACTGTAGGTGTTCTCCAAGCTTCTTTTAGGGTTTTGACTACTTTGAATGACTTTGATGATTTGTTGAAAAATTTTCACACCTTGATCTTTGACAAATATGTACACTAGACTTCTACAACACATGCAAAGAAGGTAAAATTTGTTAAGGGTTAGTGAATAGGGGTTTTCCTTGGTCAAACCCCGGTTTGGTAATTAAACCCTTTAAAATGAAATGAAATGAAAAGAGAATGATGAATGAGAAAAATAAATCCTAAAACTCACCAAACCCTTGAAGTAGAAATCTAAAAAATATGCAAGTAGAAGCACTAATGGATGTAGAATTTAAAATGCCTAGAATGCTTAAATGAATTATTAATAATTGCTTGAATGATTGAGTGGATGAATGGGGAGTGAAATGAGAGGAAAAAACTTATATTTATACTTGATTATGCAAATTTTCTTGAAAATACCACATCACAGGCCGACCTTAGGTCTTAGAAAATAACATCCCACCTGAATTTCGAAATAATTTTGATTTTTCAGCCAAAGGGAACTCATTCGCCCCTAGTGGTGAATGGATCCCACTTAGGCATTTTAAGTGGGTGTTAGAAATTAAATGTATTAAATGATGTTTATTGGGATTATTTTCAAAAATACACTTAAGTAAGGCTTGTAAGTGTAAAATGGGGCCAATTATTAATGACAAGCCTAGAAAAGTGTGAAGGTTTGTTACAAAACTTTGAAATAAGGCTTGGTAAGTGATAAAAAGAGGTTATTTAGATGAAATATATTAATAAGATCCTAGAAAAGTGTGAAGGTGTGTTACAAAACTTGACAACCCTTTTGAAAGGCATCATAAAATTCTAATTAATTCACAAGGGTACAAGACCTAATGTGAATTTGTTAACCACATTACAACATTAAATCAAGGAAAAAATAGGCCAACATCTAGAAGAAGGACCCAAATGAGCATGAAAATGTCCAAAGATACATTTTTCTATGCTACATTTAGTCCCCACTTTAGTGAGAGGATGAACCTGCTTCAAAATTACACTAAAGTAGCCTAACATGCACATCAAGAGAGATCCAAATGTACTCATGCTAGAAAGATGAGACAACAAGAATCAAGAGGGGTGATCAAGCCCCTAGGATAAAGATCCTATGAAAAACCAAACATTAGCACAAATGAAAATAATATATAGAGTGAAAGGGAGAAAGGGAAAGAGAGAAGGAAAGAGAGAATCAGATCAAGCTTCGATCATTTGTCCATCTCATTGTGGATCAGATCTAGGTTGTTTGTCTGAAAAACGCATACTTACTATGAGGTGACATAACCTATGGTTGTTCGTTGGGTAAGAAGTCCTAGAAGGCAAGAAACATACACTCATGGATGGTATGCAATCAAACACATGTAGGTGGCTATGAAAAAAGTCATACCTTGAAATGGGCTTCCCGATCAACCATACCAAAGTTATAGCCCTTGATAACTTTAATAAGGTGCCTAAAAAAAATGACTTTTTTAGCTTCACGAGACAAGCAAAATTTCATATGCTTGGAGCTCATGAATGAATGGGATGGAACCATAGGCATGCAGGCTATGTTATGCAAGGTGGCCATATAACAAATGCAAAATGCAACATGCAAATAATGTTCAAAGGAGTTTTTCTTGGTTCATGTGATGTCTTTAACTTTGGGAACACTATGTCTAATGTCTCTAAGAGAGGACCAATCAAAGAATAGAAAATTTGCAACTTAGGGGATGCAATGTGTTACATTAAGGCACTAATAGGAATGTAATATGCTAAGATAGATCATGCTCATGAATGACATCATACCCAATGTCATCCATAGAGTGACAAAACACATCATATGAAGTAAGGAGGCTACACTAAGAATGAAGAAAAAGAAAACAAAATCAAAAGAATAATTCCAATGTATGCCTCCACTTTAAAGGAATTGCTACACACCATACTATGAGAAATTACTTTAAAGTAGCAAAATGAAAAATGCAAAGAAGAAGAAGGACATGATGCCAAGTCATATGTTTGCAAGTGAGGCTACATCATGTGAATGAGGAAAAGGGAAAATAAAAGGAAGGGGTTTCCCCCAAAATGAGAACACCAAAACACATAAGGGATCTATGGATTTGGGGTTAATATGTTCTTTGATGCAATGTTTGTTAGCGAGCTTGGAACTGACATCATCCCCCAGAATGGGAAGAAGGACACAAAAAAGAGTGAAAATAAATAAAAATATTTTGGGTCATCATGGAAGAGACGTGGATGTCTCAATGCTTTGCATCATCCCCAAAAGGAAAAACACAAGCCAAAAATTCAAGAAAAAGAAAGGTAAAAGAAAAAGTGTCTTTTTGGTCAACATGAAAGAGACATGGATGTCTCAATGCCTTACATCATCCCCAAAAGGAAGAACACAAGAAAAAGACAAAATACAAAAAGGTGCAAGTGATGCATGACATTGAGAAGAATGAAGGTACAAATAGAGGAATGTCACAAAGAGAGAGAAAATCAAACAGAACATCATAGGGGATCACATTATGAACATGGAAGCACACATAAGAAAAAGTGTAAAAGACTAGTAAGGAAAATGTCAGTCAACCATCGAGAAATTCATCCACCTTCTAGTCATGTTCATTATATGGTGAGGGCGGACAACTGGCTAAAGGGACAAGAGCAGGTGCTAAACTAGGAGAAGTACTAGCTTCATTACTCTGTATAGGATATTTCTCATTTAAGCTCATGGAAGAGGAAAACAACATGTTCAAGTTATTATGCACTTGATCATCATCCAAATTAATCACAATAGTAGGAGGAATGATAATGTCCAATGAAGAGTGTAACTCTTGATGTGATTGTTGTATTGGATCATTTTGTCTTGTTTGGGTTGAAGCATGCTTTCGTCTAGGATGGGAGTGTGAGGAGTAGACGGGGACATTTTGTGGAGAGACAATTTTGCTATTTTCTTTGCTTTGAATTTTTGGTAAGCTATGAAAAAGAAGTCTTGTCATGGCATTATAGGTTCCATGGGCTCGGGCCAAAAGTATTCTAAGGAAAAGTTTCCTTTTGAGGACAAGGGGCTAAAGCCACTATGGTGGATAGTGAATATCTCATTGTTAAATGGAAACTTTAAGCATTTATGTATAACTAAAGGGACAACTTTCATTGAGCGAAGTCATAGATGGTCTAGCCATAAATGAAATTGGTATGACTATGGGATGATGGAGCATGTGACATCTAATCCAATCATAAGGTAAGAAAAACCATTATGCATCTTGATCCATGCTTTCAGTTTAGCATAGTCATCTTGATAAAGTTCATGTAATACTAAGAATTCCTAGGTGATCACATTGTCTCGACAAGCGGGATCTATTAGTAACCCATTAGTGGTCTTGTCATAGATACAACTGGCTATGTAAAGAGGACCATCAGGTAGATTTTTAATCATGTCCTTAAAGGAGAAAGCAATTGTTCAATAGAAAAATGGCCTCTTGACATTTTCATGGCCTTTTATGTCTCATTTCACAATGTTTGGTCTATTTTTCTTTGATTTTATACTGCAATGTGGCTTGAACATGCACATTTATGTATGAAAATTCAAATATAATGTCTTTTGAAGGTGTTGTGAGGTGTTGTAAAACATTTATACACTCTTCTAGACTCTATTCATTACAATTCACCTAAAAATCACCTTTTCATCACTTATCAAGTCCTATTATGAAGTGTTGTAAAGTCTTGTAACAAGATTTCATGCTTTTCTAGGCATAACTTCACTTTTACACCTTTCTTATGCTTTATTTGACCCCTTTATACCCTTATAAGCCTTAATTAAGTGCATTTTTGAATGTAAACCTGACAAATAATATTAAATATGAATTAATTTCTAACACCCATTATTAAGTCCTAGGTGGGACCTGCTCGCAATGGGTGGCGAATGAGTCCCCCTTGGCTCCAAATTCAAAATATTTTAAATTTCCTTTTGGGTTTTTATTCAAAATCACTTGATGTTGGCCTATGATGACGTATCAATGGGTTACTAAGGAAAAAGATGGTATACATAAATAATTTTCACATTATTTTACATCTCCTACAATCACACATCTCATGCAAGCAATCCTTTCATTCACTCAAGCATTTAAGAACTTTACAACATCAAATCAAGCATTCATCAAGCATTTTGAAGCATCCATTGACATATCTTCAAATTTTATTTAATAAGGGTTTGGTAAGTTGATAGCATTTGCATGCTATTTTTTTATCATTCTCTTCCATTTCACTATTTCATTAAGGCTTTGATTACCAAAGTGGGGTTTGACCAAGGGAAACCCCTATTTTCCAACCCTCAACTATTTTTCCCCTCTTCCATGTGTGTTTGTAGACTTTTGTTTGCAAATTTAACAAGTATTTAGGTGTTGAGGAGTAGTCAACAAGTCAACTAGGTGTTTGAAGTCAAATCAACCATATTTCAAGCTTGGAGAAGGTATTTTGTCAATTTCTTGCAAAATTGACTTCGACAACCCAACAAGCAAACATCCTTAGATCTAGTGTTGCAGAGTTTCCTCCTAAATTATTAGAATTTTGGGAGAGGACTGATTCACCACTAATGGAAAATGAGTCCCACCTTAAGACTGGAAATCTAAGTTTTGTCAAATTCTAGATCCCGACACTCAGAAACCTATTCCCGACAGTTTTCATCAAAAGGACTAATTTGCCATCCTAGGCAAATGAGTCCCATTGGTAAATTTCTACAATTCCAAACAACATCCAAAACATTCTAGAATCCTCACCAGACCTCCAGGTGCACACTAATTCAGCTCATTTCATTTTTCTCTGCATTTGTTCATTCTTTACTCATTGCTTGCATATCACATTGTGTTTTCGAGCATAGCTTAAATCTTAAGTTTTGCATTCATAATCAATCATTTAGATCACTTAATTGCATTTATATCATTTCATTTAGGAATAATAACATCATATATGACATAATTTGAATGAACTTAGCTAGCATTTTTGGCCCTGCTCTCTCCTTTTAGGTGAAAAACCCTAGAAGAGTTAGGGATCCTTATGGTGCAAAAATCTACGGTTAATTTTAGTGAACCTACATTTTGAACAATTTACATTTCTTATTTCATTTGCATATTACATCCTATATTGCATTGCATTAAAATTCAAATAGGGTATTGTTTTCTAGGGTTTCTCAAATTACATTAGTGAAACTTTCATTTAGAGTTCATTTTTGCATTGCATGTCATTGAAAAAACTAAAAATCTGCATCTGCATTCTTCATTGCAATGTGAAAAGCATTAAAATCACATTAAATTTTTAGAAAAACACAAAAAAATCTCATATTGGGACTCATTCACCACCCTGGATGAATCAGTCCACCTGCACTTTTTAAATAATATTTCTGGCATTTTTTTGGCATTTTCCTACATTTCTATTTTCTGTAGTTACTTATTTGTTATAGTTAGAAGAATTTCTATTATTTTCATTTAGCACTCCTAGATTACATTTCATTTACATTCACCCCATCTTTTGTGGTACTTGTATGAGTGTTTGGTGCCCCATTGATAATACTTTAGTGAGACGAAGTTCTAGAGTCATGACCTCCCGTGATAGCACTATCATTGTGGACCTTGGGATCTCAAGAACTCCTACTCCTAGTATGGAAAATGGTGCATTAGGAATGGAAAATACCACTTCTATGTCTTCACCTTTCCCTCCAATGCATGTTCACATGCAAAAAAACTCCATCTCACAAGAAAAGGTCACTAATATTCATGAGGATTTTGCACACTTACAACAAGACTTGTCCCTTGAAAACATTTCCACCACCACCATACCAGCCATAGAAAACCTCCATTGTTTGATTGAAAGTGATGATGGATTACAATTTATGAAGAAAATTGCTAAGATTTACAATAAACATGCCTCGTCCACTTCACCATTTGCAAACATTCCTGTAAGCCAAGGAGGACCTCACATTCCTCCCCCTTCAACCATACCATCCATACCAACTTATACCACTTCTTAGGTTACAACAACTATGCAACAAGTTAGTCATGTGGCTCTTTCTTTTGCAATTCCAACTGGCATTCCTAGTTCTCTTGTGGAATCACAAGTCCCTTGAACCACTACCTTCACCCCTCTTAGTGTTCATTTCACTTCCCATCACATCACATACACTTCATCACCCTTTTCTCTTCCACCTCAAACCACCTACCCAAATCCCATCATTACACAACTCCTTAATACCATATCATCTATGCAACAAAAAATTTCCACCAATAGCCAAGGTCAAACCGCTCCATCCACATATCATGTTCATAGTAACCCCTTATCCTTAGAAATCTTATGCAAACAGATACAACAAGGAATAGAAATGCCTAGGTTTGAGAAATACAGAGGTAAAGGAGACCCTATTAACCATGTGAATGCTTATACAACTTTATGTAGTGATTTTTTCCTTGATGATAAACTCTTAGCTAAACTTTTTCCTAGGACCCTAAAAGATGCTACATTGGAGTGGTTTTCCAACTTGCCCAATCATTCCATCCAATAATTTAATCAGCTTGTGGATGCCTTCGTAAGTCACTTCCAAGTTCATATGACCCCTAAAAAGACAATGGCTGACCTAATGCATTGTAGACAAAATTCCAATGAGAAAATCACTTATTTTATTTCATGTTATTAGTCATTGTATGCTCAAGTGGATGTGAAAATTCCTGACTCACATTTGTAGAAGATGTTTATTGAAAACTTACACACAAACCTTCATAATAAGTTAACTATGATGAAATTCCCTTTGTTCATGCACTTATGCACAACCTTGTGTGAATATCATAATTTGGTTTCAAGTGATGATTCAAAATCCACTTCTAACCGAGCTGAGAAGCCTGAGCACAACAATCAAACCTTTCGCAAACCAAATAAAGTCTTTTTACAATTCAATCTGCCTCCTCAACTACAACCAAACCCACCTATTCCAAGTCATGTGGCAACTATTAAAGCAATGGTGCCTTCTACCTATGGGAACCCAAAGAGACAATTTACTCCCTTACCTGATACCCTTCATAATATAATGAACCAATTGCTCCAGCAACAAATGATCACTTTTCCTACAATCAAATCACTTGATACCACCAAACCTTTACCACCCACCTTTAAGCCTAATGTTTATTTGCATTTTCATCGCCAAAATGGCCATGACACCGAACAATGTAAGCATCTCAAACACTTAGTTCAAGACCTCATTGATTCATGTTGTTTGTCCATTGTAGGTGTTAATGGTCAAGGTAATAAGTTTGTTGCACCCCCTAACTAGAATTTATAAATCTTTACTAATACCATGCTATGAAACACAATATTTCATTTGTCAAGGCTAGTGAACCTTCAAACCCTTAAGTCATGAATGTTGATACAAATAGAGAACAACATGATATAACTACAAATGTTACCTAAGTTAATCATATGGATGAACTTGTGGCTACGATAGACATTATCCCTCGTAAGGGCCCAACCAAGAAAAATCTTGATATCACTTTTTCTGCTAAAGATATACTTCAAAAACTTCCTGATGGTCCTCTTTGGATAGCCGACATAATCTATGATAAACCCACCAATGAGATATTAATAGATCCCACCTATGGTGAAAATGTGATCAGGGAAGAATTTCTAGTATTACACAATCTATATCAAGATGACTATAATAAACCAACTACATGGATTAAAAAACATACTATTTTTGTGTTCCCTATGAATGGATTAATTGTACTCCCCTTACAAATAGGACCAAAAATTTGGAGGTAAAATTTTCAATTATTCCACAATCGAATCAATTTCATTTGCAGCTAGGCCACCCATGGCTTTGCTCAATGAAAGTAGTTCCTTCAGTTGTTCACAAATGTTTGAAGTTTCCACATGACAATGAAATATTTACCATACACCATAGTGGCTTTCATCCATTTTCATCTAAAGGTAATTTTTCCTTAGAAGCCTTATGGCCCACACCTATGGAATCCATCGGTAACCCTCGTAAAGATTTCTTTTTCATAACCTATCAAAATTTCCAAGCCAAAAGCATAGCTAAATTTTCTCTTCGTTACACGTCCCCATCCACTTCAACCCCACCTATCCTAGATGAAACCATGTTTCAACCTGAGTCAGACATTAAACAAACCATACATCTTCATGAATAACCACCCTTAGACACTTCCCTACCATCGTTTAAATGACCAAGAGAAAGTGAAACCAATCCTATCATACCTCCCCATGTTAAACAAGTGTATAAAGATAAAGATAAAGTTATTGATCCATCCTCTTTGGTTTCTTTCATTCTTCCCCTTCAAGAAGACAAGGAACCTGTGATGAATCAACCTGCACTTGCACCCCAACAACTTCAAAATAAAATTAAACGAAACTGCAGTGCTCAAGAGCATAGGCGTCATCGTCGTCTCCTTGCTGATCAATCTCAAATGGAAGAAAATCATGAAAACTAACCTCCACCTTTGATAAAATAAATATATGATCACCCTCCTTGTCTTGACCCACCACAAGATAGTCTAGTCCAACCCTCAGAACAAATGAACAAATCCAATAGTCACAACTTTTAGTACATCCTTCCTTGGAAATAACTCTTTGTCCTCGTGTTATAATCAATCTTGATGATGATGAGGAGGAGATCACAAAAATATATGAAGAAATGCATAATGATTTAAACTCTTTATTTTCATCTACCATGAGCTTAAATGATAAATATTCTCAACCAAGTGAGGAACCTGGTATGTCTCCTAGTTCAACACTTTCTTCCTTTGGACAATCAACCACCCTCGCAATTTAATGAACATGATTGGAAGGCAGATGACTTGTTAGATGGTTAACTTCCATTCACTTTACTAGCCTTCTTGCATTTATTTTCCTTTCACTTCTTATTTTAGTTTGCTTGTATGTGTGTATCATGTTCCCCTGTACCATGTGTTTGATGTTTTCTCTCTCATTGTACACTTCTTCTATATGTCATACATTGTCTTTTTTTTATTTTGTTTTGTGTTTTCCTTTTGGGGATGACACAAAGCATTGAGACACCCTATGTCTCTTCCATGTTGACCCAAAAGGTCCTTTCTTTTCTTGTTCCTTTTTTTCTTTTTCTTGTGTTTTCCTTTTGGGGATGATGCAAGGTATTGAGACCAAAATGTCTCCTTCATGTTCATCTAAAATATTTTTCTTTTCACTTGTTTTTTCTTTATAGGGATGATGCAAGGTGTTGATTCCATAGTTTTTCTTCCATGTTGACACAAAATGGACTTGATTTTTCTTTTGTTTTCACTTTGTTTGTGTCATTCTTCCAATTCTCTATGCTTTGGGGAATGATGATAGTTTTGAGCTCTTTCATAAAAAAACATTGCAACAATGAACATACTGACCCCAATCCATAGATCCCTTATGTGTTTGGAGTGTTCTTTTCTAGGGGGAAACCTCTTTTTCTTTTGTCTTCCTTTTCATGTACATGATGCAACCTTACTCATAAACATATGACTTGGAATAGGGGCTTTCCGAGTTGGCTCTCATGTCTTGTTTTCCTTTTACATTTTTCCTTCTGCTACTTTAAAGTAATTGCTCATAGAATGATGTGTAGCAATTCCTTTAAAGTGGGGGACATAAATTACCATATTTCATTTTTTCATTCTCATTTCTTAGTGAAGCCTTGTCATTCATATGATGCATTCATCACTTTATGGATGACATTGGGTGGATGTCCTTCATAAGTGTGATCTATCTTAGCATATTACATTCCTCTTGGTGGCCTTGCGATTTGACACATGCATCCCCTAAGTAGTGAATATTTTATTCTTTGATTGGTCCTCTCTTGGAGACATTAGACACAATTTTCCCTAAGTGGTAGACCTTGCATGAACTTAACAAGACTCCTTTGAACATCTTTTACATTTTAAATTTTACCTTTTTTTACATTTTTTTCATTTTTACCACCTTGCATAATGTAACTTATGCGTTTGTGGTGCTGTCCTTTTGTTCATGAGTTTTAAGCATACAAGCTTTGATTGTCTCATGAAGTACAAACTAAATTTCCTTTGTGGTGCCTTGTTAAAGTTATCGGAGGTATAACTTTAATCTGGTTGAGAAGGAAGCCCATCCAGTGGCACGAATTTCCCCATAGCCACCTTTGTGTTTGTAAGTGCATACCAACTAGCGTATGTATCTTACCTTTTTGGGTCTTCTCACCTGGCAAACCACCATGAGTTCTATCACCCTAGAGTGAGTATACATTCTCTTTTTCAAACAACCAACCTAGATCTAATCCACAACTAGTTGGAAAGATGATTGAAGCTTCATTCGATTCTATCATTTCAAAACTTGTGTGTTCCTTTGTTCTTATGCTTAGTTTTCCATAGGATCTTCATTTTGGGGGCTTGATCATCCCTCCTGATTGTTGTCATTCCATCTTGCTAATGTAAGTGCATTTGAACCCTCCCTCTCAATGTCATGTCTACTTTAATGTGAGTTTGAAGCATGTTCATCCTCTCACTAAAGTGGGGGGTAAATGTGCCATAGAAAAATGGCCTCTTGTCATTTTCATGGCCTTTTAGGTCTCATTTCATGATGTTTGGTCTATTTTGATCTGATTTTATATTGTAATGTGGCTTGAACATGCATATTTATGTACTAGAATTCAAATAATAATATCTTGTGAAGGTGTTGTGAAGTGTTGTAAAATATTTCTACACTCTTCTAGACTCTATTCATTACAATTAACCTAAAATCAACTTTTCATTGAACTTATCAAGTCCTATTATGAAGTGTTGTAAAGTCTTGTAACAAGATTTCATACTTATCTAGGCATAACTTCATTATTTACACCTTTCTTATACTTTATTTGACCCCTTTATGCCCTTGTAAAGCTTAATTATGTGCATTTTTGAATTTAAACATAACAAACAATATTAAATATGTCTTAATTCTTGACACCCATTTTCAGCTCCTAGGTGGGACCCATTTGCCATGGGTGGTGATTGAGTCCCTCTTGGCTCTAAATTCAAAATATTTTAAATTTCCTTCTGGGTTTTTATTCAAAATCACTTGATGTCAGCCTATGATGACGTATCAATGGGTTACTAAGGAACAAGATGGTATACATAAGTAATTTTCACCTTATTTTACATCTATAATCACACATCACATGCAAGTAATCTCTTCATTCACTCAAGCATTCAAGAACTTTACAACATCAAATCAAGCATTCATCAAGCATTTTGAAGCATACATTGACATATCTTCAAATTTTATTCAACAAGGTTTTGGTAAGTTGATAGAATTTTCATGTTATTTGTTTATGATTCTCTTTCATTTCATTATTTCATTAAGGGTTTGACCAACGAAAACTCCTATTTGCTAACCCTCAACCATTTTTCCCCTCTTGCATGTGTGTTTGTAGACTTTTGTGTGTATATTTAACAAGTATTTAGGTATTGAAGAGTGGCCAAAAATTCAACTAGGTGTTTGAAGCCAAATCAACCATATTTCAAGCTTGGAGAAGGAATTTTGTTTGTTTCTTGTAGAATTAACTTTGGCAAGGTTCGACAAGCAGACATCCTCAGATCTGATGTTGCAAAATTGTCTCCTTATTTCTTAGAATTTTGGGAGAGGATTGATTCACCACCAGTGGTGAATGAGTCCCACCTTAAGGCTAGAAATCTAAGTTTTGTCAGATTCTAGATCCTGACACTAAGAAACCTATTCCCAATAGTTTTCATCAAATGTAGGACTAATTCACCATCCTGGGTGAATGAGTTGCACTGGTGAACTTTTGTAATTTCAGATAACATCCAAAAAATTCTAGAATCCTCATCAGACCTCCAGGTGCACACTAATTTAGCTCATTTCTTTCTGTTATGCATTTGTTCAATCTTTACTCATTGTTTGCATACCACATTGTGTTTTCCAACATAGCATAAATCTTAAGTTTTGCATTCATAATCAATCATTTATATCACTTAATTGCATTTAGATCATTTCATTTAGGCATAATAACATCATACATTACATAATTTGATTGAATCTAGCTAGCATTTTTCGCCCTACTCTCTCCTTTTAGGTGAAAAACCCTAGAAGAGTTAGGGAGCCTTATGGTGCCAAAAATCTACGGTTCAACAATATCAAGAGATTTCTTAGGTTAGCCCTTATTAGGGATAATTTCTATTGCACCTACCATTACATCCATATGATTAACATGGATAACATGTGTGGTAAGATCACGGTGTTCATCATTTGTATCAACATTCATCACATCATTCTTTGTAGTTTCACTCGCTTTGACAAAGCAAATATTATGTTTAAGCATTGCATTAGTGAAAATTTGAAAGTTTTGATTTGGAGGGGAAATAGACTTATTGCCTTGATCATTAACACCTGCAATGGATATACGACTGAAATCAATGAGGTCTTGTACAAGATGTTTAAGACACTTACAATGTTTTGTGTCATGTGCATTTTGTCGATGATAGTGGCAATAAGCATTGGATTTAAATTTCAGAGGTAAAGGATTAGTAGGATTTAGTGCTTTGACAGTAGGAAAGTTAATCAGTTATTGTTGTAAGAGTTGGGACATTGTATTATCAAGGGTGTTAGGTAAAGGTGTGAATTGTCTTTTCGGATCTCCAAAAGTAAAGGGCACTGTAGTTTTAACAGTTGCTATTTGGTAATTCGTAGTTGGAGGTGTAGGTTGAGGAGGATTGAATTGAAGGAGCACTTTTTTTTTCTTTCTAAATGGTTGGGAATTGTCATGGTTGGTAGGCTCAAATTTCTCAGTTGAGCTAGAAGTGGACCTTGTATCTCAACTACTATCTAAATTGTGATAATCACAAAGGGTGGTACACAAGTGCGTGAAAGAGGGGAATTTCATTATAGTGAGTTTTTCTTGATGTTTAGTTTGCAAGTTTTCAATAAACATATTTTGAAGGTGTGGGTTAGGGATCTTGACATCAATTTGGGAATAAAGCGATTGATAGTGTGAGATAAAATCAGTTATAGTTTCTTCCTCCTTTTGATTGCATCTCATCAAATCAGCCAAGGTATTCTTGGGAGTCATATGCACTTGGAAATGATTTATAAATGCATCAACAAGTTCATTAAATGAATGAATTGAATTTTTTGATAAATACGAGAACCATTCCAAGGCTATGACTTTTAAAGTTCTAGGGAACAATATTTCTAACAGTTTATCATCAAGAACAAAATCACTACATAAGGCAATATAGGAAATAACATGGTTACAAGGATCACCCTTCCCTCCATATTTCTCAAATATAGGCATCTCTACTCCTTGTGGCATCGGTGTTTACAATATTTTCAAAGACAATGAGCTGCTTCGAACATAATATGTGGGTAGGCCATTATGATTTTGGTTTATGGTGGAGATTTGTGTTTGCATGGATGAAATAGTTTGGAAAAGTTGTGTTATGAGAGGATCAGTAGAAGTGGTATGAGGTGGAAGTGAAAGTGGTGATGGGATATATGTACTAGGAGAGCAAGTGAATGGAATGCTTATGGGTGGTAATGTGGAAGAAGAGAGAACATGCGATGCTACATAGGAACTAGGGATGCTAGCAGGAATACCCATGGAAGGAATCACATTACTATGCCATAGAAAAAAGGACCCTTTACTTGACATGGGATTAATTGGACTTAATAAGGTTTTAATATAGTGTTGTGAGGCATTTTATGCATCCACACTAGGTCTTGGGACCTTGTAAACTAAATAACATGCTTCTAAATGATATCTTGTAAAGGTGTTGTAAAGTCTTGTAATGGATTTTCATGCTTTTCTAGACTTAATGAACCTATTTCTCCCCAATTCAACATTATAAAATGAATTTAATAACAGTATCACATCAATTTAAAAGGTTTGTGAACTAAACTTAATGTTAAACTAGTGTTGTAATGTGTCTTGCACATTCACATTGGTTTTTGTGCTTTCCTAGGCTATGTGGACCTCATTTTAGTGTTGTAAAGTGTATTTAATAACACTTTCACATTGAATTTTTTGTCCCAAACCCTATTTGACATTTACATCATCACTAATAGGCCCCTATTAACCCATATTGTGCATTCCAAGGAATAATTTGATCAAATAACCAACATAGTCATCATATAAACCTAATTTTCTTACTTCTCAACATTTTAGCTAGCAAAAATGGCCCCTGTGGGACCCATTCACCATTAGTGGGAAATGAGTCCTATTTGAGCCATTTTTGAGGTTTTGAGAGGGAAAAATTAGGTTTTAATTTTAATTTTCTCCATGTCGTCCTTAGGGAGAAAATTAATAGGGAAATAAGGTTAATTTCGTATAAAATCACCTCTCTTAACTCATTTTTACATCCATTAACTTAATTCACATATTCATCCACTAATCTTCCATCTCAAGTCAAGGAACTTAGTGGTTTGTCATTACAAGTCATTAAGAAAGCTTCTAAGGACATTCAAGGGTTGAATCTTCCTCCTTTGTTGTAGAAGTCCAAGATAAACCTCATGGCAAGCTAATATATTCCATTATTGCATTTTTCATTCTACCCTTTCATCATTTTAGTTTAATTACCTAAACAGGGTTTGACCAAGGCAAACACCCATGCCTTAACATTCAACATTTCCCTCTTTTGTCTTGTGTGTTTTCAAATTTAAGACTCTTGGAAGCTTTTAAATCATTGAAGATCAAGTTGCAAGGTTGCGCAAGTCTTCTTCTCATTCAACAAGTCAAAATATCAACAAAATGTCATTTTCAAATCTGTAAATCAATGTTTCGGAAGCGGACACCTATAGGGCATCAAAGTGTAGATCAAAATTTTTAAAATCCATCTTTAAAATTCTAAAAATATAAAAGTGGACTCATTCACCATGGGTGGCAAACGATTCCCTTGAAATTAAACCTTTTTCAAACCCCTTGGTTGTAATTAAAGCTTCAAATGAAATAGAATAATGAAGGGAAATGTTGAATGAACAACATGAAATGTTACAACTCACCAAAACCTTGTTGTAAAGTCTACAAATATGCTTGAATTGGATGCAATGGATGTGGTTCTTGACTCTTGATTCAAGTATATAGATCTTGCTTGAAACACTTTCTTGAATCACAAACCCTACATCACAAATTTTAGCATAATAACAAACATGATGCAACAATATCCTTGATATGATTCTTGAATCTTGATGATGGCTCCAAATGATTGATGAGTTACTCTTGAATGCATAAACTTACCTTATGGATGAATACGTGAATGCTTGTTATGAAAAATCGGTGGAGGAACCTTGTATTTATACTTATTTATGCTTAATATCCCTAAATTACACCACACCAAGCCGACATACGAATTCATTAAACAAAGGAGGCTAAATCCCACAAGAATTTGAAATTAAATCCTAAAAATAAGCCAATGAGGGCTAGGATGCCCTAGGTGGAATCTTTGTCCCAAGTCATGAAACTTGGGGAATAGACAACAAAAGGGGCCCATTTAAGATACCTAAAAATCAAGGTCCCAAGAGCTTTGGGGGATAAAGACACCCTAGGTGTTGTTTTAGTCCTGACCCAAAAATTAGGGAGACGGATGAAATCATTAAATTATCATTTATACATTGGAGAAAGTTAGGATTAGCCAAAAAAAATAGGACCAATTAAGCCGTAAATGAGGATAAATAAATCAAGGAAGGCCCAAACAAGTGTTAAAATGCAAGGGTATGCATTTTACTAGACTACATGTATTATAAATGATAATAGCATTGTTTATTCAATAAAGCACATGGAATGTATGGAACACATTTCATACATATTAAAAG
Organism: Sequoia sempervirens; assembly: GCA_007258455.2. NCBI lineage: Eukaryota > Viridiplantae > Streptophyta > Pinopsida > Cupressales > Cupressaceae > Sequoia > Sequoia sempervirens. Next base: position 152,546,732 of record VDFB02000007.1, on the reverse strand, counting down.
TAAAGCACATAAGGCTATATGAAAATTTTAAATGAATAAACATGGTTTTTATTAAGAGTGCAACACTATATTATGCACAAGAAATAAAAGACAAAGTAATACGTGGAAGTATATGTTGAAAAATTCAACACTAGAAATAATACTAATCTATAATGCATGAATTAATTAAACTTTGACTTAGACTTGAAGCAAATAGTAGACCAAAGGAATAGGAAACATGGTGTTTTGGTGGTGCCAAACTGAGAAAAGCATTAACCAAGTAGAAGTATTAACCTACAATACAAATTACAAATGTGAAGCAATGAGTAATGTATGAATTAGTCAATTAGGGAGCTGGCCAAATAAGTTGGTTTGTAGGAGACCATCACCTTGCATTTCTACTTATCATTCTTGTTGTCCAAAATTAATGGGGTGAATCATTCTCTTGGTTGAGTATGTGTTTTATGTACATTGTTTCAAGCTGCCACCTTTTATTATTTTTGTTGAGTCAAACTTTTTGAGCTAAGAAGTGTTAATATTTTTACCATGTTTCCAACCTTACATTTCTAATCTTTTTGTATAATTAGAGGTTCCTTTCACTTCCAATTGGACACATTCTTTCTTTCTAATTTTCTTATTTCTTAAGTGTTACTTTGCTGCAATATTGAGTTGAGAATTGAGAGTTTTTAGTGTGAGATTGGTGATATTTTTAGAGAGATTTCTATGTGGTATTTGGTCAAGGGAAGGATTTTAAAAAAAAATTGTCTAGGTTATGCTAGGAAACCTGATTTAACAATTGGAGCTATCTGATTATAGGAATCCTAGTTCTCTACTTTCCTTTTTTGTTTAAAGTTGAAAAGATTGCTTGTTTTTATGAGTGTTGCTTAATTTTGTGGGTATTAATGTGGGCTGCTTTTTCCATGTGTGAATAAATGCCTAGGTGCAAAATAAACTAACTATTATAACAACAATAAGGGAGGTTTCAAGAGGGTTGAAACAATGTGTACCTTGCTAAAAAAGTGTTGTTTCAAGGCCCACTAAGGACTCATTCATTTTTAGTGGTTAATGGGTGACTGTTAGGGTTTCTAGAAAGCGCCTTCTGGGTTCTATTTCTCTCATTCTACAACTCTAGATTCTATATGTTCACTACCTCAGGCCTCACTAAGGACTCATTCACCTTTAGTGGTGAATGGGTCCCTATTAGAGTTTTGAAAACTAACTTTATGGTTTTGTTCCTTGATGTCTACACTTCAAGCTCTTGGGTGCTTAGCTCCCCAAAACTTGAAACAAATTCCATAGCCTTTTTTTTGTGTTCTTGCAATGTAGGTGACAACTTTCACCACTTGACAACTTTAAAAATTTTGCTTCAAACTTGTTCTCCACTTGATCTTCAACCTAGAAACCTGAAAACACACATTCAAAAGGATAAAAACTTTTTGATTGTTAGAGGATAGGGGTTTTCCTTATTCAAACCCCTTTTAGGTAATTAAATCTTATGATGAAAAAATGAGATTGAAGCATGAAACATAAAAATGAAATGTTGATACTTTGGAAGTTGTCTTGGAATGTAAATATGCAAACTAACATGAAGTGTCCATATAGCATGTAGATTTTTATCTTGAATTAGATGTGAATCAATGCTTGCAAATAGATCTTCAATACTACATTAATACACACTAGCTCAACAACATGTTTGATGCATTATGCCTTTGACATGATGATATGATCTTGAATTCTTGGAATAAATCCTTAATGATGTTCCTTTGAATACCTTTGAAGTTCACTTGAAGTGATCTATAATGCTCTTGTGAATGTACTCTTCAATGCTCATGAAGATCTAGGATAAAACGATGTAAATTAACCTTGTATTTGTATTAAATCTAAGAATTAACCTCAAAATTCAAATAAACCAATTCGACATGAAATCTAGAATTCAAAATAATTAAAATCCCACCAAGAACAAATTCAAAAAGGGGTTCCCTATGTGAGGATGACCCATTCGCCACCCTGGGTGAATGGGTGCTATAAAAACTTTCTAGGAACATGCCTCAGGGGGATGAAATAACATTAAAAACTCATTAAAAATATGCCAAGAAAGGAGTTTCCTATGTGAGGAGGACTCATTTGCAAGTAAAGGAAAATGGTTCCTAGCACAGATTTCAAGGACACTAATTTTTTCAATTTAAATTTCATTTATTATCATTAACAGGTGTCGAGCATCCTCGAAAAAGTAAATTAATAAGGCTTAGATTTGAATTAAAGGGACCCATTAGGCTCAATTAATTAATGAAACCCTAGATAAGAGTAAAAGTGTAATACAACACTTGACAACACACTAAATAAGGTACACATTAAGTTCATGTTATCAAAAAGGGCATTAGATTCAATGTGAATGTGTACAACACATTACAAATGTGGACACAAAAATTGTACTCCTTTGCAATAAGTACAATCTGTGGCCTAACTAGGCCCTATTTTAGAGACCCTTCCACCAATCACCTCTTAAAAAATGCATTTAGAGGCCCCTAAGACCCATTATTTTTTATCTAGAGGCCCATTTCACTTAAAAATCATATAAATCCTAACAAAAAACACTTAATTAATTCATATCCCGAAAACCCATATGCAAAAAACATTAGTGGGACCCATCCACCACCTTCGGTGAATGAGTCCCTTTTGTGGAAAAATTCAAATTTTTAGTGCATGTTGGCCTCTTAGGTTTAAATAATGGGAAAATTACGTATTGATGTCTATAAATACACATTTTAGGTCATTTTTCATATCTCTTTGTCATTTTCTACAAAGAAAATTCAAAAGTCAATTATCAAGAGTCTTCCACAAGAAGTTTCATTAGCATTTCTATAACAAAGTTGAAGCTTTAGGGCAGCAAACTAGGGTTTTTGTAGGAATTCAAGCTCACTTCTCATTCAATATCCAACATTGCAAAGAGTTGACAATGAATGGCTATGGAGAATAATGGAGAAATATAGGATGAGGAGATGCAACTAGTGATTAAATCACACCTATAGACTTGTTTTCAAAGTGATTCCATCTTCCATTTTCTCTCTATCTTTATATTTAAGGTTTGTATAAAATTTTCATGTCATTTGCACTCATTTGAGATGTTGTAGGGTTTCTTGGATTGAAGTCTTGCATCATTTAAATCACATTTTTTCATCTTATTCTAGCACACTAGAATAGGGTTTTGTCTTCCTTCAGATTTTACTAGTCTTAGGCACACTTAGGGCTAGGGTTTTATGTAAATTTTTATAGATTCAATTTTTAATTAGAAAATTTTGGGTTTGACCAAAGAAAAACCCCCATTAGAAAACAAATTTTAAGCTATTTTGTATATATTTTTCAAGATTTAAATCTGGGTTTCCATCAAGAAGTGTTGTGTAGGTGATAAGGTACAAGTTTGAGATTTGAATTTGTAGAAAATTGAAAAAGGACTGATTCTCCATGGATGGAAAATGAGTCTGACTAGAGCTACTTGTCATAGCTAAATGCATATTCCAGTACCCATTTGGAAGAAACTAGTAATTGGGCAAAAACACTGACCCGGGATTGATTCGTCGAGGGTAGCGAATGAGTCTCAGTTAGCCAAAAAGTCAACATTTCCTAATTTTCAGAGTATTTTACATTCTTCATCAAGCTTAGAGGTGTACAAAATCTAATTTTGAACTTTTTGTTTGGTTCTATTTGCATTTTTGTTCATCGTTTTAGGTATTTTGCAAACAAAATTGTGTTTTCAAAAACTTCATATTTCTTAGTTTTGCATACATAATCAATAACATTTTTTAGTTCTTTGCATTTAAATTACTTCATTTACGCATATTGTATCTATATCATATCCCTCTTTGAGTGTAAACATTTCATTTTGGGCCCTAATCATATCTCCTTTTAGGTGAAAACCCTAGAAGGAGCATATAGCATTAAGGTTACCTAAAGCTTTATTTTCATTTTGGTGAACCTACATATTGAAAATTATCTCTTTCTAACTTACATATGCATTTAAATCCGAGGACACATAGAATTAGCTTTTGCATTAGACTTTGTATTGTTTTTGCATCCTAGGGCTTACCAAACTTGCATTAGTGAAACTATCTTTTAGAGGTCATTATTGCATTTAATTTTATCAAATCATCACAAAATTCTACATTTACATTACTTTTTTGCATTGTATAGACCTAAAAACATAGAAAAAACTCAAAAAAATCAGAAAAAAGCTTAAAAATATCTCTCCTAGCGCTCATTCACCACATTGGGTGAATCCATCCTAGTGTACTTTTTGCATCATTATTTCCAGAATCTAGTTTCATGTTTTACACTTTTTAGGTTGCGACAATTCCTTTTTTGTTTTAGTTCAGTTATTTTCTGTTTTATCTAAATCATTTGAATAAGCATCATTTCCTTTCATGGCATTCATGGATAGCATTAGATTCTTACAAGTTTCATTTTTAGCATTAGTTCCTAGTTCTTTTAGATTAGATTCATCAGTAAATAAAAAAACAACCAAAAACATCAAACCAACCCTTCTATAAAATGATTAAATTTAGAAAAATAATCTCATCCAAGCCCCTTAGTAGTGATGACGTAGAGAAGTTAGATGAAGTTATTTAAGAGTTCCTCTAATTCACTTCATCCTCTAAAGCTTTCCATGAGAAGCCTAAACCAATTGATGGTAACTTACCTCTCAAACCATTTTGTCATGATGACTTTGACATGTTAGATGAAGCCCTTTAGGATTTCATCTCAACTAAGTCATCCACTAAGGTTTGTTATGAGAAACATAAAACACTATATTTTAATGTCATTCAACCTCAACTTGTTTTTTATCCCCCTTCACATCAACCTCACACCCCACCTAAACTTGAGTTCGCCCTTTGCCCACCTATACACGATATTGTTTCCCACACACACTATACTTAAAATAATCCGCAACCACCACAACCAATCCCTATCTCCTTACCTGTGTCCAATACCACACTTCCTAGTGTTCGTTGATTATGAGAGTATGATCTTATTGAGAAATTTAAGAAAAATATCCCTTTGGGTTTTTTTTTAAATTCCCTAAGCTATCATTCTCTCCTCCAAGCAACATTACAACAAATAGTGGTTCCTCCTAGTACAAACACAACTGATGTGCCAGCTCTTATGTAAGGAATAAGTACAATGAATGTAGACATTACTTTTCATCAACATGGGTTCCCTCCGTTAGAATTAAGGAAGAAAAATGAAGCAGTTATGATAATTTCACAATATAATACAACCGGCATCAAACAAACCCTTATTGATAATGGTTTTTCCCTTAATGTGTGTGGTCTCAAAATTCTCGATAGGTTATGTATGTATAATCATAAATCAAACCTGATTCTTCGTCTATTAGGGGATTCAAAAATACTATAAAGAAACCACTTGGTGTAATCACTTTACCTATTATAGTCGGTGTAGTCACCTTCCAAACTCCTATTCATGTCATGCCCTATGATCTTGCGTACAATCTTCTTTTGGGGAGGAAATGGATTCATGTGATGAATATGATACCTTCGACCCTCCATCGAGTAATGAAATATGTTTATAACAACAAAATTTATCAAGTTGCAATAGACCCCGAGCCTAAAATTTTCTTACAACTTGAAAAAGTAACAAGTCCTTTGAACTCCTTAATTCTAACATGTTGCATAGAACCTCTTGAGAATGATAAACAAGATGCATACCCTATTTCTCAATTATTAGATGATTATTTGGGTACCTTATAATTCACACCTTCATTCATGGATGAATACATAATCACACAAAAAGATGATGAAAAAAAAGAACAACCAACCGTTATGTCAACGTAGAATTCAAAAAAATCTTCTCCAGCATCTATCTCTTCTACTTTGGATGAAACCAAAATGTAAAAAACCATTTGTGATGAGATAGATTATCAACATCCACCTAATTTGAAGGAAATGGAAAGACTTTATGGAAAAAGGCTATGAACTTGTTAAACAATTGGGTTATACTGGAAAAGGTTGTGGGAAGAATGAACAAGGTATTCACATCCCTATAGAACCTAATAGACAAGAGAAAAAAATAGGGTTGGGTTATTCTTTTTCTAAGATGACAAAAGCTACTAAATGACCATCTTTGAATATCAACACTATTACATGTCAAGCAAGACACAATGTCACAATCCAACACCCTAAATTTCTTGATATAAACTTACCACCATCATGGGAGTACGTTGAAAGTGATGAGGCTTTAAAACAAATGTTAGGAGTTTATGATATCATACCCTCTAGTACTCCCATGAAATGAGTTACTTGTGTTGTGATAAGTACTAAGCAAAAGGATAGTGATATTCATTAAGAATCATATGATCCTAAAATTCCTAAGTCTAATGAACCCCCCCTAGGAGATACAATTGATGTACAAATGGATGTTGATGATAAAGAAAAAGTTATTAAGTTTGGGAAGTTCCTTGATGATGAAGAACAAGAGGACACTACAACTTTACTTCATGATTTTCCTAAAAAAAATTCTTGGAAATATTCTGATATGCCAGGAATAGATTACAAAATAGTCACACATAACATTGTTCTTGCTTTAAATTATAAGCCTATTCAACAAAAGATACACAAAATGAACCATAATATATCCTTGCATGTTAAAGGAGAACTTGAAAAACTCCTTGATGTGGGTTTTAGTCAACCTATTGATTATTCTCCATGGAGCTCAAACATTGTCACAATTGCTAAACCTGATAATCATATTAGGATATGCATGGACTTTCGGGACTTGAATAAAGCTTCCTTAAAAGATGAATTCCCACTTCCTAATATAGACATGATCATGAATTCAATTGCTAGACATGCTTTGTTGTCATTCATAGATGGATTTTTTGGTTATAATAAAATATTCATAAACCCACAAGATAAATACAAGACAACATTCGCAACTATCTGGGGAACGTTTTGTTGGGTTATGATGCCTGTTGGATTAAATAATGTAGGCACAACTTATCAAAGAGAAATGACATTGATATTCCATGATTATATACATAAAATATTTGAAGATTATGTTGATGACATCCTTTCCAAATCCTTAAAAAGACAAGACAATGTGAATTTCCTTCAACAAATCTTTAAACTCATGTGTCAATATAACATGAGACTCAATCCAAAAAAGTGTGTCTTTGGAGTAGATAGTGCTAAACTCTTAGGGATCATCATATCTCACAAAGGCATTGAGGTGGACACCAAGAAAATTGATGCTATAATCAATGCGCCACCTCCTTGAAATATTTATGAATTGCACATGTTACAAGGTTGAATTCAAGTTATCCATCATTTTACCACCTCCTTAGTTGATTTCACTTTACCTTTCACACATCTCCTCAAGAAGGATGTACATTTTGATTGGAATAAGGATTGTAAATAGGCTTTTGAGAGTTTGCAGGAATATCTTGCAACTGCACTAGTTTTACAACCTTCCATGCTAAACAAACCATTTATTATTTACATAGCCGCATCAACCCATGCTCTAGCAGCATTGTTGGATCAACAAGATGATAATGGAAAAGAGCATACTATTTATTACATTAACTAAACCTTAATTGATTATGAAACCTGATACACACCAATCAAAAAACAATGTTTGGCTCTTGTATTCGCTACTAGTAAGTTGTGACATTATTTACTAAATGCTGAAATACAAGTCATGACAAAGTTTGACCCTCTCAAACACCTTTTCAATAAAACAGACCTATCAGGATGTCTTGCTAAATTGACCTCATGTTGTTGAATAAGTTTGACCTTATGTTTTTTTCACAAAAAGAAATCAAAGGCCAAGCCTTGATTGACCACTTAGTTGACGCTCCTTCTCCTCTCATGTTACTTGGAAATCACTCTTTTCCTAATGATAGTGTGTTACCGATTTCCTGTAACATATGGGAACTTTATTTTGATGGCTCTAAGTGTAGAACAGGCTCCGATGCTGGGGTTATATTAGTTCCACCTATACGAAAGCCTATTCTCTTATCATATCAATTAAATTTCCTCTATACCAATAACATAGCCAATAACACAGTTGAATATGAGGCGTTAATTACTAGGTTACATGCTACTTTACTCATAGGTGTCAAGGATATTAAGATCCTTGGTGACTCACAATTAGTAATCAAACAAATCAATGGGACATATCAAGCTAAAAATGACAAATTATCCTAGTACAAAAACCTTATCATGCACTTGTTAGAGAATTTTCAGACATTTCTATTGATAACATCCCATCTAAAGATAATTGAATTGCAGATGCAATGGCCAGTACTACTTCTCTTATCTCCCCTCAATATTCTTTAAAATATTTCACATTCACCATCTATCCTATTATGAAACCCTCTATTACCGACCAGACAAGTGAGGTTTTAACAATAGATGAAGAAAACTCAAGTGAGTGGTATGATGCCCTATTCAACTATTTGAAAAATGGTACATTTCCCAATCCAAAAACTAAAAACCTATGTGCTCGTATATGGAAGCTTTCATCTAAAGATGTCATACTTGCTAATGTGCTATATTGACAATCATTCAATTGTATCTTACTTCGATGCTTAAACAAATCTGAGATACCTCTAGCACTTCACGAAGCTCATGAAGGTGCTTGTGGTGGACATTTTAGAGGGAAAACATTGGTTAAAATACTTATATGTATTAGGTATTATTGGTGCAACATGGAGCATGATTGCTTTCACTATGTTCACAAATGTCATAAATGTCAAAACATCATAATTTGCATCATGCTCTTGATAGTGAAATTAAAAATCAACTTTTGATATGGCCCTACATAGTTTGGGGATTGGAAATTATAGGAAAAATTTCACCTCCCTCTTCCACTAGACATACCTTTATTATCACTACAACTGATTATTTCAGAAAATTGGTAGAGGCTATTCCTCTCTAATCTACCACAATTGAGGTAATATGTTGTTTCATTCTAGAACACATTATTGCTCGCTTTGGCCTTCCTTCCACATCAGTTTATGATAATGGTACACCATTTAAGAATAATGAAGTGAATTTTTTTTTGGAAACCTTTAATATCCAACATCATTTTTTGACACCTTATTACTTGCAATCCAATGGTCAAGTTGAATCAACTAACAAAGTTCTTGAACAAATCTTGAAGAAAATTGTTAACAAAAATCATAGGGATTGGCACACACAATTGAACTATGCACTTTAGGCTTATCTTACAAGTGTGTGATCTTCCACAGGGACCACACCTTATAATTTGATCTATGGTAGTGAAGCAATAATTCCCTTAGAGTTAGAAATCCCTATGCTACGAATTTCTCTTCAAGGACTTGTCGATGAACCACATTATAAGAAACAATGATTACATCAGCTTGAGATGCTCAATGAGCAATGCATTAACGTTCTTGAACATCTTCAAGCTTATTAAAAATGAAAACATAATCATTAAAACCTTAATGTTATCCCTCAATTGTTCCAAAAGGGAAAATTAGTTCTCTTTACTAATCAACATAACGTCAATGTTGACCCAAATGAATGTGACAAATTCAATTCTAATTGGTTGGGACCTTACATCGTTGACAAAGATTTTGGGTCTTGTGTATACATGTTAACAGACTTAGATGGCATACCCCTTAAGGAACCCATTAATGTTGCACATCTGTGATGGTATTACCTTTAGTCTCTTTGAATAGTATGAATGATAAAGTAGTGTTGTCTAAAGTTATTTGGTTATGTTCTAAATACTTTCACATTGCTTCATTCTCGATAATTTATCATATGTTTTTCTTGAACACTAGAGTAATTATTTAAGTTATTTTTATATAGTTACTTTAGGTTTCATATTATTCACCCTTGTGTTATGTTAATTTTGATCCTTATATGAATTATAGGTGTATTTGATTTAACATACCCTCCTTCAAATAACAATGTTATATCTAAAGTGAAACTAAAATATGTTTGACATTAGATCACATCAATTTTGTTACATCATGTAGAAATTAATTAAATAATTTTATAAGTTATTTAATTAATCACATTGCTACTTAACATTCACACACATTAAGACATATTTCAAAAACATCAAATACTCACACACACACAAACACACACACACACACACACACACACACACACACACACACACACACACACACACACACACATATATATATCCAATGTTTTATGTACATATCATCATAATATACAAAATCACCAAGGTTTGTGAGAATTAAACCCCTCAGGATTTGGTGCTCACAATCTAGTACCTGAACATCATGAGATGGCCTTGTAAGATCATGATTGTGATCCATCGATTCTAAGTGAAAACTATAGAACCTGTACTCGCCCAACAACCACAAGACACTCCTCTTCTATCTAATCCCTCTCCGCTCATAGCTATGATATCTCTGCATGTAGTCTCTCCACCTTTGCTGGAGTCTGGGATGACTGTCATGTGGTCTTGGCTCGACAGAGTCATCTCCTCATGCTCTTATAAGCTACCCATATCCTCATGAAAGGTTTGAGCGACTCTAGCTCCTCCTCCATGATCAATGGGGACATATAATCAGGGTCCATCTCCTCCTTGTCGATGGGTGTAGGTACTATCTTTGTAGCAACCCAACGATAGAACTCTTGTCAGTATCTCATCACTCTTGCAAGTTAGAAACAATACACAAATTAGTAAACATCATCATGATATATATATATATGTATATATATGAAGCATAAAAACTAAAGTACATGCATAAAATCAAATATCATCACCTATATCTCTAGTCGGCTGAGGGATATCAACCTCATCCTCTCTATGGGGAATGGAGGACATGCTAGCCTCCTTGTGACTTTGGGTACTGAGATCTGTTGTAGCTACTACACATGATCTAGTCACATGAGTGTGTGAGGACTCTGCCCACTCATACCAATCCTCAATCGCTGCCTCATCACCCTTGGTTAGGGATGGCTCCTCCTCATACTCCTCCTCCTCATCCTCCTCCTCCTCCTCCTCCTCCTCCTCTCCTCCATCCTAGCCCTCATAGTCGAGATCAAAATTTGAATCATACTCATCATCTATAACATTAGTAAATATATTTGTCACCCAATATTGTACATCCTCAGTACTGTTCTCTGCCTCATCTACCTCATCTAGTGCTAGTCCTACATCACCTATAGGTACATCCATTGGGAATATAGGAATTTTTCATGTCGTAGACCACCACAACTTGTGTTCATCTATGCTACCAATGTCATCAACATTAGAGACTGGTGGCTGATCGTGATTTGAATCATCAGAGTCACTCTAGATAACATGGTCTATAGTGAGTTATATAGTATCACCTAGCCTCTGGGCACTCTGCACTGAACTCTTGATGAAGGGGAATTCCCATAGTTGTGTATGTACCTGCCCAAATTGCCACATGACTCGATCATAATAGAATGGATGTACTACATAATCATGTCAACCAACCAAAATTTTGTCCATCCGCGTCCTCCCCAGCTGCTTTGTGGGATCTAGCCACTATAGTGTAAGAAGATAAGGTCTCCAAAATATCTCATCCTCCTCTAGCTAGTCAAATCTCACTCTCCAAAGATGTAGGTCTCCATAGTGCCACAAGCATCATAGAGGATAGATGAAGGCTCATGGATATCCTGTGGCTATGGAACATGGGAAACCAACAAGTTGGTTGCATGTAATATGCTCAAGGCACCACACCTACAGAAGCATGCAGTGCACCCATATTGTCTATCTCCCGAAACACAACTCAAACTAGATCATAATAAAGATGCACCAAGATACAATGTCCCCAAGCGTAGACCATCTTGCACTCTGCCATCTCATAAATGAAGTGAACCCATCCTCCATCTAGATGTGCCACTTGTCCATCCAGATTAAGTACAAGTACCTCTATGTGCATCATAATTTATCTCGCTATGGAGGCATATGAATATAGTAGCATAGGAAGCTCGATTTGCACTCTCACACACTCATCATGAATAGGTCCATCAAGGTAGTACTACATTTCCACCTTCTCGTGAAATGATCGATATCCTTAGAAATATACCCATTCTCCCCGAATCAGAACTTAGAGAATTTGGTGTACATCCTCTAAGGTGATGGTCATCTGCTCAGTCGAGAGGTGAAAGGTACATTTTTTGGCATATCAACACTTGCATAGGCCCATCAGCATGGCATCATGGTATCTCATAGGTTGTATCATGTATTCCCAATAGATGCCTACTGCCTGAAGATGCTCTAGGTCCTCTATCCATAGTGCTAGAGCTAGATCTTTAAAAAAAAAAAATTGTCTCCCCCTACCCGTTGTACTAACTGGGAAGGTACCTATCCAAATCATAAAAATATGATCTAAAAATTCATCTAACATCTTTAATTTTTACATTATTCATCATGCAAGCATGCTAAAGTCCATCTAGTGTGATTTTCTAAAGGCCCTAGACACTTTAGAACCCTTTTGGTACACTTTGCAAAGTGTGCCATATAAAAATGCACCCCTTGCTTGACATGAGATAACTCATGATAAATTAACTTAATGAGGCCTTGGTTCAAGTGTTGTGTGGAATTTTATGCATCCACACTAGGTCTTGGACCTTTGCAAACTAAATAAAATGCTTTTAACAATGTCTTGTGAAGGTGTTGTGAAGTTTTGTAAGACGTTTCTACATTCTTCTAGACTCTATGAATTATAATTCACCTAAAAATAACCCTTTTATTCATTAGCAAGTCCTATTTTGAAGTGTTGTAAAGTCTTGTAACAAGCTTTCATGCTTTTCTAGGTATAATCTCCTTATTTACACCTTCTTATGCTTTATTTGACCCCTTTATGCTCTCATATGCTTAATTAAGTGTATTTTTTAGTATTATCTCGACAAACAATATTAAATACAACATATTTCCTGACACTTTTTTTTAGGTCCTAGGTGGGAGCCATTCACCATGGGTAGCGAATGAGTCCCCCTTGGCCCCAAATTCAAAATATTTGAAATTTCCTTTTAGTATTTTATTCAAAATCACTTGATGTTGGCTTGTGATGAGGTATGAATGGGTAACTAAGGAACAAGTGTGTATAAATATGTGATTTTCATCTCATTTTACATCTCCTCACTCATTCAAGCATTTCATCTCATATTTTAAGAATTCAACCATTTTATAATATCATTTCAAGAACTATTCAAGCACTTTGAAGAAGCCATTGACATTACTTCATATTTGCATCATCAAAGGTTGGGTAAGTTGATAGCAATTGCATGTTGTTAGTTTATCATTCCTTTGCATTTCGTTATTTTATTGAAGGTTTGATTACCAAAAGTGAGGTTTGAACAAGGAAAACCCCTATTGGCAATGAAGTCATGTTGGAAGAACATAGGCTTAATTTTCAAGCACATATGGCTTGTTGTTCTCCTTAGAACTCTCCTCCTAGGGAAAATATCATGGCAGTGGATTATGACAAACAAGTGTTTCTTGATTTTCCTTATATAGAGATACATCATAGCAATCCTGCTGAGGATATGCAAGTGTCCCTTAAATCTCATTTTCTCAATGGACCTCATACATATCCTATAGGACATCCTAAAAATCCTCTCATTCTTTATCCACCTTCATTCAACCTCAATAACCTCACATCATCCTTTCAAACTAGTAGTCTTGAACATCATCCTTCCCAAAAAAATCAATCATCTTGCAACACACTCATGATTTGAATTTGTTAGATTTTGTATCCTCCTATAATGAAGATGATGAAATCTCACAATCTATAGTATCTTGAGTAGGTATGAAATCTAAGTAAGATGTATCTTTGACTCCAATCACACATACATTTTCTCCTCTTGATCAAGAGGGCATCTTGTCAAGACTTCTTCATGATAATTTGATCACCCTCCCTCCTAGAATTCACATTAAATTTTATGATAAGGCTTCCTTTTGTGCATATCATAGAATTCATGGTCATTCCACTAATGAATGTCATGCCTTGAGTTGCAAAATACAACATTTTTAGGAATTTGGTATACTTCCCTACATGGGGGCATCTAATTCCTCTAATTTCTATTAATTTTCACTCTCGCATGCATTTCATCAACCCTTCTAGCTCACCTTTGTTCCACACTCAGTGGGGGGAAAGGGGTTTAGCAAGTGTTGCCCTCATATGCCACTTTTTGTTGCCTCCTTTGGCTAGTCATTAACCTTTCATGAATACATAAGAGCAAGCTTGGGATGTGGACAACATGCCTTAAGTTGGCTTGCATATGACATAATTTCCCTCTTTTCATGACGTAGCTTATCAGAAACATATGACTTGGCATACAACTTTCTGGGTGAGCTCTCATGTCTTCCTTTCTCTTCTACTTTAAAGCAATTTCTCACAGTATTGGTGTTAAAAATTCCTTCAAAGTGGGGGGCATACATCACCACTCATTGTGTGATTTTCTTTTTCTTGCAATGTGCTCTCTTTTAAGAGTTAGGTACAATTTTGTTCGGGATGAGACCCTGCACTTGTTCTCTCTTAGAAACAAGATGAGATTGTTTTTACTTTACCCTCTCTTAGAGACATTGGGCATGATGTTCATTAAGATGAGACATTTCACAAACAAAATAAAATCCCTTTGGACAATTTTTTCATTATTTTGTATTTAAAAATGTCTATAAGTTTCAAAATCAAATCATTTAATTTTTCTTTTTGTGGTGCCTTGTTAAAGTTATCAATGGGTATAACTTTGGCATGGTTGAGTGGGAAGCCCACCTAGCAGCATGACTTTTCCCCATAGCCACTTTTCTATTTTTGTGTGAGTGCATACCAACCAGCATATGTATCTTACCATTTTAGGCTATCTCAACCCATGGACAGCTAGTTCTATCACCCCAAAGTGAGTATACAATTGGTTTTTCTCACCCTATAGATAGCTTGAAGTTCTGTGGCCCCAGAGTGAGTACATCTTTTTCACCTCATCTTTTTTTTATCTTTCCTTTGCATGATTTTGTATCTTGGGGACTTGACCTACATGTGGATATCACTTTAATGTCTACTTTAGTGTGATTTTGAAGCAAGTTCATCCTCTCACTAAAGTGGGGGCTAAATGTGCCATAGAAAAATGTACCCTTTGCTTGACATGGGATAATTCATTATAAATTAACTTATTGAGGCCTTGATTCAAGTGTTGTGAGGCAATTTATGCATTGACACTAGGTCTTTGAGCTTTGCAAACTAAAAAAAATTCTCTTAATAACATCTTGTGAAGGTGTTGTGAAGTGTTGTAAAACATTTCTACATTCTTCTAGACTCTATTAATTATAATTCACCTAAAAATCACCTTTTTATTCATTATCAAGTCCTATTTTAAAGTGTTGTAAAGTCTTGTAACAAGATTTCATGCTTTTCTAGGCATAATCTCCTTATTTACACCCTTCTTATGCTTTATTTGACTCCTTGATGCCTTCATATGACTAAATTAAGTAAATTTTTGAGTATTATCCCGACAAACAATATTAAATAGAACATATTTCCTGAAACTTGTTTTTACGTCCTAGGTGGGACCTATTCGCCATGGGTAGTGAATGAGTCCCCCTTGACCCCAAGTTCAAAATATTTTAAATTTCCTTTCGGTACTTTATTCAAAATCACTTGATGTTGGCCTATGATGAGGTATGAATGGGTAACTAAGGCACAAGTGTGTATAAATATGCAATTTTCATCTCATTTTACATCTCCTCACTCATTCAAGCACTTCATCTCATATTTTAAGCATTGAAGCATTTAACAACATCCTTTCAAACACTATTCAAGCACCTTGAAGTAGCCATTGACATTACTTCAGATTTACATCATCAAGGGTTTGGTAAGTTGATAGTAATTGCATGTTGTTAGTTTATCATTCCTTTGCATTTCATTATTTTATTCAAGGTTTGATTACCAAAAGTAGGGTTTGACCAAGGAAAACCCCTATTCACTAACCTTAAACCATTTTTCGCTATTTCTTTTTTGTTTGCAGACCTAGGTATGTAGATTTGACAAGCTTTTTGGTGGTGAAAATTGGTTTACAAGTCAATAGGTGCTTCAAGTCAACTAAATTCTATTTCAAGATTGGAGAGGGTTTTTTGTTCATTTTTTGTAGAATTGACTTCGACAACCTGACAAGTAGTGATTCCTAGATCTAGTGTTACAAAATTGTCTCCTAATTTTTCATAAATTTGGGAGAGGACTGATTTTCCACCTGTGGAGAATGAGTTCCACCTTAGGACTAAAAATCTAAATTTTGTCAGATTCTAGATCCTGATAGATAGAAACTTGCTTCCGATAGTTTTTCACTAGGAGGAGGACTAATTTCCCACCTTGGGTGAATGATTCCCATTGTGAAAAATTATTAATTTCCACCAGTATTTAGAACACTCCAGATTCATCACACTTCATCCAGGTGCACTTAGATTCACCATGTTTCCTTCTATTCTACATAACTTCTTCATTTACTTAGTTGTTTTCATATCATAGTGTGTTTACAATCATAGCTTTAATTTCACTTTTGCATTCATTTTCTTACATTTAGACCATTCAATTTCATTTAGTTAACTTCATTTAGGTTAGAAAACATCACACATAACATAATTTGAATGAAATAGTTAGCATTTTTGGCCTAATTCTCTCCTTTTATGTGAAAACCCTAGAAGAGTTAGAGAAGTCCTAAGAGAAAAAAATCCATGGTTCACAAAGAAATAGGACACTTCACGAAGAAATAGGACACTTCATGAAGAAATGGGACACTTCATGAAGAAACGACACTTTGCGAACAAAAGGGAGACTTTGCAAAAAAAGGGGAAACTTTGCAAAAAAAATTCCAAGATCCTAAATTAACCTATAAATACATTAAAAATCATGAAATCATTGCAAAATAACTAAGATAAAGTTGTAGTATCAATTCACCTCATGGTACAACTTGTCACACACCACCTACTCCCAAAGCTCATCCAGTCATGAAGGCGTGTAACCCCATATGTACTAGGCATCTTCTCATCAGACTCATCACTCTCAAGCTACAAGAAGATAAAATGCAATAGTAAGTGAATGTTTAATCTCCTTTACCTCTTTTAACCTATTTTCATTACTTTTACTCATGCATTAAAATAGGGTTATTTTCTCTTAAGAGTTAATGAGATACCTATTCTTCAAAACAACATAATGAGAGTTAGGGAACTCCTTTTTCAATGTCGTTTGATGCATTGGAATGATGATTTAGTGCCTGGCGTCATACATTATCTATAATTACATATCATGGTACTTGGATATTCCCTATGATATGATGTTCTTTATTTGACATGGCTAGATTGCTACATTGATTCCACCTTCGCAGATCAAGCAGAATCAAGGGGGCATATATTTACCCTTGAATTTGATTTCTAGAAGTTAGATTAAAGGATTTTTGACAACTAATGAACTTTTGTTGCAGGATGCAGCTTTGCAGATAACTACATTGGGGTCTTCATTCTCCCATATTTTGAATGAGTATCCTTTTATGCAATAAAGTGTACTATTTAGAGTCCTTTAGCTTACATAAGCATGTAGAGTCATATGGGCACTAAAGTGGGGGTAATTGTGGACATGAAAATTGTACTCCTTTGTAGAAAGTACAATCTGTGGCCTAAATTAGTCCTTTTTAGACACCCTTGCACCAATCTCCTCTTAAAAACTACGTTTATAGGCCCCTAAGACCCATTATTTTTGATCTAGAGGCCCATTTCGCTTAAAAATCATACAAATCATAACAAACAACACTTAATTCATTCATATCCCAAAAACCATCTCCCAAAACCACTAGTGGAACCCATTCACCACCTTGGGAAAATGAGTTCCTTCTCGTGGGATGCATTTGCCAAGGGTGGCAAATAAGTCCCTTTTTGGGAAAAAATCAATTTTGTACAAGAATTTCACTAATTTAATTCAATTTTTTAGTTGATGTCAGCCTCTTAGGTCTAAATAACAGGAAAATTAGGTATTGATTCCTATAAATACACATTTTAGGTCATTTTTCATATCTCTTAGTCTTCTTTTACAAAGAAAATTCAAAATTCAATTATCAAGAGTCTTCCACAAGAAGTTTCATTAGCATTTCTATAACAAAGTTGAAGCTTTAGGGCAACAAATTAGCATTCTTGCAAGTCTTCAAGCTCACTTCTCCTTCAAGATCCAACATTGCAAAGAGTCGAGGATGGATTCCTATGGAAAATCATGGAGAAATCTAGGTTGAGGAGATGCAAATAGAAATCAAATCACACCTAAAGACTTGTTTTCAAAGTGATTCCATCTTCCATTTTCTCTCTATCTTCAAATTTAAGGTTTGCATAACATTTGCATGTCATTTACACTCATTTGAGATGTTGTAGGGTTTCTTGGATTGAATTATTGCATCATTCAAATCACATTTGTTCATCTTATTCTAGCACATTAGAATAGGGTTTTGTCTTACTCCAGATTTTCCTAGTCTTAAACACATTTAGGGCTAGGGTTTTATGTAGATTTTGATCCATTCAAGGTTTAATTACCTAATTTGGGGTTTGACTAGGGAAAATCCCCCATTAGCTAACAAATTTTAATCTAGTTTTTAAGTATTTTCTGAGATTCAGATCCAGGTTTCCATCAAGAAGTGTTGTGCAGGTGACAAGGTATAGGTCTGATATTTGAATTTGAAGAAAATTGAAAAAAGGATTGATTCACCATGGATGGAGAATTAGTCCCATTGGACGTGCTTGTCAGAGTGGAATGTAGATTCTAGTACCCATTTGGCATAAACCAATTTTTTAACAGAAACCCTAACCTAGGGCTGATTCGCCCAAGGTGGCGAATGAGTTCTAGTCAGCTAGAAAGTCAAAATTTCCTAATTTTTAGAGTATTTCCTAGTCTTCATCAGGCTCATAGGTGTACGCATTCTAAGTTGCAACTTTGTGATTGGTTCTATTTACATTTTTGTTCATCTTTTTAGGTATTTTGCAAACAACATTACATTTTCAAACACTTCATATTTATTAGTTTTGCATACATAATCAATAAATTTTTTTAGTTCTTTTCATTTAAATTACTTCATTTAGGCATATTGCATATATATTGTATCCCTATTTGAGTGTAAACATTATATTTTTGGCCCTAATCATATCTCCTTTTAGGTGAAAACCCTACAAGGAGCATATAGCATTAAGGTTACCAAAATATTTGTTTCCAACAACAATAAATCAAGGGATTATTAGGTTAATTTAATTATTAATTACTTCCAAATGCAAGAAAAATGGATACTTTTATCATTAATACATTTCCCCCCCACTTTAGTGAGATTTTTCCCCAATGACAAACTCACACTAAAGTAGACATTCAAGACATTTAAGTATGCAACAATAACAAAGATACATAGTCATACCCTATCAAAGGCCACAAAAAATAAAGAAAAATATATAATCAAGTACAACCATTCCAACACAATGTGGAATGGGGTTGTATGTCTGTAACATATGTTTCTCACTCTAACGTAGTGAAACCTTAGTCCATTAACTAGGTGATTTATCCCAACCATGCGTGCTCACTTTGGAATACTAGAACCTCGATCTGTTGACTAGGTGAGTTATCACATTGAGGTAGCAAATGAGAGAGTTATATTAGCCTCCCATACCATATCGAAGTTATCCTCCTGACAACTTTGATAAGGCACCACAATGTTATGCCATTGAATGCTTTTTGAATGTTATATCTATAAGTTTTTGTTAAAGGGGATTTTTCTTATGGAACATCATGTGTAATGTATCCAAGAGAGGACAAGTCAAAGGGTATCAGATAGCCACTTATGGGATGCCTCTCACTTCACATCATGCCACTAAGGGAGATCGTATGATTAGAAATATCACAATCTTGGAGGACATCAAACCTAATGACACCACCAAGAAGAGGACACGTCACAAGATAATGACATCAAGTTTCCACAATCCATAATGTTTAATAGCTATGATCTTTTGGATTTGATTGTGTGCAATTTGTTTCTATGAACATTTTGGATCACACTCTATGATCTGTCATTAGGATGAGATCAAAGAGAATAAGGAGAAAAAAATGGATAGTTGTGGGTCAAGCTCAACATTAAAAGGCCAAGGGAAGAGAGATAAGATTGCACGTGGGCCAAAGAAGACAAGACATCAAGTTGAAAAGGAAGAAAAAACTAAAAATAAAAGGAGGTCAAACTATAAAACAACAAAAAATAACCAAAAGGAAAAGGCACAAGAATAAAATAAAAATAGAATAAGGAGAACAAGAAAAAAGGACAATAAGATATTAAAAATAAATATAAATATTGAATAAAGGAAACAATAATTATAATATAATAAAATTATAAGAAAATACAACAATTAAGAAAGAAAAAATTCAATAAGGACAAGAAATATCACACACACACTCAAACACACACACACACACACACATATGTATATGTATGTATATAAATTGAAAAAGCAAAAAGGAAAAGACACAAGAAAATAAAAATAGAATAAGGAGAACAAAGAAAAAATGAAAAGAGAAAAAAGACAATAAGATCTTAAAATTAAATAAATAAATTGGAGAAGGAAAAGAATAAATATAATACCATAAATAAATAAAATATAATACAACAATTGAAAAATAAAATATTTAATTAGCACTAGAAATAGCATATATATATTTATAATAAAAGCATATATATATATATATATAAAGTTACCCAAAACAAAAAAAATAAAAAACTGACATATAGATAAACAAATACCAAGAAACAAATATATATTTGGATAATTAGAAAAGCATTTTTGGTATTTGTTTATTTATCTATAAGTTTTTAATTCTTTTGTGTTTTGGGTAACTTTGTGTGTGTGCGTGTGCATATATTTATTGTTTTCCTTCTTTATTTATTTATTTTATGATCTTATTGTCTTTTTTTTCTTTTTTTTTTTTCTTTGTTCTCCTTATTCTATTTTTATTTTCTTGTGTTCTTTTTTTTAAATTATTTTTTAGTTGTTTTATATTTTGACCTACTTTTATTTTCAATTTATATACATACACATAGATATGTTTTGTATGTGTGAGTGTGTGATATATTTCTTGTGCTTATTGAATTTTTTCTTTCTTATTTATTGTATTATATTTTTTTATTATAAATATATATTTGTTCTTTCTCATTATTTATTATATATATTTATATTTATATATATATATATATATATATATATGTTATTTATAGTGCCAAATGAATTTGTTCTTTCTTAATTGTTGATTTTATTATAATTTTATTGTATTATAATTATTGTTTTCTTTATTCAATATTTATATTTATTTTTAATATCTTATTGTCCTTTTTTCTTGTTCTCCTTATTATATTTTTATTTTCTTGTGCCTTTTCCTTTTGGTTATTTTTGGTTGTTTTATACTTTTATCTCCTTTTATTTTTATTTTTTCTTCCTTTTATTTTTATGGTTGAGCTTGGTATACAATTGTCCATCTTTTTCTCCATATCCTTTTTGCTCCCATCTTGATGGTGGATCACAGAGTGTGATCCAACACCTTGATAGAAAAAAATGCACACAATCAAATCCAGAAGATCATAGCTATTATACGTCACAAGATGTCTAAAAGATGTCATCTATGTATGCCCCCACTTTAATGTGGCTATTAACACCATTAATGTGAGATTTTTTTTTTAAGTATCCAATGTTTTCTCCTAAGACATGAGAGCTTTCCTCAGAAATCCTTATTCCAAGTCATATGTTTTTGAAATAAAGCTACACCATAAAATAGGAAGGAAGGGTTGCCCACAAAAATACATAAGGGATGTATGGATTTGGGGTTCGTATGTCTTTGCTACAATGTTATTTTTAGAGCTCAAAACTATCATCATTCCCCAAATACTCATAGAGCTAGAAGAATGATAGAAAGCAAGCAAGAAAAAAGAAAAAAAAGGCTTTCAGGTTAAAATGGAAGAGACCTAAATATCTCAACACCTTGCGTCATCCCGAAAAGGAAAAAAAAAGAAAAAAAAGAAGAAGATAAAGAACAATATTTTGGGTCAACATGGAAGAGACCTAAATGTATTGACGCCTTGTATCATCCACAAAAGGAAAACACAAGACAAATGAGAAATATACAGGACAATCTTTTGGGTCAACCTGGGAGGGACCTAAATGTTTCAATGACTTGCATCATCCCCAAAAGTAAAACACAATACAAATGAAAAAGATACAATGACAAAGCTTTTACAACATAGAGAAGAAAGTAGGTACATATAGAAGAATGCATAGAAAGAGAGAGATACATTAAATGAAACATCACAAGGGATCACATAAAGAAACATGAAAAAGTAGAAGACTAGTAAGGCACATGTGAGTCAACCTATATCAATTCATCTGCATCCTAATCGACAATGACAAGTGGCATACAAGGAAAAAGCTACCCAATCCCTTGCCCCCACTTAGTAAAAGAAAATGATGATCCAAGGATAGATGATGATATGCCATTCCTTGCGATAAGGAAATAATTTGCAATGAATGTAAAACATGCAATAGTGAGTATCCTATGATCCTAAAACTATTACATGGCAAGGAGAAAAATGTATTGTTATTGATTATAATGATTAGACAAAGTATAAATCTTATAGATATCTAATGAAATGTTCCCACATGTAGTATCTATGAGTTCAAGATGCACCAAAGTTAATATTTTCTTGGAAGAATATTTTGTAAGGTTATGATGTTAAGTGAAGGCCTTTTTGATGCTTTTGTTTCTTTTGAGGGACAATAGCCAAGACCATTAGTTGTTTCTTGCACATTAGGTTCTATAGGGACACAAATACCTTGTTCTCTAGCTGCATCAAATCTTTTTCCACTATAACCAAGTTCCTTCATAATTTTGTAACATTTTCCATAATGATTTTTCATTTGTTTTAGATTTGGAGGTTGCACATAATCAAATTCATCAAATTTTGTCGTGTATGTTATATTTTCCCTTAAAGTGTTTAAAGTGGGTTCTTTTGAATTTTTTGTTGACATTACAACTTTTTCTTTTCCATTTTTATGCTTTTTTTATGACGTTGTATTCTCTCATGAATGTAGGTATGAAATCAAAGGAACTCAAAAAATCTTCTAATAATTTTCTGACTTATTCAATGTGCATTTATTTTTCTTTCTTGACATGTAAACAACTTTTAGATTCAAGGTCAGGCTTGATTGCTTACACTTTGTTATATATATAATCAATGGCATTGTTACTTCATTATTGTGAAACATTATCATTATCAATTTTCCTTTTAGGTGGTTCTAAGATAAGCACAGGTTTTCTTTGAACTTGTGGTTTTTGTAAGGGTGGATAAATGATAATTTTAGGCTCAAGATAGTATTTCATGCGATATCTAATGTGCATAAAATCAAGAGTGTTGTCCTTATTTTCATGATTACTTAGTCAAGGGGAGTCTAATGTCACTTCATCACCTTCATCTAAGGACACCACATTACTATTGTTTGAAAGACATGTGTCAATTTTCTCATTTTCTTCCACCATGATATCTTCCCTAGTAAGAGAGTTTTTAGGAGAGCAACAAATTATATACTCATGAAATTCAATGTCTTCATCACAAGTAAGGGAGATATAAATGGTATTCTCTTGTTCAATAATGTTTTCCTTAGGAGAAGAGAGACAATTAGCATTCTCATGTCTCTCATCGATTGGATCTTATAACAACAAAATATATTATTCACTAATAGAAGAGATATTAGGAGAGGGACAAATTTGGTTGTTATGAGTTTCAATGATTTAATCATTTTTCTCCAAGGTATCATTCTCTTGTGCCATAATATCAACCCTAGTAGGGGAGCTTTTAACATATTGATCACATTTCATGGTTAGATTTTGTAATGTAATAGATCACAAATAGGAGAGGCATCAATGGAATGACAACTATGATTTTCATGTTTACCAATGATCAGATCCTCTTGTTCAAATAGTCATTTCCAAATCTTAGGGACATTGGGAAGGAGAGTAATTATGCTATAACTCTCAATAATTGGATCTCTTAACACCAACATATCATCTTCACAAATGTGCTTTTCATGATCGTTCATGATTGTATCCTCTTTCACTAAAGGATTCTCATAAGTAGGGAAGGTGTTAAAATTTTTTTTCAATGATCTCATCTTCTTGTTTCCTAATATCTTCCCAAGGGGGAGAAGGAGAGGGATGAACAAGACTTTCATGATTCTCAATGATTGTATCTTCTTTCACCAAGATACCTTTGTCACTAATAGGAGAGGTATCGAGAGAAGAACAATTATGATTATCATGATTGTCTATGCTTGCATGCTCTTGTGTTATGAAATTATTACAAATCTAATAGATACTAGCAGTGTAGCCAACATGCTTGTCAAAATTTTTATTTTAAGCTCATGAATAGGGAAAATAGCATCATACAAGCCATGTGATACTCTATGAAAACTAAATTCTTGAAAGGGAAACATGCTAACATGAAAAAGTAAGATATATTTGACAATGCTAACATGAAAATGAAATGTTGTAAATGCATTTTTGAATTTGGCCAATGCACCCAATGAAGCAAATTAAGATAAATGCACTGAATTTAATGAAACAAAAACTTAGAAAATTGAAATAGAAATGTAACAAGATCAAATAGAAGCCTAAAATAGATATTTCAAATACTAGAAAATTCAGAGCAGGGCTGGATTAGGGACTCATTCACCTTTAGTTGAGAATGGGTCCTATATGAGTGTTTTTGAAATGTTTTTTATTGATTTTTAAGTTTTTTTAAGTGAGTTTTAGATGCCGGAAAATGTAGGTCTAGCTTGATCAGGGAGTCATTCACCCCAAGTGGAAAATGGGTCCTAGATTAGGATTTTTTAACTATTTTTGAATTTTTTTAAAGCTTTCTACAATGTATTACAATTGTAGGTTTCTAAACAAATATTTTGGCACCCGAGGCTCTTTCTATCCATTCTAGGGTTTTTCACCTAAAAGGGGAAAGATGGATCAAAATTCAATGTAAAAATTCAAGATTAATGTAATGGATGGATGCAATATGAAAAAATATGATGTCTAAATGCAATAAATTGAATGAGAAAGATGATCATTAATGCAAAACCTAAGAGATGTAAAGTGTTGGAAAACATAGTGATGTATGCAAAAACACCTAAGAATGTGAGTAAATGATAATAAAATTAAATAGAATTGGAGAGGTGCACTTGGAATCTAAAGTTGGATGTAGAGAGGCTTTGGAATCTTCCATATTTGACTGGAATGTTGATTGGGACACTTCTACCAAGTTGGGTGACTTAGTCGAGTTTAGAAGAAAATCTGCTGGAATAGGAATCTGCCATATGGGTACTCGGAAATGTAAAAATAAAATTTTCAGGCTTGGAAATAGGACTAATTCACCTTATATGGAAACTTAGTCCACCTAGAAATTTCAAGAAATTCAAGGAAGAATTTTGTAGCTTTTGCTTTGTACTTCCTTTTATGACAGGTGTCTAGTCCTAGTTCTACAAAAAATGGGTTGAAAGAGGTCTCCAAGCTTCAATTGGGATTTTTTGACTTTGATGACTTTTATGGATTGAAAAAACCTTTTTAACACCTTTCTTTTTGGCAAATTTGAATACAAGACCTACAAACACACATACAAAGAGGGGAAAAAGGGTTAAGGTTTAGAGTATAGGGGTTTGCCTTGGTCAAACCCAACTTTGGTAATCAAACCCTATGAATTGAAATGAAATGAGAAGAGGGTGATAAATAAACAACATGCAATGTCATAAAATTACCAAATCCTTGATGTTGAAATCTGAAGATATGCTATGAAGTGCTCCAATGGATGACTTGATTATGATTAGAGTGCTTAGAATGTTTAAGAATTTCTTGGATGATTAAGTGAATGAATGAAGAAATTAGGAGATGCAAAATGAGGGGAACACCCTTTATTTATGCTTTATTTTACTAAATTTCCCAAAAATAACACATCACGGGCTGACCTCAAGGGTAAGAGAATAAAATCATGCTAGAAAATTGAAATTATTTTGATTTTTGTGTCTAGTGGGACTAAGTCACCATGACTTAGTCCCACCAGGGAAATTTTACTAGGTGTTAGGAATTAAAGTGCATTAAATAATGTTTAATTGGAATATCCTTAAGAATACACTTAAGTAGGGCCAAAAAGTGCATTAAGGGGTCATTTAAACATAAGAAAGGGTTGAATTAGTGATGAAAAGTCTAGAAAAGTGTGAGAGTTTGTTACAACTCTTGACAACACTTTAAAATAGGACTTGGTAAGTGATAAAAAGAGGTTAGTTAGATGAATTATAATAAAGGGTCTTAGAAACATGTGAAAGTGGGTTACAAAACTTCACAACACTTATACAAGACATCATAGAGTCTTAATGATTCTCAAGGGTCCAAGACCTAATATGAATATGTTGGCCACATTATAACATTAAATCTAGGAAAAATCAAGCAAAAATCCACTAAGAGGGCCTGAACATGAGAAAAAGTAGAAGGGTTACTTTTTCTATGTCCACAATTAGCCCCCACTTTAGTGAGAGGATGATCTTGCTTCAAACTCACACTAAAGTAGTTGATCATGCAATCAAGGGGGGTTTAAATGTACTCATGCTGGCACGATGAGATAAAAATGATCAAGAGGGATGATCAAGCCTCCAACATCAAAATCCCATGGCAAACGAAACATGAACACAAAGGAAAACACATGAAAATGATGAAAAGTAATTAAAGAGGGAAGTGGAGAAAGAAATTTGGATCAAGCTTTGATCATTTGTCCAGCTCGTTGTGGATCAGATCTAGGTTTTTTGTCCAAAAAATAAATGTGTACTCACTCTAGGGTGATAGAACTCATGGTTGTCTACTGGGTGAGAAGGCCCAAAGGGTGAGAAACATACACTTGTGGTTGGTATGTACTCACAAACATGTAGGTGGATATGAGAAAAATTCATGCCTCAGAATGGGCTTCCCGCTCGACCATACCAAAGTTATGCCTCCTGATAACTTTAATAAGGCATCATAAAAGATAATTTTTTTTCATCCTTCATGAGATAGGTAAAGCTTTGTATGATTAGAACTCATGTACAAATGCAATGGCACTACAGGCATGTAAGTTTTGTTATGCAAGGTGGCAATATAAATTAAAAATGCAACATGCAAAACATGTTCAAATGAGTTTTTTTTTGGTTCATGAGAGGTCTATAACTTAGGGAACATTGTGTCTAATGTCTCCAAGAGAGGACCAATCAAAGAATATAAAATTCACAACTTAGGGGATGCAGTGCATCTCATCAAGCCACTAAGAGGAATGTAATATGCTAAGATAGATCATGGTTATGAAGTAAACTATACCCAATGTCATCCAAAAATTTACAAATGAATCATACGAAGTAACAAGGCTTCACTATGAACCAAGAAAATAATAAATACAAAATGAATAATGCCAATGTATGCCCCCACTTTAAAGGAATTTCTACACATCGTTTTGTGCGAAATTACTTTAAAGTAGTGAAAAGAAAGAAAGACATGAGAGCCAGCATGGAAAGCTGAGCTATGCCAAGTCATACGTTTCCATGTAAGGTTGCATCATGTGAAGGAAAGAAAAATAAAAGGAAGGAGTTGCCCCCAAAATAAAAACACTAAACATAGAAGGGATCTATGGATTTGGGGCTAGTATGTTCTTTTCTACAATGTTTTGTAAGGAGCTCAGAACTATCATCATTCCCCAAATACATAGAACTAGAAGAATGACACAAAGAGAGAAAAAAAAAGAAAAAAAAAATATTTTTTTGGTCAACATGGAAGAGACAGAGGATGTCTCAATGCTTTGTATCGTCCCCAAAAGGAAAACACAAGCAAAGAGAAAAGGAAAAGGTGAAAGAAATGCAAATTATTTTGAGTCAACATGAAAGAGACATTGCGGTCTCAATCCCTTGCATCATTTGCAAAAGGAGAACACAAGAAAAAGGACAAGGAAAAGAAAAGGAAAAGGGGTCCTTTTTGGGTCAACATGGAAGAGACATAGGGAATCTTAACGCTTTGCATCATTCCCAAAAGGAGAACACAAGAAAAAGGAAAAGGGGTCCTTTTGGGTCAACATGGAAGATACATAGGTCATCAAAACACTTTCCATCATCCCCAAAGGAAAACAAGAAAGAAAAAAAGAGTGAAAAAAATGTATGACATATAGAAGAATGAAGGGACAAATAGAGGAATTCCACAAAGAGAGAGAGAACATCAAACATCATGTCATGGGGGAACACAATACACACATGAAAATATAAAAGAAAAAGAAAAATACTAGTAATGGAAAGGAAAGTTGACCATCGAACAAGTCATCCACCTCCCAATATCATTTAGGATAAGTGGAAGGTGAAAAACATAGCGAGGGGATAACAACAAATGCATTACTAAGAAACGGCTAACAACTTCTTTCCCCCACTGAGTTTAAGACAAGAATGAGCTGAGATAGGTGATGGGAAAGGTCATGCAATAGTGAGAATGGAAGATTCTACAACTATTGCATGATGAGGTGTGGGAAAGTGTACTATGGGATGATAGGATAGGATAACAGTTGGTGTCATCAAAGTGGTACTTACTCAGTATTTCCCTCAATGTCCAACACTCATCAGTGCGGTGTCCAAGAACATGATGGTATTTACAATAGGGTATATTGGAATCTTTAGGATGTAAATTACCAACATATTCACAGGTGGTAATAGAATGAGACCTCTATTTAAAAGAATTTGAAATTTCCTTTTACATTCAGATGGTGGATGGAGAGGAAACTTTAGTGTTTTCAATTTGTAAGGTCATTTTCATTTACTAGATTCACCCTTTTCATGAATTGAAGGAGAAAGAGGACCCATAGGGATCCTATCATCCTTGTCATTGGAATCTTGTAAGGGTTTTTTACATGGAAGGAGAACATTCAAATTAGGATGGGAAGCAAATATCACTATGCTATCATCACGAAATCTCTGATATTCAGGAGGCTCTTGGTCATGAGGAGGATCATGATAGCCTAATCAAGTTTTGTTTTCATCTTTTGGATTTTTTTCTAACAGTTGATGAATGTTATGCTTAGTTGTGGTGTCACATCCTTGTTTTCTTAAGATGATAAATTCTTTTCCATAAGTTCCTTCAAGGTTGATTGGATTACTAGTAATTTTGTTATCATAGAATGGTTGAGGAGTTTCCTATTTAGAGGAACTAGGTCCTTCATTTGTTTTAGGATGTAGGTAACCAAACATATCAGGAGGTGATATTGCAGGAAGATCTTTTCATTTCATGGATGGATAGAATGATGCATTAGCTTCAAGGTTGTCAAGACATTTGTTTAAGAACTTATTCATGATATCATCATCTTATCCAATGATTTCAATAGCATGAGGAGGAAATTCATGAGGAGTTGAAGGGGCGTGAGGAAGCTCAAGGTCATTAGGATTAGTTCCAAAGTCACAATTTGACATGTCCACTAAATATTTTAATGACATCAAAAACTTACTAAAGAAAAATTTATGATGAAAGAAAACTAAATGAAAGGAAAATAAAATCTAGAAAGTATGATAGAATGCAATAACATAAAATTAAAATGCAGAAAATGCCCAAAAAAATGCCAAAAATTATAGTGCAAAATGTGTAGGACTAAGTCGCCTAGTGTGGTGAATTAGTCCCAGTAAGATTTTTTTGAGTTTTTAAAAAAAAAAAGAATGCAATTTGATATGCTTTAGATGCAAAAATGCAGCTACAATATGAAAATGCATAATTTTGTTGGTTTTCAATGAAATAAAATGCAAGAATCCAAGCTATATGAGCTTTTCACTAATGCACTTTTTAAAACCCTAGGATGCAAACAATGAAACACCTAATGCATTTTTAGTGCAAGTTAAACTTAGGATGCACTTGAAATCAAAAGAAAAATGTTCAAAAGTGAGGTTCACCAAAATGTGAACACAGATTTTGGCACTCGATGTCTTTCTATCCCTTCTAGGGTTTCTGACCTAAAAGGGGAAAGGGGCCACAATACAATGTAAACATTCAATATTAATGTAATGCATAGATGCAATATTCCTAAATATGATTTCTAAATGCAAAAAAATGAAAGAGAAAGATGATTATTAATGCTAAACCTAAGAAATACAAAGTGCTAGAAAACAGAGTGATGTATGCAAAAACACCTAAAAGTGCAAGTAAATGATAATAGAATTAAATAGAACTAGAGAGGTGCACCTAGAATCTAAAGTGTGATGTATAGAGTCTCTAGAATTCTATAGATTTGACTAGAAATTCTAATTGGGACACTTGTGCCAAGCTAGGTGACTTAGTCAAGTTTTGGGGAAAATCTATGAGAACAAGAATCTACCAAATGGGTACTCAAAAATGTAAAAATTGATTTCCAGGCTTTGTAGTGGGACTAATTTTCCATAGATGGTGACTTAGTCCACCTATGAATTTCTAGAAATTCAAGGAAAAAATTTGTAGCTTTCAGTCTATACTTCTTTTTCTGATAGGTGTCTAGTCCTAGTTCTGCAGAAAATGGGCTGAAAGAGGTCTCCAAAATTCAATGAGGGATTTGTTAACTTTGATGACTTTTATGGATTGAAAGAACCTTTTTAACACCTTTCTCTTTGAAAAATCTACATACAAGACCTACAAACACACATGCAAATAGGGGAAAAGAGTTAAGGGTTAGAGTATAGGGGTTTGCCTTAGTCAAAACCCACTTTGGTAATCAAACCCTACAAAATGAAATGAAATGAGAAGACAATGATAAATAAATAACATGCATTGTCATAAACTTACCAAACCCTTGATGTTGAAATCTAAATATATGTAATGAAGTGCTCCAATGGATGACTTGATTATGCTTAGAATGCCTAGAATGCTTGAGAATTTCTTGGATGATTATGTCAATGAATGAGGAAATTAGGAAATGCAAAATGAGGGGAAAACCCTTTATTTATACTTGATTTTATTAAATTTCCTTAAAATAACACATCACAGGCTGACCTCAAGGGTTAGAGAATAAAATCTAGCCAAAAAATTGAAATTATTTCAATTTTTGTGCCTAGTGGGGAAAAAGTCACCCTAGGTGGCGACTTAGTCCCACCAGGGCAATTTTACTGGGTGTCAGGAATTAAAGTGCATTAAATAATATTTAATGGGAATATCCAAAAAAATACACTTAATTAGGGGTGGAAAGTACATTAAGGGTTCATTTAAACATAAGAACGGGTTGAATTAGTGATGGAAAACCTAGAAAAGCGTGAGAGTTTTCTACAACTCTTTACAACACTTTAAAATAAGACTTGGTAAGTGATAAAAATAGGTTATTTAGGTGAATTATAATGAAAGGGTCTTAGAAAAGTGTGAAAGTGTGTTACAACACTTCACAACACTTTTACAAGACATCCTAGAGTGTTAATGATTCTAAAGGGTCCAAGACCTAATGTGAATGTGTTGGAAACATTATAACATTAAATATAGGAAAAATCAAGCCAAAATCCACTAGGAGGGCTTGAACATGAGAAAAAGGAGAATGCTTACTTTTTTTGTGTCAACAATGTTTTTAACAATAATTCTCAGTTTCTGATTTTTTGGAAATGTAATGTTAAAACGTAATGAAATGATGAATGCAAAGAGCTAATTTGAAATGCAATTTTTTTTAATTTTCAAATGAAAATTTATTAGATCTAAATGATATGTAAGATGACTATTTTTTTTGTTTTTTTCATATTTATAGAATGCAAAACAATAGAATTCTAAACCTTAAATGAGATGCAAATTTGAATGCAAGGTAAGAAGCCCCAAATGAGATAATAATTTAATGCAAATGAAATGTTAATTAATGCAAGATCTAACCTAGGATGCAAGGAAAGAATCCAAAATCATAAAAACTACAATATTCAATCTATCAAGTTCAATAAAATGAAACATAGGAAAAGAGATTCACCATCAATAAGGTATCAATGATGAACCTAATTTTCACTAGGTGTGTGTTTCACTCAATTATGTGTGTAATATGATGCAACTAAGGTGTAGAAATGAAACCTAATTGTTATAACAACAATAAGGGAGGTTTTAAGATACTAAAACAATTTCTACAATAAAACCTTGATAATCTTCCTTTGAATGCATTTGAAGTGCTCTATAATGCTCTTGTGAATTTACTCTTTGAATCAACAAAAAATGGGTGATTCTTTTGTATGATTTAGAATATAGAGGAAACCCACTTCACAATTATTTCATTAGAGGGAAACCCTAAAGATCTCAATCTAAAGTATGCAAAGGGGAAATAGATCTTGTAATAGGGCTATCCTAGATTTTGATTGCAAACTAATGAGGGGATCACTAGCAAGCTAGGGCTTGGAAATATAAATAAAATGCAAGATGTAATACTTAACCCTAATATATGATGCAATATTTCGCTAAATGACTTGAAAATGCAAGTAAATCAAAATAGAAAGCTACAAGAAGAAATGCATGCACTTGGAAATCTGTAGAAGGATGGAATGAACTCCAAATTGATGGAAATTTTAAAATTTTGGCACACTAGGACTCATACTCTAGTCTGGGCATATCAGTCCCAGATCAGGATTTATGGGTTGGAACTAGTTTCTAGAAATAGGGTATTTGAAACTACAAAGATCTAGAAAAACACCTGTCTTGGGACTCATACACCACTTCTAGAATATCAATCTCTTTCCTCTTTTTTGGGGATTAAAAGTTTAGATATGTGCTCTGATCTCTACTCTTTCTTTCCAAATTGATTTTTGTGTCCAAATCTATAAAAATACCTACAAAACATAATATAAACTTTATTTTCTTATGGGGGATTTTCCTCGATCAAACCCTAGTTTGGTAATTAAACCTTGATAGAAATAATGAAACTTGAAGGTGAATGTGAACATAAACCCTAACCTTAACTGTGTCTAAGACTAGGAAATTTGAAATGTAATGCAACCCTATTCTAATGTGCTAGAATAAGATTCATGAGTGAAACATGAAGATGAATGACTCACTTTGAGAGATCTCTAATGACCTAAATGAGGCCTAATAATTCTTTTATCTTCCTCAGGTTGAATGTAGGATGACAATGGATGATGTAATCAGTTAAGAAATAAGTCCTTAGGCTTAGCTTGATGGCTAGTTGCATCTCCCTAACCTAGAATCCATCAATATTCACTATAGACAACCATGATCAACCCTTGAAAATTCTAGATCTTGAATGAAAGTGAGCTTGAAGACCTGCAAAAACACTCTAATGTTGCTCCAAGTCTTCAACTTTACTTTCTTTTGAAACTTGAATGCTCTTGTGAAAGAATGCTTGAAGACTCTTGAATGCTTGGATCTTGAAATTGCTCTTGAAAATGCTTTCTTAGATAAAATAATACTTAGAAGCTTGCTTATGTAGGAATTTACACCTAATCTACTATTATTCAGATCTTAAAACGTTAACATCAACCAAAAATTTGAATTAAAATTCTAATTTTCCCACTCAAACCCTAAAAAATCCCCAAATGCGACTCATATGCCACCTCTAGCATATGGGTCCCACCTAGGGGGACTCATATTCCCAATGTGGTGTATGAGCCGCACCCTAAATTTTTGAGGTGGGTTGTTAACGTTTTAAGTGTTTTTGATGATTTTTTTAGGTTTTTAGTTGAAACAAGTATCAAGATCTAAAATAATGGGTCTTAGGGGCCTATTAATGATGAATTGAAGGGTATTTAATGAAAGGATACCAAAATAGGTCCAAATTAGGAAAGGGATTATACTATCCTCAAGAAGGGAGTTCAATTTTTGTTGCCACATTTAGTCCCAACTTTAGCACCCATATGACTCTACATGCATATGGAAGCTAAAGTACTTTGAATAGTACACTTCATTTCACAAAAGAATAATAAATTGAGAGAATGAAGTCCCCACTATAGCTTATCTGCAAAATAACAATGTCAGGAACTGCATCCCACAACACAAATTCATTGGTTGTCCAAAAGTATTCTTATCTAACTTCTCATAGAAATCAAATTTGAGGATATATGTATGCCCCCTTCTCTCTACTTGCTTTTCATAGGTGGAATCAAGGTAGTAGTCTAACCACATAAAATAAGCTAAGTCTCATCATAGGGTATTTCCAAGTACCATACCACATAATGATAGACATTTGATGAGGACAATAGTGGAATCACTATTTCAAGACAATGAATGGCATAAAAAATGGAGCTCTCTAGCTCTTGTTATGTTAATTTGAATGAAAGGAATTTTTTAACCCTAATATAGTAAAAACCCTCATTTTAACTTAAATAAGAGCAAAAAGAGAAATTATTTCTAATCATTTTTTCTTTCACCTTCTTGTAACTTGACTTTGGTGGAGAGTGAGTGAAGATGCCGAGCCGAAAAGAGTACAAGCCCCCGAGACTGGATGTCCTAAGAGAGCAAGTAGCACATTTATTTTACATTTTTACACATTTATAGGTTGATTTAGGACCTTGGAAGAAAATTTTTCAAAGCATCCCTTTTTTTGCAAAGCATCCCCTTTTTTCACAAAGTGTCCTTTTTTTTCATGAAGTGTCCCCTTTTGTCGCAAAGTGTCCCACTTTTTTGCAAAGTGTCTTGTTTCTTCGCGAAGTGTCCCAAAAGGGAAATAAAGTGTCTAGGACCTTTAAGAAAGTACACACATTTCTAGGATGATTTAGGACCTTGGAAGAAAATTTTGCAAAGTGTCCCTTTTTTTCGCAAAGCATCCCCTTTTTTCACAAAGTGTCCTTTTTTTTCATGAAGTGTCCCCTTTTGTCGCAAAGTGTCCCACTTTTTTGCAAAGTGCCTTATTTCTTCGCGAAGTGTCCCAAAAGGGAAATAAAGTGTCTAGGACCTTTAAGAAAGTACACTAGAACAACTTTATCACATGTTTTGATTGTTGATGTATAGAATTCAAAGTTTAGAATGCTTATAGGAAATATTTTTACCTTTTTGTTAGATCTTGTAAAGGTCACAACAACATCTCAGTGACAAATAGTTTTGTCACTTATGAGACTTAGCCCTGACACATTCAATGGAGGAGATAGAGATATTATAGAAGATAGACTTGTATTAGGCATACCACATGCCCCCCATGAGGTACCATGATTCTATGCTAATGGCCTTGGAAAAGTGGTGTAGTGTAAATACATGCACATTTCATCTCTTGACAAGTGAGATGACAATCACTTTAGAGAACATCCATCACATTCTTCAAGTTTCAATTTTGGGTGAGAGGGTACATTTTCTAGGGGATTGATCATTTTTCAAGATGAAATACAATGTACAGTACTATCTTGGAGGTTAGATTCATGATGACATCATGAGGCCACAGATTGAGCTAGCATGGTTACTATATTCATAAGATGCACTTGTGGCATGGATTATGATGTTTAATATGGAACTAGTACTCATCCTTGATGGTTGGGGAGCTCATCTAGAAGGAGGACTAGTTCATATGTGTAAACAAAGATTTTGGCACCCAAGGTCTTTGTAGCCCTTCTAGGGTTTTTCACCTAAAAGGGGAAAAATGGGAAAAAGTGCAATGTAAACACTCAAGATTAATGTAAAATGGATGGAATATTCCTAGATGAGATTATCTAAATGTAGAAAAATAAAGAAATATATTGATTATTAAGTGAAAACTAAAGAAATGTTCCTTGTTTGAAAACATATTATGAAATGCAAATTGTAAAGAAATTTGATGAAATTGAATGTGTGCACTTGAGAACTTGTTGGAGCCTAGAAATGAAATATGAAATGTTGTTGATGTTGAAATTTTGGTCTATAGGGACTCATTCGCCATTCTGGGTGAATTAGTCCCAGATCAGGGAAATTGTTCTGAAGCCTGTTTCAGACAAATGGGTATCCAAAACTATAAAAAACACTATTCAGGCCTAGTATTGGGACTCATTCACCACTAATGGTGAATTATTCCACTTTTTAATTTATGAAAATCCAAAAGTGGAAACTAAATCCTTCAATCTACACTTCAGTTCCTGATAGATATTTGCCTCTGAAAGTCTGATTTCCATCACTAAAAAAGACTTTTTGTTGACATTTTAAGCTTACAAGGAAGAAGATGGATCCAATAAGTATTCAATCTATTCTTCAATGATTTTAAAGTCTTCAAGATGCTTAAATTTTTGAACACAGAAGATAAGAGAGATAAATGTTGAATGTTAGGGCATGGGGGTTTTCCTTGGTCAAACCCATTTTTAGGTAATTAAACCAAAATGGAGAAAGAATGTCATGAAGAATGAAAAAATGGATTTAATACCTTTCCATGATGATAGATCTTAATTTTTTGCAGGAAATTATGAGGAATTTGTTCTTGAATGTCTAAAAAATGATCTTGAATGACTTGGAATGATGAAACCCTAGCTTGCTTGAGAAGAATAATAATTGGGGAGTGAAGAATGAATTAATTGGTTGA
This sequence comes from Sequoia sempervirens, assembly GCA_007258455.2. Taxonomy (NCBI): domain Eukaryota; kingdom Viridiplantae; phylum Streptophyta; class Pinopsida; order Cupressales; family Cupressaceae; genus Sequoia; species Sequoia sempervirens. The sequence goes on along the minus strand of VDFB02000007.1, from coordinate 152,510,226 downwards.
GATCATTATGAATTAGTATTTAGAAACTTGTATTTATAGGAAATTCACCTTATTTTCCCATTAATTGGATCCCTAAGGCTGACATGGAGAAAAATAAAACTTAAAATCCATTTTTCCTACTAAAACCCTAAAAATGGCTCTAATGGGACTCATTCACCATCAAGGGTGAATGGGTCCTACCTGGATGGGACTAATTCATCCCTAATGGAGAATGGGTCCCACATGGGCCATTCTACTAGTTGGAATGCCAACAAGTAAGGAAATCAATTTTATATGGTGACTTTGTTGGTTATTTCATCAAATTATGCCCTAGGATGCATAATATGGGTCCATAGGGGGATATTAATGATGATGTAAAGGGTAATTAGGGCTTGGTACACAAAATCCAATGTCAAAGTGTGATTAAATACACTTTACAACACTAAAATTAGGTCTACTTAGCCTAGAAAGGCACAACATCCAATGTGAATGTGTAGGACACATTACAACACTAGATTAAAGTCAAATTTAATTTAAAATCCTTCTAGATTGATGTGATGATGCAATTAAATACATTTTATAATTTTGAATTAGGGGAAGATAGGTTCATTGAGTCTAGAGAGGCGTGAAAGTATTTTACAACACCTTTACAAGACATTAATAAATGCATTTTATTCAGTTTGCAAGGGTCCAATACCTAGTGTGGATGTGAGAAATGCCTCACAACACCAAATCAAGGCCTCATTAAGTCCAATTTATCATCAATTATTCCCAAATCAAGTGAGAAAAAAGGGATACCTTTTTTGTGTCCATAGTTATCCCCCACTTTAGTTACAGGATGAACTTGCTTCAAACTCACACTAAAGTAGACATTCAAGAGGGGTCCAATCGTATCAATGTAGATGACAAAGGATGAAAAATATCAAAGGTGGTTACACAAGCCTCCATGATCCAAGATCCTAAGTCAGACCAACACGAGTGCAAAAGGACACACACAAGGTGAATGATGTGCAACCAAACAAGATATGCCATCACGCAATGGCAAGAACTAGAAGGGAGCAAAAATAAAAAGGTGGATCAAGTTTTGACCATTTGTCCAACACATCGTGGATTAGATCTAGGTTGTTTTTCTATAAAGGAAATGCAATCACTCTGAGGAAACATAACTCATTTCTATCTACTAGGTGAGAAGTCCTAAGTATACTCACTCTAGGGCCACAAAAATTCTGGTTGTCCACAAGGTGAGAAATCCACAACATACTCACTCTATGGCCATGAAACTTCTAGTTGTCCATGGGGTGAGAAATCCACAAGGTGGCTATGGGGAATAGTCATGCCTTGGAATAGGCTTCCTGCTGAACCATACCAAAGTTATACCTCCTGATAACTTTAATAAGGCACCAAAATGAAAATGATTTTCAAGCTCTATGAGGTAAGCAAAACTTCGTATACTTGACACTCATAGACATTGTAAATGGAAAATAGTGTTGGGAATATTCAGAGGGGTTTTTCTTAGTTTGTGAAAGGTCTCATTTTAGGGAACATAGTGCCTAATGTTTCCAAGAGATAATGTGTCGAAGAAGTATCACACTCTTGGAGGGAATCAAGCCCAATGACTCAACCAAGAAAAGGATGCATCACAAGAAGAAGAAATCACACAATGAAATGTGAGGGGTGATGTATTCCCTCACTTTAAAGTTGTTGCTAACACCATTACTATGAGAAATTTCTTTAAAGTAGAATAAGGAAACATGAGAGCTTACTTGGAAATCCTTATTCCAAGTCATATGTTTCCGATAAGCTATGTCATGAAATAAAAGGTAGTATTTCACATGCAAGCCAACTGAAGGCATGGCATCCACATCCCAAGCTTTCTCTTATACATATGTTTCATGAAAAGTTAATTACTAGTCAAAAGAGTCAATGACAAGTGACATACGAGGAGAAGGCTACCTAACCCCTTGTCCCCACTTAGTGCAGGACAAGGGTGAGCTAAAATGATTAATGAGATGCTCGCTAAAGTGAAAATTAATATCAATTAGAGGAATTAGATGGCCCCACATAAGAAAGAACACCAAACTCCATAAAATGTTGGATTTTACTACTCAAAGCTTTATATTCATTAGTGGAATGACCATGAACTCTATGATAGGCACAAAATGAAGTCTCGTAATATAATTTCTTGCAAGTTCATGGAGGAAGGGTGATCAAGTGATCTTGAAGAATTCTTGACAAGATACCTTCTTGATCAATGGGAGAAGGTGGTCCTATAGTTTGTGACAAAGATGTTTCTTTCTTAGTACAAGATTTCATACTTACACAAGACTCTGTCGATTGCAAGATTTTTTCCCTCCTTTATAAGAGGGTGTAAGATATAACAAATTCCAATAATTAGTGTTTTGTGAGATGACATTGACATTAAGCGAAGGATTCTTTGTTTGTGCCATGTTTTCTAAAGTATGATTTTCAAGACCACTAGTGTCAATGAGTTCAGGATTTACAACTATTAAGGTTGGTTTAGGAGAATGTTGTGTGAGAGTGTTGATGTGGAGTGAAGGCTTGAAAATATCTATCAAAGGAAAATAACCAAGACCATAAGTTGTTCATTGTGTGATAGGATCTATAGGGTTGTGGATACCTTGTTCATTCACACAACATCCTTTTCTATTGTATCCAAGTTGTTTCATAAGTTTATAACCTTTTCCACAAATCTTTTTCATCACTTTAGGATTGGGTTGTTGTTTGTTGTTGTGTTTATCAAAGGTACATTGTGTAATTGGTTGTGGTTTGGTCTAAAGTGATTGAGGTGGATGATTTTGAAGGATCATCCATGAGTGGTGGTTTGAAGTCTAAGGAACCCCAATCATCATCTAATAGCTTAGTGACTTGTTCAGTGTGTTGTTGTTTGTCTTTTGGCTGCACATGTTCCACTTGTGTAGTTGGTGTTAATGTGTTTAAATGATTTTATTTGTTTTTCTCAATGTTCAAAGAACTATGCATATGGGGATCAACTTCAAGGATGTGCACATTGTTATTGTGAATGTATTTCATTTTACGATGAAGAGTGGAAGGCACACCATTCATTTCATGAATCCATGGCCTTCCTAGAAGGAGATTATATGAATTTTCATGAGGCATAACATGGATCAGTGTGTTCAATGTAACTTCTCTAACTATAATAGGCAAAGTAATCACACCAAGCAGTTGTTTTGCTATATTTTCAAAGACCTTAATAGATAAATAATTAGGTTGAATTTTGGATCTATCCACACAAATCCTATCCAAGAGTTTTGTGCTACACACATTAAGAGAAGGCCATTGTCAACAAGGGTTTGTTTTATCCCTGTCATATTGTATTGAGCTATGATCATGAAAGATGCATTTTGTTTTTGCACATCCAAAGAGGGGAGTTCACTTTGGTGTTAAAAAATGTCATTGGTGTGTCCTTGAATCATGGTTGCACATTAGAAGGGATACAAACTTGTTGTAAGGTCATTTGAAGCATAGTGTGATAGGTAGGTGAATTCTAAAGAAGGTCCCAAAGGGATATTTTTGTAGGAGTGCTCTTAAGTTGCTCAATAAGATCATACTCCCTTAATTGATACAGTATAGAGTTGGGAAAAGGTAAAGAGGTTGAGGTTGGTTGTAGTGATGATGGATTGTTTTGAGTGTTATATGTATGAGCAATGGTATTATGACTTGGTTGTTGTGAAGCATTATTCTAAGGTTGGAAAAGGGTAAACTTAGGTTTAGGTGGAGGTGGAGGTTTATGTGATGGTGGGTAAAGGATGAGTTCAGGTTGGTGATAAGTTTGTTGTTTATTTGAAGGGGGATAAAGGATGAATTGAGGTTGAATAATATTAAAATCCCTTGGTGAATGAGAACCTAACATAGGATCTGCATCTTCTTCCAAGAGTGTAATATTATTATTGTCAATGGTATCCTTGTCTTGTATCATGATATCCTCCCTAGGAGGAGATTTTTTAGGAGAACAACAAACCACATGTTCTTGACATTAAAAGGTTGGTTCTTCTAAAATGACTTCATCACAAGTAGGGGAATGATCAATGATGAGATTATCAAGAGTGGGATGATTACGAGAAGGTTCTAGTTGAGTGTCCATTGTCTTTAAGGTCCCATTCTCTTGGGCCATGTTATCTACCCTAGTAGGAGAGCTTTCAATATGTTCATCCAAGGTTGATGTTTGTAAAGTATCTTTATCAGAAGTTGGGGAGGCATCAAGAGAAGGACCATTATTATTTTAAAATAGATTGTCCCAAATGGTGGGAGCAATAGGGAAGGGAGGGTCAAGATTCTTATGACTCTTAATAGGTATATCTTCTAATACCAACATATCTTCATGGCATCGAGAAGGGATATTAGGAGAATGAAAATGGTGATGTTCATGGTTATGGAGGCTAGGTAAGGTGATATTTAGAAATGTTTCTATGATCTCATGATCTTGTTTTCTAATGTCTTCCCAAGGTGGAAGAGGAGAGGGACAATCAAGACTCTCAATGGTTGAATCTTCTTTCACCATGATACCTTCATTACTAATAGGAGAGGTATTGGGAGAAGAACAAGTATGATTGTTATGATTATATACAATTGCATCCTATTGTGTTATGACTTTCTTCCAAATTTGATAGGTACTAGGAGGGTATGCAACATGTTTATCAAATGTTTTAGTTTGTTGTCCTAGACTAAATCCATGAATAATGGAATCATACAAGCCACTTGAGATTCTAGAAACATGAAATGCTTGAATAGAACACATGCTAATAGGAGAAAATAAAAAAAGTGCAATGTAATGGTTTAAAATGAAATGTTTAAACATACTTTTCAGATGTGAAATAAGGTAATTTTCTAATTACATTATGCAACAACCTAAAAAATGAAATGTGGTAAATGCAAATGTGAAATTGAGCAATCCATGAAATGAGCTAATTTAAGCTAGATTTACTGAAATGCATGTTATAGAAACTCATCCAACTGATACATATCTAGGTAATGGCACAAAAAAAAAGCTTAAAAATAAGGTTTTTAGTTATGTAAAAGGTAGTTTCAGGGGTGAAAAGGGACTAATTAGCCCAAGGTGGTGAATGAGTCCCAGTAGGGATTTTGTAGAAGTTTTAGATATTTTTGATGGATTTTGATGTTTACTGAGTTCTATGATGTATACCTAAGTTAAAAATGTATAATTTTAGAAATTTTTAATGATTAAATATGCAAAAATACAACCTATATGCACTTTCACTAATGTCATAATTTTGGAACCCTAGCATGCACATGAAATAATGCAATCCCTAATGAAATTCAATGTAAGATAGATATAGGATGAGGAAGGACTCCAAATTATAAAAGAAAAGTATTCTAAAGATGGGTTCACCAAAATGTAAACAAATATTTTGGCACCATGGTCTATGTAGCCCTTCTAGGGTTTTTCACCTAAAAGGGGAAAGATGGCCAAAATGCAATGCAAAAATTCAATATTAATGTAAAATGATGCAATGTGCATAGATGAGATGATCTGAATACAAAAAAATAAAGGAAGATATTGATTATTAAGTGAAAACTAAAGAAATGTGCCTTGTTTGAAAACACATTGTGAAATGCAAAAACACCTAGAAATGAATGCAAATTGTAAGAAAAATTGATGAAACTAAGAGTGTGCACCTAAGAACTCTTTGGAGACTAGAAATGACTTCTAAAATGTTGTTGATGCTAAAAATTTGGTCTACACGATCTCATTCACCATTCTGGGAAATTGCTCTAGCACTCGTTTCAGACAAATGGGTATCCAAAACTGTAGAAAACCCTATTTAGGTCTAGAAATTGGAGTCATTCATAGCTAATGGTGAATGAATTCACTTTTAAATTTCTAAAAATAAAAAAGTGGAAATTGAAGACCTCAATCCACACTTTAGTTCCTTACAGCTATCTTCCTTTGAAAGTCTAATTTCTAGCACTGAAAGGGACTTTTCGTTGATATTTTGATCTTGAAAGGAAGAAGATGAATCTAATAAGTCTTCAACCTATTCTTAAATGATTTTAAAGTCTTCAATATTCTTAAATCTACAAACACACAAGATAAGAGACAAAAATGTTGAATGTTAGTGCATGGGGGTTTGCCTTGGTCAAACCCCTTTTTAGGTAATTAAACCAAAATGTAGAAAAAATGTAATGAAGAATGAAAAAATAGAGTTAATACCTTTCCATGATGATAGATCTTGATTTTCTATAGAAAAATATGAGGAACCTATCCTTGAATGTCTAAAAAAATGATCTTGAATGACTTGAAATGATGAAACCCTAGCTTGCTTGAGAAGAATAATGAATGGTGAGTGAAGAATGAATGAATTGGTTGAGATAATTATGAATAATTATTTAGATACTTTTATTTATAGGAAATTCACCTTGTTTTCCCCTTAATTGGATCCCTACGACTGACATGGAGAAAAATAAAACTTAAAATCCAAATTTTTCCACTTAAACCCCAAAAACGGCTCAAATGGAACTCATTTTCCATCAAGGGTCAATGGGTCCCACTTAGATGGGACTAATTCACCCCTAATGGTGAATGGGTCCCACAGGGGTCATTCTACTAGTTGGAATGCTAGGAAGTAAGGAAAATAGTTTTATATGGTGACTTTGTTAGTTATTTCATCAAATTATGCCTTGGGATGCACAATATGGGGCCATAGGGGCCTATTAATGATAATGTAAAGGGTAATTAGGGATTGGGTCACAAAATTCAATGTGAAAGTGTGATTAAATACACTTTACAACACTAAAATGAGGTCCACTTAGCTTAGAAAGGCACAACATCCAATGTGAGTGTTTAAGACACATTACAACACTAGATTAAAGTCAAATTCAATTTAAAAGCCTTCTAGATTGATGTGATGATGTAGTTAAATACATTTTATAATGTTGAATTAGGGGAAGATAAGTCCATTAATTCTAGAGAGGTGTGAAAGTCTCTTACAACACCTTACAACACCTTTACAAGACATTAATAAATATATTTTATTTAGTTTGCAAAGGTCCAAGACCTAGTGTGGATTTGAAAACCACCTCACAACACAAAATAAAGCCCTCATTAAGTCCAACTTATCATCAATTATTCCCAAATCAAGTGAGAAAAAGCAGATACTTTTTCTATGTCCACAATATGATTTGATGGATGGTAGGGTAGAGGATCATACACGGCTAGGGGCACATTATCCTTGCAAACTTGTACTATGATCTAGGGATATTTTCATTCCATCAGGTCGACAATATGGTACACTATATGCTACTACAAGTGTGGTTACTAGAGCATATTATGTGTACTAGGTTGACATGGTTTCCATGTACATCAACCTTAGGGTACCCTCATACATTCACTTACTCTCTAAGGTGGTTATGGTAGTATAGAGATTTGTGTTTTTGGAGGGTCAATTTCAACTAATTAGATGATGAGGAGATCATATGGAGACCATACCAACTTATACTGTAGTGCTCGGATGAGACCTATCAATTGAGGAGACTACAGATGGACATATTTCTGATAGGAAGACATGATTACATAGTACAACCCTTCTACTATGATCATGTCATGGACCAGTTTGGACAAGTATAGGTACCATCAATGGCATGAATCTTCTTCAGGAGATTAGTATGGAGTGCTCAGAGGCTCGGTGACACTAGATGATTCACTACTAATGATTTAATCTACATTGACTATGATTATAAGGATCATGATATGCCCCTAGTCTCCAACATTGATGAAGTCAGTACCATAGATGCATCTGAGGAGTGGTGGGTAGTAGCACGTTCAACTCTTGTATTCCCTATTGATGAGCTGATAGGCTATCCAGGGCCACTCCTAGATTAGGGAGATGAGGATGAGGATAGAGTTGAGGAGATAGGGGTTAGGCCTATAGACTTATTCACAGATGTGATAGATAAGGATTATGATGAGGTTGCAGATCCTAATTATGATGTCCAAGAGGATGATGATGAGGAGGATGAGGAGGAGGAGCAGTTGATGAGTGATGGTGATGAGATAATAGATGAGGATCCAATGTGCCACGAGTGGAGAGAGCCAACTCCTACTCATGTGACTACATCACGATCAATATTTGTAGCATAGACCAACATCTACTGTCATGGAGAGGCTAGCACATCCTCTACACCTCCTAGACATGATGAGGTTGTCTTACATAGCCAGCTAAAGAGATAGGTGATGATATTTTATTTACTGCTATGCTTTATTCTTATGTTCATGCTTTATGATTTAACCTTACGTCTATATATATCATGATGTGTACTAATTATATTTATGATTTCTATCTTGCAGGGGTTATGAGAGACCTACATGATCTCTATCATCAGGTTTCTGTAGAGATAGTACCTCCATCATTGTATGAGGATGCTACTAATACAGACTATGTCTCCCCACCCATCATGGAGTAGGATCCAAAGTTGTTTGAACCATATGTTAGACTGCGGGAAACATATGAGAGTTTTAGGAGGTGTGCCCATTGAGCTGAGGCTAGCATTAAGGATTTTTTAGCATCTTGAGCCTAGGTGGAGGTTGAGAGACTAACAGTAAAGGTATCCAGACTATAGGCAGAGAGATATCACCTACCAGAGGATCATTGGGAGGCTATTGGATGAGCACATGGTCTGTAGTATGCTTTGGATGTACTTTTTGACTCATGATCTTGATCACATACCATCATCTCTCCACAGACTTCCTCTATACATATGTGAGCACCAGATCCTGAGTGATCTGGTAGTCACAAACCATAGTAGCATTGTATATATTGATGACATGTACTCAAAAAATTTCATGTATATATATGATCATTTGATGTTATTTTATTTATGTTTATTTGTTTAATCTTAAATGGCAATTTGATTGATTGAATGATATTTGTAAGACTATTTAATAAATGTCTCCACATGATTTAACATGCTTTATGTGATCTAATTTATACTTATTCTAATTTCTTTTAGATATGACATTGTGATCTAGTATGCTATACTAAATTAAATGCACCTAATGCATATAAGGAACTAATCTAACATATGTTCACACTAGTTAAACTTGAACAATATGAAACCTAAAGTAATCATTTAAAAATTAATTTAAATAATCACTTTAGTATCCAAGACACACAAATAATTGTTTGTCAGCAATGAAGCAATGTGAGAGCATTGACTGTCATCTACTAACTCTAACACCACTACTTTATAATTCACACTATTCAAGAATATTATACATAATACCAATGCAAGTGTGTAGAATTAGTAGGTTCTTTAAGAGGTGTACCATCCATTTCTATTAATGTATATGCATTAGACTGATAACTTGCATTAACTGTATAAGGTCCTAACGAGTTAGGACTAAATTTTCCTTTTTAATTCAGGTCAACATTAACGTTTCATTGATTTTTACATAACACCATATCACCTTTATTGAATAAATGAGGGATAAAATTTTCATTGCAATCTCCTAGAGTAAGCTAAAAGGTTCTCAAGAGCATTAATTCATTGTTCCTCAAGCATTTCAAGTTGTTGTAATCATTGTTATTTATAAGCATTATCATCAATAAGTCTTTGAAGAGTGATTCTTGATGTAGGAATCTTTGATTCTTGATGTAGCAATCTCTAGCTCCAAGGGAATTATTGTCTCAGTATCATAGACAAAGTTATAAGGTTAGTTCCCATGGATAATCTAATATTTGTGTGGTAGGCCTATAACACATATGTTAACTGTGTGTGCCAATCCTTATTATGTTTGCTAATTGTCTTCTTGAAGATTTGTTTGAGGATTCTATTAGTTGATTTGGCTTGACTGTTAGATTGCAAATGTGACAATAAAAATTGTACTCCCTTCTTGGAGATAATGCATTTCCTTGTCTAATTTGGACCTATCTTGGGTACCCTTGCATTAATTACCCTTTAAATCATCATTTATAGGCCCCTAAGACCCATTATTTTGGACCTCAAGGCTTATTTCACCTAAAAATCCCCTAAAATCACTTAAAACATCAAAATTTCTGAAAACCCACCTTGGGTGAATGAGTCCCATTTGGGGTCTTTTTCAAATTTGAATAGGAAATTCACCATTTTAATTCAATTTTTTTGTGCATGTCAGCCTTTGAGATCTAAATAATGATAAATTAGGTTTTAATGCCCATATAAGCAAGTTTCTAAGCCATTTTTATCATCTAAGAAATTTTAGCAAGAATTCTCAAGAGAAAATTCAAGAAAAAAGTGTTGAGAATCTTCAAACAAGAGAATTCAAGTTTCAAAAGAATGAAAATTTGAAGTCTTGGAGTAACATTAAAGTGTTTTTGTAGGTCTTCAACCTCACTTTGAATCAAGATATAACATTTTCAAGGGTAGATTATGGTTGTCTATGGTGAATCATGATGGATTCTAGGTTGGGTAGATCCAAATAGCCATCAATCCAAGCCTAAAGAATTGTTTCCTAAATGATTTTTTTGGTAATTTTTCCAACAGAACCTTGAAATCCTCTAAAGGGTAGCCAACCCTTATGTTTAAGTAACTTCATGGTTAGTGGCGAACACAAGTAAAGGATTATGAGGTATTTACACCTACTCTTTAGGCTTTGTGGGACCTATGAGGGTTTTCCTTATTGCACGTTCAAATGAGGTATATCTAGTTGGTGACACATTCATACACAGATGTATTTCTACTTATTGCAAATAAATGTACTTCACTGAAGATTTGGTAGACCTTTAAGCAAATGATTATATATTTGCTAGAAATTAGGGGTATTTCAAACCCATACATTATAACTGAAAATATTTTTAATTGAATTTTGTTCTTATTTTAAATCTATGGTAAGGTATGCCAGTAGCTCATTTTATGCAAGGTTATCTAACAAATACATCAGTGATTCGTCAATTGGGACAATGGAGTCAAATATGTAGGAACCAATAGTATATAAGCTATTTAATTTAGAAGTTGGTGGACTATTTTTAGAATACCTTGTAGTATGAAAATTCAGAATGCCTGAAGCAATAATTTCTTACCAAATCCTATAAAATTCCTCACAAATCTATAACTCTTTTCAAGAATTTATTCAACTCTTTGAGTTAAATGTAAAACATAATAAAACATTCAATGGAACAACTGAGGACAAATGAGAATACCATTAATATTTTTCATTTATAACTTGTAAGAAAGATACATAGGATAGTATTTATTTGTGAACTAATATTTTTTTTGATATTAGTAACTTCTATAAAACCAATTTAAGACTATTACATATAAGATTCATACCCAAGACAATCTACTATTCTATTCATTTATATTTTCTACAAAATTCCTTTTATGAACTTAGCTTTTCAACTATACCATATTTTGACCTAAAAATTTGACCCATGTAATGAGCCTAGAAATCCCTTTTATAGAATAAGGGAAAAAAAAGCATCATGCTCAATTACACTTACATTTAATTTCATTTGGAGATCATTTGCACCAAAATTTGGGACATTCACTAGTTAGTTACATGTAATCATTGCAAAAAATGGAAGAGTTAAAGACCAATCTCCTCATCGTTTGAATGAAGACATGCTAGCTCCTTAAAAGGAAAAGTTTGTTATGGCAGTAGTAGTGAATCACCTTGTCTGTATTCACCAAAGAAGATTCTCCATTCACATCCTGGGAAAATTTTTGCATACCTCCTAGAAAAAGCATACTTGTTGTTAAAGGTAGGAAGTCTAGCACTTCTCCAACACATGAGCATGAAAAATTTCCGCATCAACACTAAAAAAAAGTCACAAATATTCTAAAGAGCACGATCCTGAGAAGGTGGATATGGTGTCATCGAAAACAAAAATGGGGAAAAAAATCACTTTGAGTCATCAACATCAGAGTATGCTCACCCTCATCTTGTTCATGATGGAATTGGAGGAACCATCACCACTTCCTCATCATAGCCTTTAGAAGGTACCAGGGAAAGGGGATAATAGTCACACTCTAGATTAGCATCACCTCCATTATCTAAAGGACTATTAGAAACCTCAATGGGAGAATTATTTTTCCCCAAATAGGCCTTATGATACTTTCACTTCTCCTTTGTCTTCTTTTCATACTCAACCAACTCCTTCCCTTTAAATTTGACTAGTTCTTTTGAAACGGTCCAACTTCTTAGGTGGTAATTACTCCTTATACCATATTTCTTGAATTTCCAGCATGCTCTTCTACCCTTTGGTGTTTTAGGAGCTCCTTTTGTCTCAATTTCATCCTTTGGAGCATTTTCCTTAGATTCAACCAAACTCAATGTCCTAGACCTTCAGATCAGCTTGATAGACTCGCTTGACTTACTCATCTTCTTAAGAAACAAAACAAGAAGACCAAAAAAACTCTCACGAATTTTTCTCCTAGACTAAATCCAATTCTCAATCTCTAAATGTAAATTATGAATGAAAAATATGGCCATTGTTCCTCATTATATCAAGCAATGCAAGTGTTGCAACCATTAATACTCAAGAAAATCTTATGCGCTTGAGCCGACAACAGTCTACTTCAATTTTTTAAAATCTCAACCATTGATCATGTTTTAAAAATAAAACAACAAATAGTTATCACAGTGTAACCAATCATGATAAAGCTTAATTATGTTATTAATTCCTTTTCCTAATAAAAATCCCCAAGTAGATATATGTCCACTCTATACACATTTCAACCATATATTTAGCATCAATTAAAACCTGTCATGACATGGTTACCCACTCATCCATGGGAATTAATACACTTGTATTTCTTCATAGAAAAACATTAGGGATTAATCTTTATTCAATCTCAAAATATTGGTTTGTACCCTTCTTTTCTTTATTTTCACCTTCCCACATGTATCATTAACTATCAAAATTGATGGCCAAAATCCCAAACATGTGCTCTAAAGAATAATCTCAAAAATGGCACTATTTTTATCACAGTGCCATCTCAGCTAAATTTAGTTGCATTCCAACTCCACTAAAGTCCATTAGAGCCTTCAAAATGTCCACATGGCACTTGCCCACTTAAAACATGGGACACAAGTGGGTCCCTCATGGGATGGCGAGAGCGGTCAAGATTGACCCACGTCACTTGCCATCAATCATTGATCTCCTTTCTTTATGAATAAATCGTCATCTTCAAATCTTGCCAGGTCCCACAAAAAGTGACAAATGTCACCCTTCCCACTAGCTCATGTGATTATCTCTCCTTAATGCACAAGACATATAGGTGCACAGGGAACAATCTCGATGGGGACACATGTTTCTTGGTCTATTGTTGCTCTTTGTCAAAATTATGTGCACTAACCTTTTGGAAACACTGGTCCCACCATTAGACATGACACATGGCCATCGCCTGCTAGCTCATGTGTTTTAAAATAATATGAAATAAACCAACACGAGCACTCGGGGAGTGGTCAAGATGTGGCCATGTTGCTTACTAAATGTAGTTGATCTTCTAATGGTGCCAACTATCTTTTCCAAGGAGAAGGGGCCTATGAATTCTAGATACATGTGGTTGTAACCCAATATCCTATGAAAATAAAATAATAAGGAATAGGAAGAAATGGGCACATGGGAAACAGTGGTGATCAACCCTCAAAAATTGAATGATTAGCATGAAAACCTAATTTTATGCATGCCACAAATGTTAATTTAAAAAGGGGGCTAGCTCTAGGCCAATGAGAACATGACTCATAAGAATGAAGGCTAAAAATTTAAGTCATTAAAATCAAGCCCAATCATAGGAAAATTTTAATGCTAACACGGATTGAGGTGACCCAAAAACCTAAACTCGGGGGGCTAATGAACACAATGATATCAATGGCATAAAAGGAAACTTGAATGACCAGCAACGAGGAACACTAGGTCAATGCAAAATTATAATGCCAAGGGTTTCTGGACTTATAGGTTAATTGTGAGGGGTTTTGGAAACACAAACCCTAAAATAGTAATAAGGAACATAACCCTAAGCTAAAAATGAGGGTCCTAGCCAAGAATTTGCAAAATTTAAAATAGAATCCAAAGAATTTTTTGAGGGGTTCCATCAGTGGCTCCTGTTGGGGACACATGCCTCTCGCAGGCATGGTGAGATCCCAAAATCATGACTAAAGTAGACCAAGCACAGAGGACAAAACTATGAAAAACAACATATATATAGTTTTTTACAGAGGCCATAAAGATCTAAACTAGGAAATTCAATTTTCATCCCATTTGAAACCTTTATTTGAGGTGAAATTTGTAGTGTGTACCCTGTAATCGAAACATGCTTCAATTCTAATTGGTTGCAACAAGCCACCAAACTTAGGGTTGATTCTTGCCCCTGTCAAAGACCAATCTATTGAAAGAATTGACTTTCATCCATCCACTTTTACCTTTTCCATACCACTACAACATATATAATCCTCTTTTCCCAAGTAGAAATATATGGTTACCCTTAAAAGTTGTCTGTTTACAAATATTTCCATTAACATCTCTCACAAATGTTTTGAGCATACCATTGCTAATGTAATCTCTGTCATTCTACATTGTACAACTAGACATAAACTAAAAATTTTCATCATCACATGAAACATGTTCATATTGAAAATAACATTCCTTTTTATTCCTCTCATTGTCACGCTCCATCAAAATACCTCCCTGTTGAACCGGAAACTAAAAATGTTCATACTCTTCCGAGTAACTAGTATCATGATATTCAACCTTATCTGCAACATCTCATCAAATGTAAAACATTCATATGTACTTACCTCAAGGAGCTCATCAATGTGTTTCTTTGTTTTCTTAAGGCCCCACTCTATATCAGATGCATCATTAGAGTTCTCAAAAAGAGTGGATTATCTCTACACCAATAAAGATCATCATTTCTCATCTCTAGTGAAGATGGAGGCTCATCAAATAAGGGGTTTTTATTACATTATTGTCATAAAAAGCCTCCTCCCCTTATGAAGATATAAATCTTCCATATCATCAATGTATTCAAAATCATTGCAATCACTAGAAGAGTATATAAATAGATTTTTAATTTCATTGACATCATCAATGGTTAACATTTTTTACTCACACTTTGAAAACTACTTTGAATTCTACCCAAGAATAGATCTAGAGCACACTAGTAAATTAGAGAACCAATCCCTTATGTCTCCTTTCAAAGATTGAACAAATAGTCTCATAATTTTATCCTCATGATCTACCACATAGTCATCCATTAAATTGTTTAATTATTGTAGATGCTTTTTGGATGATTCATACTTTGTACCACTGAATTTTAGTAACTTATCTCTAATTTCAGGTGGAATAACATTTGGGCAACCATTAATTCCACTCAAATTAATCTGTCTATATCTTTTAGAGTTAAAACTTCTCTTACAACCTGAATGGAGCTGATTACACACCATTATTGCACTAGGAGGCATACAAAGATGCATATATTGATGATATACCTTCTTACACCTTTATAAACTCTTTCTTTTCAACTTTGTAGTTTCACAAGGTAATTCAGACTTCAATTACCACATAATCTTAAGCATTTATAAATACAAATTTCTACCTCAATTCGCTTAAAAATTTCTTAATAAACATACTTCTTCACCACAATACAAAAAATTCAAATTGCACCTTAGTACTACTACCATTTCCCTTTCTTAATGCTTATTCACTCAATAGAGAACCAAATTTTCATGAATTTCAAATATGGTTTTCATCTACAAATGTATCCTTCTTGAGAACCAAAATAAAAAATACCTAGATATTTTGCAACTACTGTGGATTTTTTCTTCCTGATTGAAAATATTGTAGATCTAACACTTTCTTCACATCTTCAGCAGGTTCTTTAGACAAAGTCACCACCTCTCTTCACATAGAATTGAACTTCAAGTAGTATGAAGCTTCTTCAAAGATAAACTTTCTTCTAGGTCTTTTCCCACAACAGAGTCACACAAATTCTTTGAAATTTTTCTACAACAATTTAACTACTTCCAGGTCTAAAAGCTTCTCACTCTGAACTAGATGTTCATATTCACCAAATAATATGACTATGAAATATCAGTCTGCGACTAATGCTTAAAAATTATCCCCAACAAAGTCACCATTTATGTTGGTGATTTTTCTAACAGAACCTTGAAATCCTCTAAAGGGTAGCCAACCCTTATGTTTAAGTAACCTCATGGTTAGTGGCCAACACAACAAGTAAATGATTCTGAGGTCTTTAATCCTACTCTTCAAGCTCTGTGGGACCTAGGAGGGTTTTCCTTATTATGTTAAAATGAGGTATATCTTGTTGGTAACACATTCATACATAGATTTTTTCCTACTTATTGCAAATAAATGCACTTCACTAAAGATTTGGAAAACCTTTAAGTAGATGATTATCTATTTGCTAGGAATTAGCGGTATTTCAAACCCATACATTATAATTGAAAATATTTTTAATTAAATGTTGTTCTTATTTTAAACCTTTGGTCAGGTATGCTAGTAGCTCATTTTATGCAAGGTTATCTAACACATAGATCAGTGCTTCATCAATTGGGACAATGGAGTCAAATATGTAGGAACTAGTAGTATATAAGATATTTAATTTAAAAGTTGGTTGAATATTTTCATAATACCTTGTAGTACGAAAAACTCACAATGCTTGAAACAATAACTTCTTACCAAATCCTATACAATTCCTAAAAAATCTATAACTCTTTTCAATAATTTAATAAACTCTTTTAGTTAAAGCTAAAACAGAATCATACATTGAATAGAACAACTAAGGACAAATGAGAATACCATTAATATTCATTTATCACTTGTAAGAAAGATACATAGAAGAGTATTTTTTTTCTGAACTAATATTTTTTTTTTATATCAATAACTTCTATAAAACCAATTTAAGACTATGACATATAGGATTCATACCCAAGAAAATCTACTAATCTAGTCATCTATATTCTCTACAAAATGCCTTGTCTCAACTTAGCTTTTCACCTAGACCATATTGTGACCTAAAAATCTGACCCATGTAATGAGCCCCAAAATCCATTTTATAGAATAAGGGAGCAACAAGCATCAAGCTCAATTACATTTACATTTCATTTCATGTGGATATCATTTGCAACATAATTTGACTTTCACCAGTTAGATACATGTAATCAATGCAGAAAATGGAAGAGTAAAAGACTAAACAACACACCCTTTGAATGAAGACATGCCAACTCCTTAAAAGGAAAAGTTTGTTGCTGAAGTAGTAGCGAATCACCTTGTCCTTGTTGACCAAATAATATTCTCCATTCATAGCCTGAGAAAAAATTTGTATACCTCCTAGAAAAAGAATACTTGCTGTTAAAGTTAGGAAGTTAGGTCTAGTTCTGCAACAGACCAACCTGAAAAATTTCAACATTAGTAGTTAAAACAAAAAACAAAAAACATGTTGAAGAGGAAGATCTTGACAAGGTGGTTTTGGTGTCATCATAAACAAAAATGGGGAAAAATCATCATTCTAAGTCATCAAAATCAGAGTATTCTCACCCTCATCTTGTTCATGGTGGAACTGGAGGAACAGTCACCATTTCCTCATTAGATTCTTTAGAAGGTACTAGGGAAAGCCGATAATAGTCACACTTTGGATCAGTGTCACCTCCAGTATCTAAAGGGTTATTAGAAACCTCAATGGGAGAATTATTTTTCCCCAAATAGGCCTTACGACACTTTCACTTCTTCTTTGCATTCTTTTCATACTCAACCAACTCCTTCCCTTTAAACTTGACTAGTTCTTCTGAATCGGTCTGACTTCTTTGGCGGTAATTTCTCCTTACACTATATTTCTTAAATTTCTTGCATGCCCTTCTACCATTTGGTGTTTCAAGAGTGTTCCGTAGGAAAAAAAAGGACCCTTTGCTTGACATGGGAATAATTTATGATAAATTGGACTTAATGAGGTCTTAATCTAGTGTTGTGAGGCATTTTATGCATCCACACTAGGTCTTGGACCCTTTCAAATGCATTTAATGATGTCTTGTAAAGGTGTTGTAATGTGTTGTAAGATACTTTCACGCTTTTGTAGACATAATGAACCCATTTCTCCCCAAATAAACATTATTAAATGTGTTTAATGACATCTTCACATCAATATAGAAGGTCTTTGAATTAAACTTAATGTTAAACTAGTGTTGTAATGTGTGGGTATGTGAAAGATCATCATGGGAAAAATAGGCCCTTAAGTGGCAAAAAAATTAGAAAAAATAGAGTTAGGAAAATTGACATAAAAATTTGAATAAGTTATCTATATTATCTCAAAAATATGTAAGAATATAATCTGTAGCAAATTGAATGTAGTTTCTAAACTACTAGGTTTCTTTTAAAAGAAAAGAAAATCTATTTAGTGAAAATTTGAAATTTCAATGCAAAGGTACTTAAATTTTAGGGAAAAATAAGAAGTGGGTGTTTGTTTGACCACCTAACCACAATAAAATGATAATATTTTTTAGAAAATTTTAGATATAAGTAGAGAAATCATACCCTGATGTGATGCATATTTTTTTGTAATTTTTTCCAAGTAAATAATTAATTATGATTTTTTATTACAACTTTTAAAAAATATAAAAACTCATATGTCGACCACCTTAACTTGCTTAAAACCTCATGAAATTCAAATTTTCTTTTTTAATCCTATAGTATGCAAAGCCTAGAATGTGATCCATGTTTTGGATTCAAAAAATGTGATACCGTTTGAAAGCTATAAGTTTTTCAATCAGCCTATCAATCAAGACTTTAGTCGTAATTTGAATAGAAAATGAATAATAATTACTTTTAAATTCAAAGTAAAGCATAATTTATATCGGGTGGAAATTTGAGAATCTCCTTTAAAACCCTTTTCATTTCATAAATTTTGGGTAAAAAGTCATACCACATACCCATCATATTGCCACTTTTTGGTCCATCATGATCCTGCACATACCCGTGTCTTACACATTCACATTAGTTTTTGTGCCTTTCTAGGTTGTGTGGACCACATTTTAGTGTTGAAAAGTGTATTTAATCACACTTTCACATTGAATTTTGTGTCCCAAGAATTGACATTTATATCATCACTAATAGGCCCCTATTAACCCATATTTTGCATCCCAAGGCTTAAATTGATCAAATACTTGACAAAGTTGCATTTTAAACCTTATTTCCTTATCTCCTAGTTTCTTAGTTGTCAAATTTCCCCCTGTGGGATCCATTTGCCATAAATGGTGAATCAGTCCCATCCAGGTGGGACCCATTCACCATGTGTGGTGAATCAGTCCCATTTGGCCCAATTTTGACCTTTGAGTGGGAAAAAAGTGAAATTTGAGTTAATATTACTTCATGTTAGCCTATGATGAGGTATTAACAGGTAAAATAGGTGAATTTACTTTAAATACAACCTTCTAAACCCTAATTTACATCTCTCAACTCAATTTTACAACTCATTCATCATTTATCTTCTCAAGCAAGCTAAGGTTTTAACATTACAAGTCATTCAAGATCAATTTTCAGACATTTAAGGGAAGATTCTTCATGTTTTGTTGCAGAATTCAAGATCAAAAATCATGGCCAATTAATCAAATCCATTGTTGCATGTTCCATTCCATTCTTTCATCATTTTGGTTTAATTACCTAAAAGGGGTTTGACTAAGGCAAACCCCCATACTCTAACATTCAACATCTCTCTCTCTCTTGTCTTGTTTGTTTGTAGATTAAAGACTTTTGGAACCTTGGAAATAATTGAACATAAAATTGAGAGGTTTCTCAAGTCTTCTATTCATTCAACAAGTCAAAATATCAAAAAATTCTCATTTTCAGACCCGTAAATCAGAGTTTCAGAAGTAGACACCTCTAGGGAGTCAAAGTGAAAATCAGAAGCTTTGGATTCCAATTTTGAAAATATAGAAATTCAAAAGTGGAATCACTCACCATGAGTGGTGAATGAGTCCCACTCTAGGGTCAATTTTAAGTGTTCTACAATTTTATATACCCTTCTGTTAGAAATGGACTCCGGCTTAGTTTTGCAGAATTGGGACTAATTCGCCCAGAATGGAAAATGAGTCACACCAGGCTTGAAAATTAGGATTATCATCATTTAAAAATATATTTCTAGTCTTCATCCACATTTCAGGTGCACACTTTCATTTGTATTCGTTTCTAGGTTATTTTTCATTACACAATGTGTTTTCAAATGTTTCATATTTCACTAGTTTTGCATGTTTAAACAATCAATTTTATTACTTTATTGCAGCTAAATCATCTCATTTAGGCATAATAACATCATAAAATCCTTAGTTTGAGTGAACCACCTAGATTTTGAGTGTGGGATCTATCTCTTTTCATTAGGTGAAAGACCCTAATTGAGAAAAAGAGACATAGCATTCCTAGTCCAAAAAATATACAGTTCAAAGAGTTCCCTTTGACTCAATTTCATCCTCTAGAGTATTTTCCTTAGATTCAAGAAAAATCAATCTCCTAGACCTTTAGACCAGCTTGACAAACACACCTAACTTACTCTCTTTTCATTAGGTGAAAGACCTTAATTGAGCAAAAGATACAACATTCCAAGTCCAAAAAATAGATAAATTTTTCTCCTGAACTAAACTCAATTGTCAATCTCTAAATGCAAATTTTGAATGAAAAATATGGCCATCAATCCTCATTATATCAAGCCATGCAACCTACCAACCATTAATACTCAAGAAAAGCTTATGCGTGTGAGCTGACAATAGTCTACTTTGATTTTTTAAAATATCAACCATTGATCATGTTTTAAAAATAAATCAATGAATAGTTATCACTAGTGTAACAAATCATGATAAAGCTTAATTGTGCTATTAATTCATCTTCCTAATCAGAAAATCCCCAAGTAGATATATGTCCACTCTATACACATATTTCAACCACATATTTAGCATCAACTAAAATATGTTGTGTCATGGTTACCCACTCACTCATGGGAATTAATATACTTGTATTTTTTCATAACAAAATAGTGGGGAGTGAACTTGATTCGATCTCAGAATATTGGTCTATACTCTACGTTGCTTTATCTTCACCTTCCCACACATATCAATAACTGTCAAATTGATGGTTAGAATCCCAAACATGTGATTTAAATAATAATCTAAAAAATGGTGCCATTTTTATCACAGTGCCATCTCAACTAAATTTAGCAACATTCAAAATCCACTAAAGTCCATCGGAGCCTTTAGAATGTCCATTTGGCACTTGCTTTCTTTCCCTCTAAAAACATGGGACACAAGTGGGCCCCTCACAAGATGGTGGGGAGTGGTCAAGATTGACCCATGTCACCTACCATCGACCATTGATCTCCTTTATTTATGAAGCAATCATCATCTTCAAAGCTAGGAAGGTCCCACAAAGGGATAGATGTCGCCCTGCCTGCTAGCCCATGTGATTATCTCTCCTTAACACACAAGAGGGACAAGCATGCGAGGAATGATCCCGATGAGAACACATGTTGCATGGTCTATCATTGATCTTTCTCAAATCTACATCCACTTCCCTTTTGTAATTACTAGTCCCACCATTAGACATGACACATGGCCATGACCCACTATCCTGTGTGTTGTAAAATAATATGAAATAAACTAACATAGGCTCAAGGGAAATGGTCAATATCTAGCCACATTGCTTAATAATTGTCATTGATCTTTTTCTAATGGTGTCATCTATCTTTGCTAAGGAGAAGGGACTCACCAATGCCAAAGACATGTGGCTAGAACTCAACAACCTATGCAAATAAAATAATAAGGAATAGGAACAAATAGGCACACGAGAAATGGTGGTGATCAGCCCTCGATGATTGAACGGTCAACATGAAAACATAATTTTGCACATTGTGTAAAAGTTAATTTAATAAGGGGGCCACTTCTAGGCCAACAAGAACTTGAATCATAGGAACAAAGGATAAAAAATTAAGTCATTAAAATCAAGCCTGATTATAGGAAAATTTTAATGCTAACAAGGATTGAGGTGACCGACAAACCTAAACTCGGGGGGTTTGTGAACACAATGATTTCAATGGCATAAAAGTAAACTTGAATGATTGGCTACTAGGAACATCAGGTCAATGCAAAATTAGAATATCCAAGGTTTTCTTGACTCATAGGTTAATTCTGAAGCGTTTTGGTGAGACAAACTCTAAAACAGTAATAAGGAACATAACCCTAAGCCAATAAAGTGGGTCCTAACCAAGAATTTGCAAAATTTAAAATGGAATCCATATATTTTTTTGAGGGATTCCATCAGATTCCATCCTCCATTATCAATCTACATTCAACCTAAGGAAGGTACAAGCATCATTAGGGCTCATTTGGGGTGATTAGAGATCTCCCCAAGTGAGTCATCGATCTTCATATTTCAATTCTTGCATCATATTCTTACACATTAGAATAGAATTACATTGTGTTTTAGATTTCCTAGTCTTAAACACACTTAACGCCAGGATTTACATTCCTATTTTCATGCATGTTCCATTTTTATCAAGGTTTAATTACTTATCAAGGAAATCCCCCATTGGAAAATCAAGTTTATATTTTGTTTTGTAGGTATTTTCACAAATTCATATCCATAATTCAAGTTGGAAGGAAAGAGCAGGTGTTGAAGTGTAGATCAAAGCTTTAAATTTCACAAAAAAATGAAACAACACTAATTTTCAAAGAGTAGAGAATGAGTCCCAATGTATAGGTGTTTTCTAGATCTATTTGCATATTTAGATACACTTTTTCTTGAAACGGGTTCCTATGGAGAAATCTAGATTTGGGACTGATCTACCCAGGTTGGCGAATGAGTCCAAGGAGGTCAAAAAACAAAAAAAAACAGCATTTTAGAGCTTCAATCATTCATTTGTATATTTCCAAGTGCACACTAGACATCTTACTACTTTTCTATTATGTTTTATTTGTATTTCTAGGTCATTCAGTAAGTTATTTCATTAAACTAGGGTTTAGAGTTCCATCTTGCATTTCATTAACTTTTCCAAGTCTAAACTTCGTGGTGAAGCTATTATTAGTCTACTTTTAGCCCCTAGGAAATCCCTATTGCAATATCTCTTTCTCTTTTGCATCGAGATCTCTAGGGTTATCCTTGAATGGAATAACTTTGAAAGTGGGTGTGATAGCACTTATACTAAATATTTATTCCTCACCCCCATTTTTTGAGGTTTCATTTTCATGAACCTTCCTTTAGAACATTAAAATTCTGATTTGGAGTTCATTTTCATCCTAGATTTGGATTGCATTAACATTGCATTGGGACTTGCATTAGTTAATTTGCATTCTAGGGTTTTCAATTTTTTGCATGAGTGAAAGCTCATATAGCTTGCATCTTTTCATCTCATTTCATTGGAATTAATACAAAATCTGCATTTTCACTTAGAATTTAGATGATAAAACATAGAAAGCATAAAAATCAAATAAAAAATCCATAAAACTTTGAAAAAAATCCCTACTGGCACTCATTCACCACCATGGGTGAATTAGCCCAGTGCAAATTCTGAATTGCATTTTATAGAGTTAATTTTTTTTTTAAGCTTCTTTTTACTGTTGTTGCTTTTCTATTTTAGTTTGCTTACTTTTTATCACACTCAAATCATTAGAGGTATCATAATTTACATTCATTGCAATTATGGATAGAATTAGATTTATGCACTTTCCATTTTCAGCATTAGTTCATAGTTCATTTAGATTATATTACATTAGACAATTAGACAAAAAACTAAAAAAAAACCCAACACCTAAGGCACTTGGAGAAAGTTTAGTTATTTGACTATGTCAAATCTCTCTTTCCAAGTTAACCTAACCCTCAATCATTTTAGTAGTGATTACTTTGATATGTTAGATGAATCCCTTGAGGATTTCCTCTCACAAATTTCATCCACTAAGGCTTGTTATGAAAAAAAAAAACAAGAGATGTTAATGTGATTCATATTGGATGTTGCTGGTATGTGGTTGTCATTGATGTCAACCCTATTGGCATTAATTTCTTTAAGCCTATATATGTTGAGGATATTAAGAAAATTGTAATAAATCAAGTTGCAGGTTGTTAGTGATGTAGTGAAGTTCTACTATTGGCTAGCTTATTATATTGATGATAAGATATTGTGGATTAAAGGGTTGTTTGTTGAGTATATCTAGTTTATCCATGTAAAGTTATAGACATCCGCATGAAGATTTGATTGAGTTATGAGTATCTATGTTCTGACAGTTTTTTGTTGCTTCAGTTGGTGTTCCTAAAAGATCATGATGTGATTCTAGTAATTTGAATTGTTGTGGATGCTTTTGTAGTGATTCATGATGCTTAGGGATGTTTCCATATCATACTCTATCTGTGTTGTACATTCACATTGATCGTTGTGCTCACGATTGGTAATTTTCTTTTGTGAGTTCATTTTTTTCATGATCATGGCAACGGGGTGATTATAGCATGTTTTGTATCTTCAAGGCATAATTTTTGAAGGTGGTTCATGTTTGAGGATGTTGTTTTGGGTCTTCACTATGTTTTTGCTGACACTATTTGGTGCACATTGAAAATTGTTTACTGATTTGGGCTGACAATTTGTACTCATTTTATATTTTTTTGAATCTTACATGTAGATGATGTTATCCCTAGTTGTAGACATATATGAGTGATTGTTTATACCATTTGGAGGAGTGTGTGGGAGTGGTGTATGAGTGTTGTGTGTGAATAAATTTCTAATATTTTGAAGGTAGAAGTAAAGTGTGAAGAAGAGTGAGTAGATATTTATGACCTTAACAAGAACTATAATTAGGCATTAGGAGATGTTATTTTCTCAGTTCAAAATCTTGTGGATGTAATCTGAATGTTTCTATAAGACAATGCCTCTTCCTTTAGGAAATAAGCCTTTTATATTTTAGTAGTGAGCTCTAGACAGTGTCCCTAAATGCATGTGCATTCCCATTTAAAATTCTTTTATACTTTTAATAGAGTATAATCTTATGGATTTACCTCCACCATGGTCTTTCCCCTAACAGGGTTTCCATGTAAAAAATATTGGTGTTATGTTTGTTTCTGATGTGGTGATGGTTTATGCTTTCATTTTTATTTATCAGATATGAGAATAATTTTAATAAGTTTAATTTCTAAGACAACTAATTCACCCCTCCTCTCAATTTTTTTCCCTTGTGTTGCCAACAATTGGTATTAGAGCAGGTTCCTAGGAAGAAGTTTAATATCTTGAGGTGATCCAGGATGGTGACATATAAGAAGGATAGTTTGAGATTTGATGGAACTAATTATTCTTTGTGGAAGACTCGAACGGAGTGTCATTTGAGATGCATTGGTGAACCTTATTGGAAAATTGCAAAGCATAGGTATATCATTCCAAAAATTGGTCCTACTTCTGCTAAGATTAAGGATGTTGAGTACAATATCAGGGCTAAGGAAGCATTGTTGAGTGCTCTGATTGATTCTGACATGACAAATGTTATGGATCTGAAGACTACTTATGAGATCTAGAAAAAGTTGGAAACTTTGTATGAAGGTGATGCCCACATGAAGATTTCTAAGTTGCAAAGCCTGAAAGGAAATATGAAATGTTGAAAATGGGTGATGATGAGAACATCACTTCTTTTATGCAGAGAGTGAATGAACTTGTATGTAGTATCAGATGTGCTAGTGGAACATTAGAAGATTTAGAGATTGTTGCTAAAGTGCTCAAATCCTTTCCTGTTGCATACAAATCCAAAGCTACAACTATTAAGGAGATTCAAACTGTGACAAATGTAACTAGATATATGTTCATTGGTAAGCTTACTAATTTTGAGTTAAGTGAGTTTGGTTATTCTCTTCCTAAGACAAAATCTGCATTCAAAGCTACTAGCTCTGGAAAAGATAAGTAGAGATATGATCCAAGTGAAAGTTCTTCTAGAAAGGTGTTCAAGTATGAGGAGGAAATGAGAGAGATTGAAGAAGAAGATAGAAAACTAGATGATCTTGAAGAACTTCTTGTCAGGAGGGAAGCCAGAGGAGAAGGTAAGTATAAAGGGATATTTCCTATTAAATGTTTTTATTGCAATAAGAGAGGTCATTTTTCCTCAAGGTGTCTAGAAAGAATCCTAATCCAAGACCTAACAAGCCTAGATTCCAAAGAAAGTGTTATTTTTCTACTGATGAAGGTGTGATAGATGATGAATTTGATAAAGGGAATGTAAATAAGGATGAATGGGTATTTATTTCTATTAAGGAAAATGATCTAGTACCTACTGAATCTACTAGTTGCATGAATGTGGATAAAGCTCTAGCAACTAGAGCTGAAGAAAAATATGAATGCGTGATTGATAGTGGATGCTCTCATAACATGATAGGTGATAAAAGTAAGTTTGTGGTCTTGGAAAAGTATGATGGTGGTTTTGTAAGATTTGGTGATGACAAAGCTGGTGTAATCTATGGTAGAGGATCCATTTCTCTTGATGGTGAGCATAATATTGATGATGTTCTATATGTGGAAGGTTTGAAGCATAATTTCTTAAGTGTTGGACAGATGGTTGTCAAGGGATACAATATTCACTTCAAGAATGGAAAGTGTAGAATATAGGGTAGTTCTAGAAATGTGATTGCATTTGGCACAAAAACAAAAGGTAATATCTTTCACCTAAATGCTGCTGGTAAAAGTTGTCTGATTGCTCAAGTTGACGAAAGCTAGTTGTGGCAGAGGAGAATGTGTCATGTAAACTTTGACAATATTATCAAGATAATTTCTACTCGGGCTTTGAGATATCTTCCTAAGTTGATAAAACCTACTAATACTATATGTAAGGAACATCAGTTAGGGAAGCAAACTAGAGTTTCATTTCAGAGCAAACAACATTGTTTAAATGAATTGTTGGAGCTTGTGCATACTAACTTGTGTGGTCCTTCTAGAGTCATAATTTTACAAGGATACAAGTATTTCATGTTACTTATTGATGATTATTGTAGAATGATGTGCATTAAATTCTTAAGCAAAAAATTTGAAGCTATGGAGAAATTCAAGATTTTCAAGGCTATGGTTGAGACAGAGATAGGTGTGAAGATTAAATGTCTAAGATCAAATAGAGGTGGTGAATTCACTTCTGGTGAGTTTAATTCTTTTTGTGAAGTGCATGGGATAAAGAGACAATTATTTGCACCATGGACCCCTCAACAAAATGGAGTTGTGGAAAGGATGAATAGGACAATTCAAGAAGTTGCTAGGACTATGATGCTAAAGGAAATGTTCCTCATATCTAGTAGAGAGAAGTTGTGAGTACTATTTTTTACACTCTCAATTGGGTACAAGTCAAAGGTGATATTGGTAAGAATCCTTATGAGCTATGGTATGGTCATAAACCTACTTTTAGATATTTAAAAATCTTTGGCAGTAAATTCTATATCAAAAGAGATGAAGATATAGGAAATTTTGATGCTATAAGCGATGAAGGAATATTTCTTGGTTATTATACTAAACATAAATCCTACTAGTGCTACAATAAGACGTTAAGGAAAGTAATTGAGAGTGCTAATGTAAAGGTTGATGAAGACATAGTTAGACCATCTAGAACTTGTGGATATGATTTAGATGAACAAAATGATAGTTCAAATAAAGGAAAGAAATTTTAGACTCCAAATCAAGTTTAGATCATTCTGGTGAATTAGGAAAATCAAAAGAAAATAGTGAAAGTGTAGAAGTGATTTCACAAGAGCTTGAAGTTCAAGAACATCCTAAGACTCCAACATATGTAAGACTAAATAATTCAAAAGATCATATTATTGGTGATAAGAACAAAGGTGTTTAAACTAGGAGAAGAATTGGAGACAAATATTATTTGATCTTGAAGATTGAGCCTAATAGTGTCAATGAAGCATGAAAAGATGAACATTGGGTGGAAGCAATGAAATAAGAACTACTAAAAATTGAGAAGAATGATACATGGATTCTTATTCCTAGACCTAAGGATAAAAGAGCAATTGGAACTAAATGGGTCTTTTAGAACAAACTGAATGAGAAAGATGAATTTGTTAGAAACAAAGCAAGACTAGTGTGTAAAGGATATTCTTAGATGGAAGGAAATGACTTTGAAGAAAAAATTTCCCCTATTGCTAGGATTGAAGCTATGAGAATATTTCTTGTTTATGTTGCTTACAAAAAAATTAAGGTTTATCAGATGGATGTCAAGTCAACATTTCTAAATGGTGAACTAGAAGAAGAAGTGTGTATTGAGCAACCTGATGGATTTCAATTGACTGATCATGGAGATATGGTTTTTCGGTTGAATAAATCATTGTATGGACTCAAGCAAGCCCCAAGAGAAAGGTATGCTAGATTGGACAAGTATTTGTTGAAGCTTGGATTTAATAAAGGTATTGTTGATAGTAATGTGTATTTCAAGATTGATCATGATAAATATTTGATTGTTGAATTCTTTTTTGATGATATCATTTTTGGAGGAGATGATATTTTGTGCATGAAGTTTGCTGATGAGATGGAGAGTGAGATTGAGATGTCTATGATCGGAGAAATGAAATTATTTTTGGGATTGCAAATTACTCAGCTAGATAAAGGGATCTTTATATCTTAGTCCAAGTATGTGAAATAATTGCTAAAGAAGTTTGGTATGGAATATTTAAAGCTAGTTGGTACACCCATGGTGACTAGATGTAAGTTGACACAAGATGATGATTCACCTAAAACAAACTAGACTAGATACAAATCGATGATTGGTGGATTGATTTATTTGACTCAAACTCGACCTGATATCATGAATGTTGTATGCATTGTTGCAATATTTCAAGTTGATCCTAAGGAATATCATGTGACAACTGTGAATAGGATTTTTAGATACTTGAAGGGGACAATTGATTTTGGCCTGTGGTATCCTAGAGAAGATGATCTTACTTTGAGTTATTTTACTGATGTTGATTGGGAAAGAGATGTGAATGATAGAAAGAGTACTAGTGGTGGTGTATTTTTATTGGGAAATAAGCTTATTTCATGGTTAAGTCAGAAGAAAAATTCCATTTCTTTATCTACTACAGAGGCAAAATATATTGTTGCTACTAAAAATTGTACTCAAGTATTGTGGATGAAGCAAATGCTGAAAGATATGAAAGTTTTGTATGATGAAGCTATTGCTATATTTTGTGATAATTCAAGTGCAATTAACATTTCTAATAATTTGGTGCTGCACTCAAAGACCAAGCATATATCTATCAAGTTTCACTTTTTGAGAGAGAAGGTGAGTGAAAAGGAGGTTAGATTGGAGTATGTTCCCACTAAGGAATAGATTGCATATATCTTTACCAAGCCCTTTCCTAAGGATAATTTTGAGTATCTCAGAGGGAAGCTAGGGGTGTTACCCCTCCTAATCATAATTAATATGCATTGACTTGCATTAGTCTGTGCATTTCATAGTCATATCTTATGATCTAGATTGATGTTGTTGTGGCTGCTACTCAAGGGGAGTAGTCAGATGTTTAGAAATGTGGTTTAGAGCTTGTATGTAGAAATATAATGTGTATCTTTGTCATTTATGTCAAAGGGGGAGAAGATTCGTGTGAAAAAATATGAATTATCTGGGGAGAAGAGTGAAAATCTAAGGGTGAGAAAGTGCTAAGAGACATTTGTGTTGATGGTGTGTTTCACATCATGTGTTTCCATTAATTCCAAAGAGATTGTTTGGATTTTTTGGTATATGTTGAGGATATTGAGAAATTGTAATAAAAAAGTTGTAGGTTGTCGATGGGTGAAGTTCTACTATTGGCTAGCTTAGTATATTGATGATAAGAGGTTGTGGATTAAAGGGTTTGTTTTCAATTATATCTAGTTTATCCACATCAAGTTTTAGAGATCCGCATGAATATTTGATCGAGTTATGAGTATTTGTTTTCTGATAGTTTTCTGTTGCTTCAGTTGGTGTTCTTGAAAGATGATGATGTGATTCTAGTAATTTGAATTTTTGTAGATGCTTTTGTAGTGATTCATGATTCTCATGGATGTTTCTAGATCATTCTCTATCTGTGTTGTATGCCAACATTGATCGTTGTGCTCGCAATTGGTGATTTTTTTTTGTGAGTTCATGTTTTTCATGATCATGGTTGATAGGTTGATTGTAGCGTGTTGTGGATCTTTGAGGAATATTTTTTGAAGGTGGTTCATGTTTGAGGATATTTTTTTGGGTCTTCACTATGTTGTGGTTGACATTGGTTGGTGCACATTGAAAATTGTTTACTCATTTGGTCTGACAGTTTGTACTCATTTTATATTTTTTTGAAGTCGACATGTAGATGATGTTATCCCTAGTAGCAAATATATATGAGAAATTTTTTATACCATTTGGAGGAGTGTGTGCAAGTGGTGTGTGAGTGTTGTGTGTGAATAATGTTCTAATTTTTGGAAGCCAGAAGTAAAGTGTGAAGAAGAGTGAGCAGATGTTTATGAGATTAACTAAAACTATAATCAGGCATTATCAATTGCTATTTTCTTAGTTCAAAATCTTGTGGATGTAATCTGAATGTTTCTATAAGATAGTGTGTCTTCTTTTGGGTATTAATCATTTTATATTTGAGTAGTGAGCTTGAATGCATGTGCATTACCATTTACAATTCTTTTATACTTTTAACAGAGTATAATCTTATGGATTAACCTTCATCGTGGTATTTCCCCTAATAAGGTTTCCATGTAAATTTATTTGTTGTTATGTTTGTTTCTAATGTGGTGATAGTTTATGCTTTCATGTTTATTTATCATATCTAAGAATAAGTTTAATAAGTTTAATTTATGAGACAACTAATTCACCCCTCCTCTCAATTTCATGCCCTTGTGTTTCCAACAATTCAACCTCAACGCATCTTTTACCCACATTCACACAAAATTAAAACTCAAACCAAACCTGAACTTATCCTTTCCCCACCTAATAATATTTTTATACAACAACCAAGCCATAATACCATTGCTAGTACATATAGCACTAGAAATAATCTGTAATCGAAACAACCAACTTTGACAATCTTACCTTTTCCTATCCCATCTTGCCTAGTCCTCCTCGTTTGCCTTTGTATAGTGGGAAGGAGTATGATCTTGTTGAACAAGTTAAGAATACTCCTACAAAGATATACCTTTGGGACCTAATTCAAAATTCACCTAACTATCGCGCTATGCTTCAAGCAGCCTTACAACAAGTTGTTATCCCTCCTAATACAAATGAAAATAATGTGGAAACTCTAATACAAGGAATTAATATAGTTAATGTAGGCATTACCTTTCACCAACATGAGCTCCCTCCTTTTGAGATGAGAAAGAGACATGATTCCTTCATGATAATAGCCAAATTCAATAGAATATGAATAAAAAGGACCCTTGTGTATAATGGCTCAGCCCTTAATGTGTGGAGTGTGAAGCTTTTAGATATATTACATGTGGAGAAATAAAAAATTTAACTTGTCTCTTTATCAATTTGAGGATTTGACAAATAGGAAAGCAAACACTTAGTGTGATTACTTTACCTATTACAATAAAAAAGGCTACCTTAAAAACTCCTATTGATGTTATTCCTCATGACCTTTAATACAATCTCCTTTTAGGAAGACATTGGATTCATGAGATGCATGTAATCCCTTCGACTATCCATCGTATCATGAAATATGTCTATAACAACAAGGTATACCACATTGAAATAGACCCCAACAATCAAGAGTTTTTTACAATTTGAAAAAGGAACAAGTCCTTTAAGCACATTAATTCCAACATCAAACATATAACCTATGAAAGAAGAGAAATAAGAGATAAAAAATAGTGTCAAAATTATTAGATAATGATTGGGGTTCTTTGAAATTCACACCTTTGTTTATGGGAGAATACATAATCACAAATAAAGAAGATGAGAAGAAAAAAAACCAATGGTAATGTTCACATAGAACTTCGAAGAAAATTCACAAGCATCTACGTCATCTAATCTTGACAAAGACACAAGTTATACAACAAAATTTTATGACATAGACTATCAACAACCACCAAGCACGAAAGAAACAAAACAATTCCATGGGAGAGGCTATGAACTTGTGAAACAACTAGGTTATCATGGTAAAGGATGTCGAAAGAAAGAACAAGGAATCAGTTTTCTTATAGAACCTAATATGCAAGAGATAAAAATTGGTTTGGGATATTGTCCTTCTAAGATCACACAAGCAACCAAGAGACCATCATTAAACATCAACACCATCCTGTGTAGTCCTAAAACAACTCTCACATTGAAGCATTTGGAATTGATTGATACTACTTGTAAAGAATCATTGGAGTTTTTCAAAGATGATGAATCCTTGAAAGAAATGCTAGGATTTTATGATAATTCATCCAATCCTTCTAATATTAAGTGGCTTACATGTGCTATGATTAGTACCAAGCAAAAAGAACGTAGTGAAGAGGACATGAACAAAGAAGAATACAACCTCGAATTTCCAAAACAAAGTGCCCTTCCTTTAGGAGATACAATGGACATTCAAATGTATATTAACAATGAAGACAAGGTAATTAAGACAGGGAAGTGCCTTGATGATGATGAACAAGAAGATCATGTAACTTTACTTCATGACATTCCCAAAATTTTCACTTGGACTTATTTAGATATGTTAGGAATTGACCCTTAGATTGTAACACATAATATAGTCCTCACTGAAAATGCTAAGCCTGTTAGACAAAAGATTCAAAAAATGAATCCTAAGATAGCCCTATTAGTCAAAGTAGAGATCAAAAATATCCTTGAAGCCAACTTTATAAGACCTATAGATTATTCTCCTTGGATCTCAAATATTGTCACTGTCGCAAAACTAGATAATTGTATTAGGATTTGTCTAGATTTTCATGATTTGAATAAAGCATCTTTAAAAGATGATTTCCCCCTTGCTAATATCAACATGGTAGTAGACTTGATTACATGACATGCTTTGTTGTCATTCATGTATGGATTTTTTGGATACAACCAAATCTTTATCAACCCTGAAGATCAATATAAGACAACATTTACAACAGCTTGGGGTATATTTTGTTTGGTAATTATTCCTTTTGGATTGAAGAATGTGGGCACAACATATCAATGAGTAATGATATTGATATTTCATGATTACACGCATAATATTTTGGAAAATTATGTTGATGATATCCTTGCCAAATATTTAACAAGACAAGACAATGTGAATGTCCTTAAAAAAATATTTGAATGAATGTAAAAATACAATATTAGATTAAATCCAAAAAAGTGTTTCTTTGTTGTAGATAGTGGAAAAATTCTAGGGTTTATCATATCTCATAGAGGCATCGAGGTGGACACAAGTTAAATTGACACAATAATTAGCATGCCACCTCCTAGAAATATATCTCAATTTTGGACTTTACAAGGAAGAATTCAAGCTATCTATCATTTTGTAGCATCCTTAGTAGATCGTACATTACCATTTACATATCTCCTCAAGAAAGATGTGCATTTTAAGTGGAACAAGGATTGTAAATAGGAATTCAAGAATTTGAAACAATATCTTGTCACTCCACCTATTTTACAACCCACTATGCAAAACAAACCATTCATATTGTAGACACATAAGAAGTATCCCTTTTTTCTTGCTTGATATAAGAATAATTGATGATAAATTGGACTTAATGAGGTCTTTATTTGGTGTTGTAACCTATTTTTCACATCCACATTAGGTCTTGGACCCTTGTAAACTAAATAAAATTCATTTATTAATGTCTTGTGAAGGTGTTGTAAAGTGTTGTAAAAGACTTTCACACTTCTCTAGACTTAATGAACCCATTTTTCCTTTAATTAAATAATGTAAAATATATTTAATAGCATTATCACATTAATTTGGAAGGGTTATAAATTAAACTTAACTTTAATCTATTGTTGTAATGTGTTTTACACATTCACATTGGATGTTGTGCCTTTCTAGGATATGTGGACCTCATTTTAATGATGCAAAGTGTATTTAATCACACTTTCACATTGAATTTTGTGTCCCAATCCCTAATTGACATTTACATCATCATTAAAAGGCCCCTATGACCCCATATTGTGCATCCTGAGGCATAATTTGATGAAATAATTGACAAAGTCACCATATAAACTCAATTTCCTTACTTCCCAAAATTCTAGCTAGTAGAATGGCCCCTGTGGGACCCATTCACCATTAGGGGTGAATCAGTCCCATCTAGGTGGGACCCATTTTTCTTTGATGGTGAATTATTCCCATTTGAGCCATTTTTAGGGTTTAAGCGGGAAAAATTAGGTTTTAAGTTTAATTTTCCTCCATGTCATCCTTTAGGATCAAATTAATGGGTAAATTAGGTGGATTTCCTATAAGTACAAGCCTCTAAGCCCTAATTCATAAGAATTTCAACGCATTCATCTCATTCATCATTTATCTTCTCTCTCAAGTCAAACAAGCTAGGGTTTTTACATTCTAAGTCATCAAGATAGATTTCAAGGACATTCAAGGGTAGATTCTTCATATTTTATTGTAGAAAATCAAGATCTGTCATCATGGCATATACCTAGCTCCATTATTTCTCCATTTTGGTTTAATTATCTAAAAAGGGGTTTGACCAAGGAAAATCCCCATGCCCTAACATTCACCATTTCTTTCTCTTTCATTGTGTGCTTGTAGATTTAGGCAATTTGAATGTTTGAAGATCATTGAAGATTAGGTTGAATACTTTTTAAAGACCTCTCCTTGCTTGTAAAGCTAAAATATCCATTAAAAGTCACCTATAGTGCCGAGAATTAGACTTTCAGAACCAGACACCTATCAGGAACCAAAGTGCAAACTGAGGGATTTTGTTTCCACTTTTGGATTTCTAGAAATTCAGAAGTAGAATCACTCACCATTAGTGGTAAACGAGACCCACTACTAGGCCTAAAAAGTGTTTTTTGCAGTTTTGGATACCCATTTGTCTGAAACGGGCTCTGTAATAGTTTCCCATATCTGGGACTAATTCACCCAGAATGGAGAATGAGTCCTAGTAGGAAATTTTTTCAAGATTAGCAACATTTTAGAAGTCATTTCCAATCTCCAACAAGTTCTCAGGTGCACACATTCAATTTCATTAATTTCTATTAGAGTTTACTTTCATTTCTAGGTCCTTTTTGTATACTACACTATGTTTTCAAACACTTTGCATTTCTTAGTTTTGCATGGATAATCAATTCATTTTATCAGTTTTATGCATTTAGATAATCTCATCTAGGCATATTACATGCATCCTTACATTGAATTTGAATGTTTGCATTGCATTTTGGCCCATCTTTCTGCTTTTAGATGAAAAACCCTAGAAGTGCTAGAAAGACCTTAGGGTTTCAAAATATTTGTTCACATTTTGGTGAACCCAACTTTAGAATACTTTTCTTTTCTCATTTCGATTCCTTCATCATCCTTGATCTATCCTGCATTGATTTTGCATTAGGGTTTTCATTAGTAAATTTCCTTGCTAGGGTTTCAAATTTTGCATTAGTGAAAGTGCATATAGGTTGCATTTTTCCATATTAAATCATTGAAAATTTCTGAAATTTTGTGTTGGCATCTTAGTTCTACATCATACAACACAACAAACATCAAAATATATAAAAAAAAATTGAAATTTCATAAAAAAATCCTGAATGGGACTCATTCTCTACGTTGGGTGAATCAGTCCCTTTTCACCCCTGAAACTACCTTTTACAGAGTTGAAAACCCTATTTTAAGCTTTTGTTAGCTACCATTACCCATTTGTATCAGTTTTATAAGTTTTTTTAACATGTATTTTACTAAATCTAGTTTAATTTGGCTCACTTCATGCATTGCTTAATTTCCAGTTTGCATTTGCAACCTTTCACTTTTAGATCATTGCATTGTGTAATAAGAAAATTATCTTGTTTGAGTACTAAAAATTGCATTTCATTTTACATTCTTACATTTCATTTCAAGTTTGTATTGTTTACTTTTCCAAATGTTAGTTTCAATCTTCTCCAAATTTAAAAAGAAAAAGTTAGTAAATAAGCATGATAGTCATTCATTTGATGCATTCCCTAGTTATGAAAGTCTCTTAGTGTAAGAGAGTGAAAATCACAATGATAACCTTAAACTTAAAACCTCACCTATCTCTCCTATTTGTGTGGATAATGTGGTAGAAGAGCATACAAACATCATGATGATCATATTTGTTCTTCTCATGATACCTCTTCTTTTAATGACAAAGGTATCTTGGCAAGAGAAGATACAATCATTGAGAATCATGAGGATCTTGTTTTTCCTTCTCCTCATCTCCTTTGGGAATATATTTTAGCACAAGAGAATGAAATCATAGACACATTCCTAAACATCACCTTACCTAATTTCCATTCTCCTTTGGCTTGTGAGAAGGATTTCAACAAAGACAAGATTCTAACTAATGAGGATATGTTGGTCCACAAGAACCCTCTTTATGATCCTTCCCCTACCTCTCCTATTTTATATGACATTAGGGATCAAAGGAATGAAGTCGTAAATGATCATGATAATCATACTTTTTCTTCTCCTAGTATCTCCCCTAGTTGTAAGGAGGATGCTTTGATGTTAGAAAACACAACCAATGAGAGTCATGAGAATTTTACTTGTCCCCTTTCACCTATAGAAACCCTTATTGAGAAAGATAATTCAACCATTGATCATTTTCCTACTTTCGATGGAGTCACTTTAGAAGAACCAATCCATATATGTCAAGAGCATTTGATTTGTAGTTCTCATAAAAACTCTCCTCCTAGGGA
The DNA here is from genome assembly GCA_007258455.2 of Sequoia sempervirens. Lineage (NCBI taxonomy): Eukaryota > Viridiplantae > Streptophyta > Pinopsida > Cupressales > Cupressaceae > Sequoia > Sequoia sempervirens. The sequence goes on along the minus strand of VDFB02000007.1, from coordinate 152,473,457 downwards.
GAATATCATGGTGTTAGCAAATGCCAACAATAGTAATGTGTCTTCCTTAGCTCACAATAAAAAGGTGATTCTAGATTTCCCTTTATTAGAGATACATCAAACCAAGACCATTGAGGTTATGAATACAGAAGTTTCCATTAGATCCCCCTTGATCAATGGAACTCATACATACCCCATGGGACATCCTACGAACCCTCTAATTATCTACCCACATTCACACAAATAACAAAATCAAAATCAACCTGAACTCATCGTTTATCCACCATCACACAAACCTCACATTCACAACAAGCCTGAGCTTATCCTTTACCCACCTCAGACTAATGTGTCATAACAACTGATTCATAATACCATTGTTCATACATATAACACTAGAAACAATCCACAATCCAATCAACCAACCCAACCTCCTTACCTTTTCCAAATTCTATTCTACATAGTGCTCCTTAATTAAGGGAGTATGATCTTGTTGAACAAATTAAGAGCACCCCCACAAAGATATCCCTATGGGATTTACTTCAGAATTCACCTACCTATTACACTATGCTTCAAATGGCCTTACAACAAGTTCCTATCCCTTCTAATGTGCAGCCAACTGACATAGCATCCATGATTCAAGGACACAACACTGACATGGTTTTCCACCAAAGTGAACTCCCCTCTTTGGATGTGCAAAAACAAAATGATCCTTTCATGATCATAGCTCAATAAAAATGAAAAGGAATAAAGAGAACTCTTGTAGATACTGGCTATGCCCTTAATGTGTGTAGTGTGATCCTTTTGGATAGGCTTGGCATTGATCAATGGAACATTCAACCTAATTCTTTATCTATTAAGGGATTTGATAATATTGAAAAGAAACCACTCAAGGTGATCATTATACCTCTTACAGTTGGAGTGGCCACATTGAATACACTAATCCATGTTACACATCATGAACTTTAATGTAATCTTATCTTAGGTAGACCTTGGATTCATGCAATGAATGGTGTGCCTTCTACTCTTCATTGAAAAATGAAATACATTCACAACAATAAATTACACATTCTTGAAGTTGACCCCAATCCAAATAGTTGTTTGAACATTGAGAAAAATAAAGTGAATCATTTATACACATTAACACCAACTATGCAAGTGGAACCCATCCAACAACAAGACACGAAGCTATTAGATGATGATTGGGGTTCCTTAGACTTCACATGAAAACTCATTGGTGACTACAAGATCATAAAAAAAAAATCAATAAGGCACATGAAAAAGTAGTCTTGTCAACACACAACTCAAAAGACCCTTTGAAAGCATCTTCCTCAACCACTATAGAACAAAAGCCAAAAAATTACACAAAAAAATTTGATGAACTCAACAATAAATACCCGCTTGATCCAAAATCAATGAAAAATATTTATAGATGAGGTTATGAACTTATGAAACAACTTTTCTATAGTGGAAAAGGATGCGGTGCTAACAACAAGATCTCTCTCCCTACACAAAGTTGAAAGAAATGCTATTACAAGACTTCATTTTGCACATATCATAGAGTTCATGGTCATTCTACTAATGAATGTAATGCTTTGTGTAGTAAAATACAACATCTTAAGGAGATTGGTGTTATTCCTTATGTGGGAGAACCTAATTCCTCTAATTGATACTGATTTTCACTCTACCATGCATCTTATCCATCACTTCATCTCACCATTTTCCTACACTAAGTGGGGGAAAGGGGTTAAGTATCCTTGTCCTCATATATCACTTGTCATTGTCTCTTTTGGCTAATTGTTAACCTTTCATGAACATATAAGAGCAAGCTTGGGATGTGGATTGCATGCCTTAAGTTGGATCACATGTGACATATTACCCTTTTTCATGATGTAGCTTATAGGAAACATATGACTTGGCATAAGACTTTTGAAATAAGCTCTCATGTCTTCTTCTTCTACTTTAAAGAAATTTCTCACATCAATAGTGTTAGCAACTACTTTAAAGTGGGTCCATACATCACCACTCATATTTCATTGTGTGATTTTCTTTTTCTTGCAATTTCCTCTCTTGGATTTGTTAGGTACAATTTTGCTCAGGATGAGACCTTGCTTTTTTCCTCTCTTGGAAACAAGATAAGACCATTTGCACTTTTCCTCTCTTGGAAACATTAAGCATGTTGTTCCCTAAGATGAATAATTGTATGAACTAACCAAAATCCCTTTAAACATTTCTTACACTATTTTTCATTTACAATGTCTATGAGCGTCAAGCATATGAAGTTTTACTTACCTCATAGAGCTCGAAAAACATTTTCATTGTGGTGCCTTATGAAGGTTATCAAGAGGTATAACTTTGGTATGGTTGAGTGGGAAGCCCATTCTGAGGCATGAATTTTCCCCATAGCTACCTACATGTGTGTGAGCACATATCAGTCATATGTGTCTCACCTTTTAGGACTTCTCACCTAGCAGACAACCGAGAGTTATGTCGCCTCAAAGTGAATATGATTTTTTTTGAGAAAAACAGTCTAGATCTAATCCAAAATGTGTTGGAAAAATGATCGAAGGTTGTTCTGCCTTTTCATTTTCACTCTTTTCTTCCTTCTATTTCTTGCCATTGTATGATCATGTACCTTGTCTTGTTGCAAATCATTCACCTTGTGCATTTACTTTTGTCCTTATGTCAACTTGACTTAGGATCTTGGATCCTAGGGGCTTTACCACTTCCTTCATCCTTGTTATCCTAGACCATCTACATTATTACGATTGGACCCCTATTGAATGTCTACTTTAGTGTGAGTTTGAAGCAGGTTCATCCTTGCACTAAAGTGGGGACTAACTGTGGACACAAAAAAAAGTATCCCTTTTTTCTTGCTTGATATGGGAATAATTCATGAAAAATTGGACTTAATAAGGCTTTGATTTGGTGTTGTAAGGTGTTTTTCACATCCACACTAGGTCATGTACACTTATAAAATGAATAAAATGTATTTATTAATGTCTTGTGAAGGTGTTGTGAAGTGTTGTAAAAGACTTTCACACTTATCTAGACTTAATGAACCCATTTTCCCCTTAATTCAACAATGTAAAATATATTTAATAGCATTATTAGATTAATCTAGAAGTCTTGTAAATTTAACTTAACTTTGATCTAGTGTTCTAGTGTGTTTTACACATTCACATTGGATGTCGTGCAGGCCATGTGGACCTCATTTTAATGATGCAAAGAGTATTTAATCACACTTTCACTTTGAATTTTGTGTCCCAATCCCTAATTGACCTCTATATCATCATTAATAAGCCCCTATGACCCCATATTGTTCATCCCAAGGCATAATTTGATGAAATAACTGACAAAGTCACCATATAAACCTGATTTCCTTACATCCTGACATTCTAGCTAGTAGAATGGCCCCTCTGGGACCCATTTTCCATTAGGGGTGAATCAATCCCATCAAGGTGGGACCCATTCACCCTTGATGGCGAATGACTCCCATTTGAGCTATTTTTGGGGTTTAAGTAGGAAAAGTTGGGTTTTAAGTTTATTTTCCTCAATGTCAGCCTTGCAGATCAAATTAATAGGTAAATTAGGTGGATTTCCTATAAATACAAAAATTTAAGCCCTAATTGATAAGAAATTCCACTCATTCATCTCATTCATCATTTATCTTCTCTCTCAAGTCAAGCAAGCTAGGGTTTTTGCATTCTAAGTCATCAAGATAGCTTTCATGGACATTCAAGAGAAGATTCTTCATCTTTTCCTACAAAAAATCAAGATCTATCATTATGGGAAGTCTCTAACTCCATTATTTCATGTTTCATCACATTATTTCTCCATTTTGGTTTAATTATCTAAAAAGGGGTTTGGCAATGGTAAATAACATCTTGTTTATTACTTTAGCCAAACCTTGATCGATTACGAGAAGCGATACATAAAAATAGAGAAACAATATTTGGCTCTTGTATTCACTACTAGTAAGTTGTGAAATTACTTATTGAATGTTGAAATATAAAATAGAAGATGAATTTTGACCATTTAAAATATCTCTTCACAAAAATAGACTTTTTAGGATGCTTAGCTAAATGGGTGATGTTGTTAACTGAGTTTGACCTTAAGTTAGTTTCACAAAAAGAAATTAAGGGTCATGTTGGTTCTTTTTCTTGTAAATTTCAAAGGAAAAAATGCAATGCCTAAACTACGGGATACAAAATTTAGGACAAGGAATATACATTATCAATAGGTTGAAGACCAGAAAATCCAATGAACGAGGCTATGAAATCCTTTTGCACTTTGAGCTCCATAGGACAGAGGACAATGCTCCTAATTGTAGGCCCGATTTTAAGATAAACTTATGCCAAGCAACAAGCTATTGACATATGAAAGTGGATAGTTCTTAGGTATATGAGTGATGGGTATTGTATATTCTACCAAGTTCAAGCATAATCACATTTGCATTAAACATTATTGAGAACACATAACTTAGATATCTTCATATTTAACACAAAGGGTTAATAAATAAAGTTCATTCAAATTGAGCCTCTACACTCTTTCAAATATCATGAAGATATCATGAAGATATATAGAACAAAGAATAAATTAAACAATATGCAAATAAACATCAAAGTAAATTTTTTTTGAATGATTTAGATTGTTTCTAAAAATGATTTGGGTAATATCATAGATCAGTGCCTAATCCTAAGGCATCGAGTCAAATCTAAGATCATGAATGCAAATTTAAACAACTTATTTCAAATTAGTGTCCCTTTAACAACTAATTCCTTACATTAATGTAACCTCTCATATTACTACATGATCATACTTAAAGATGCATTTTATTCCCTCAAACCCACAATAATTTGCATACAAAATTTAATTCTTTACTTGAAGAAACACATACACAAATCACACAACTACAAAAACATTGTAATGAAAAATCAACATATCATTGGGGTATGTGCAGGATCATCATGAAAAAAATAGGCCCTTAAGTGGCAAAAACATCAGAAAAATCAGAGTTAGGAAACTTGATGTAAAAAATTGAATAATTTATCTATATTATTTAAAAAATATGTAAGAATAGAATCTGTAGAAAATTGAATGTACTTTCTAAACTACTAGGTTTATTTTAAAAAAAAAATCTATTTGGTGAAAATTTGAAATTCCAATGCAGTAGTACTTAAATTTCAGGGAAAAAATAAGAAGTAGGTGTCTATTTGACCACCCTAACCACAATAAAATGATAATTATTTTTTATAATATTTTAAACATAAGTAGAGGGCTCATGTCCAGATGTGATGCATATTTTTTTTAAAAAACTCCAAGTAAATAATTAATTATGAATTTTGTATTACAAATTTTAAAAAATATAAAAACTCGTATGTCTGACCACCTTAACTTGGTCAAAAATTCGTGAAATTCAATTTTCCTTTTTTTAATCCTATAGTATGCAAAACATAGAATGTGATGCATTTTTTTTATTCAAAAAATGTGATACCATTTGAAAGCTATAGATTTTTTTCAATCATCCTATCAATGAGGACTTTAGTCATAATTCAAATAGAAAATGAATAATAATTATTTATTAAATTCAGAGTAAAGCATAATTTATATTGGTGGAACACTAAGAATATCCTTTAAAAACCCTTTTCATTTCATCAATTTTGGGTTAAAAAAAGGTCATCAGCCACATACCCTACAAATACCCATCATATTGCCACTTTTTGGCCCATGATGATCCTGCACATACCCATTGATATATTTAATCCATATGCTATTTGTGAACACAAAATGGAGACAACTTCTGCAATATTTTCAATGATTTGCTCAAACTAATTGAGATTGTTATAGAAATCTATACATTAATTCACTATAAATAAAATTCCAACTCCCAGCTAAGAATTCTCTATTTCCTCCCCCTAAACTAGAAGTTTAAAACCTATACAAAAGAGAAGAAGAAAGAATATATATAAGTAGAAGAAGCCCTAGAACTACATCTGCATGTGACACTTAGATCCTTCATCTTCCATTGATCTATAACTACCTTTGCCTCCTGAAGAAACTTCAATTTGTACCTTGATTCATGCATCTTGCATTCACTTGCCCTATAAAAAAAAATATTCCCCATCATGATGACCTTCATTTTACCCGGGCTGCAAATTTACTGTTTCATTATGAAAACATCTTCACTCCCACATTTTTTCTTGCTGATAAAAATAATATTGGATTTTACCCATGAAAACCTTTCACTTTTCCTTTATCTTGCTGCACTTTACATTTAATATTTTCCCATATTTCACTTTTAGTTCCCAACAAAAAAGGCTTTCAACTTTTACTTCACCAGGTGATGGAAATATTTAACCCATGCACATTACTTTGCATATTTCATTTAAAATATTTTCCCCCTTATGATGAAGGAATTTAAAATTTCCCTTGGGTAAATTATTTTACCCATACCCCTACCTTCACCATTTTACATTTAGCCACCCAACATAGGAAATTTTTTATTTTTTAATATTAGAAAAGGCTCTCCATCTTTTCAAATTTTGATTAGGCACCCTAACATTACTCTGTGATTTCACTTTTTTAGAATTAAAATACTTGGTTTTAAATAGTGAAAACCCCAGATTATTTCACCAAGCAATATTTTAATTAAAAATATCACTTAACAATGCATTTTAGAAGTTTCACCAGGCCCGCCTTAGCCACTCCCCACCTCCCCGTTGCTTTGTTCTTATGACAGTATGAAAACACTCAGGCTAGTGGGAAAATACTCCTCTATTCTCAACTTCCCACTTGCCTGAGTCCTCATGATAATGTCACCATTGAGCTCTGTGGGCTAGTGGGAAAACCTCATAATAGCCCAAATGAAATATTTTATATTTAAAAATATTTCTTGTGGATGGAGTTTTTCCCCACACCCCTGCAACTCTTTAGTGTCGTCATCCTTCATCTTTGCAGGCTAGTGGGATAGGGTTGAGATGTGTTCACATCCATCCAAGTTTGTCAATTGTTGATTTAGCTTTGTCTTCTACTATGTTTTCCTGAACTTGCATTCAAAGTGTTGAAGTGTTGGAGTTGAAGACTTTTTCATTACAGTGCATAACTAAATCCTAACCTATAATTTGAGGGCACCATATGTATGGATCCTTGAATTGTTTCTCTACACTCTTGCTTATATTTTGCTCCATAATGTGTGCTGGAGCTAGGTGAAATTTTGATAGAGCATGACAACAAGCGTGAGCTCATCCTTTATCAAGCTATCAAAAACATATTTAACCTCTTCAACCTTCCCCATCTACATCAAATATTTCATAATCTTGTTTGTGGAAAAACCAAAGTGATATTTCCTTCTCTGAGATATCAGAACATTGAGTACAAATTTTTCCATCCGATCATTGTCAAAATGAGTGCCATTTGCAATCTTCATTATAGTCACTAAGACTATCCTTTTACAGGTTAGAGAATTTCCTTGTGATTGAGATTTAAACTCAATTTTCTTTTCATTTTTTTCATTTATGAATGCCCTTTGAGTTATTAATAATGAATTATTGTTTATAATTGCAATATTGCAACACCCATAACCTCATAACTGGGTAGAGTAGGTTAGGTCCCCATGTGGGACCAACTATTTTTTTTTGTTTTCAAACATGTTTTTAACTTGAGTTGACTTGAGGGTACCCATGAATGCATTTGACATGAAAAATTGAAGTGGGTTGTCATTGAAATTTTCTTTCTAGAATTTTTGCACAGTGATCAAAACTAGCCAGGTGGGCTCTAGAATCACCCTAAAAAACTAGTCAAACAACCTTTTGTTGTCACAAAAATGAAAAGGAATGTAGAAATTTAACCCAAGAATATAGTGCAATAGAAGGATTGGAAAAATTCATCCCAAGGTGCAAGATATTCAATTCCAAAGTGGCTTAGTTAGACTTTTCTGCAACCACACCTATCCAAAACCAATTAGGGCTCAACAAGTCACCATCCTGGAAAAATACCAAATCTTCTCCTGGGAAGATACCAATGGAAAAATTAGATCATTTAGGTTCACCAAGTATGTTTTCAATAGGGCTTTCCTTCAATTGACTTTTATCACCAAATATTTGGGGTCAAACTTGACCTCCTTGAAACATTTTGAAAATGCAGATGTAAAAACAGAACAAACTACATTTGCTTTTGACATAGTAAAAATATCAAATCAGATCTTCAGGCTCTAAAGCTAGACTAGGGAGCATATGAATGTGATGGGAATGTAGGGAACCAATCCTTTTGTAATGATGATGACCTAGCTGTGAAATATCAGTCTGAATAGGAGGCCACTTCATAGGATTGAGATTTTGCAAACAACAAAACAATCCCCGAACCCTTCAGCTTTGTGTTTCAAAACCTTGTCAAAACTCCTCATGGGAAGCTGAAATCAGACATACATGTTCACATGTCACATGAATACACTCACCAAAGGATTTCATTGAAAATCAACTAGCTCCAATTTATGACACTCCAAAGTAGGTCACTTAGGTAGATTTTTCAAGTGCATTTCTGAGTATGCAAATAAATTTTTTTATGTCATGGGCATTCAAATTTTGAAAATTTTGAAGGAGCCATTAGGTCAAGCCTTGATTGACCAATTGGCTAATGGTCCTTCTCCTTTAGCATTACCTAGCAATGACTCTTTCCCTAATGATAATTTTTTGAGAATTGAAGCTAATACATGGTGATGGAACCCCTCAAACATTTCTTAGTTCCATTTTAAAAAAATTGCATCATTTGGTTTGGACCCTCATTTTGGCTTAGGATTGTGTCCTCATCACTATTTTACGGTTTTGAGTTGCTTAAATCCCTCACAACTAAAATATGAATCCAGAAAACCATTGCTCATTTTATTTTTGCATTGACCTAATGTTCTCAGTCCTTGGTTGTCTAAGTTGTCACTTATCTCGTTGAAATCATTGTGTTCACCAACCCCCTGATTTTAGGTTTGTTAGTCATCAAGTATCTTTTCAAGCGCTTAATTTTTCCTATGGTCAGGCTTGATTTTTATACTTAGTGACTTAAGTCTTTAGCCCTCATTCCTAAGGTTCAAGTTCTCATGAGCCTAGTAGTGGCCCTCTTTTTAAAATTAAATTTTGCGGCATGTGAAAAATTAGGACTTCACATTGGTCATTCAATCGTCAAGGGTTCATAATCACCTTTTCCCATGTGCCCATTTGTTTCTATTCTATATTATTTTATTCGCATGGGCTGATGGGCTTCAGTCACGTGTCTTATGTAGTGAAGGGCTCGGTAACCTTGGTAAAGATGGTGGGAACCATCAAGAAGAAGATCAATGACTATAGTTATGAGATGTGCTACATCTTAGCCACTCCCCACATTCCCATGTTGATTTATTTCACATTATTTTAAACACATGAGCTAGCAGGTGATGGTTGCATGTCATGTCTGGTGGTGGGACCAATGTTTCCATAAGTCCGATGCACATAGTTTCAAGGAAATATCAATGATTAAAATCACATGTGTTCTCATCAACACCATTCCCCACACGTCAGTCAATTTTTTGCATTAAGGACAGATAGTCACATGAACTAGTGGGCTAGGTGGCATATGTCACTTTTTAAGGGACCCACCAAGATTTGGAGATGGTGTGTGTATCTAGAGATTAGAGGATTGATGGTCGATGGTAGGTGATGTGGGTCAATCCTGACCACTCCCCGCCATCCGGTGAGGGGCCCACTCATGTCCCATGCTTCTTCGTGGGAAAATGCCACGTGGAACATTTTTGGGACTTAGTTGGTTTCTGGTAAAGATAATGTGCTGCTATAAATGTTGGGTGAGACTATTCTAAGATAAAAATGACACTAAATTAGAACTAATTCTTGGGCACATGTGAAATTTTGGAAATATTTTATGTGGCCATCAAATCTATCAAGTGTTGCTACACGTCAAAAATTGAAGGCAAGGTACGGGTTGATATGCTAAAGATAAATCATGATCACTCCCTGTTGTCTTACTATGATCAATTGCAAGAAAATTAATTCCCATGGGTGAATGGGTAAATATGACATGATAGGTTTTGTTAAATGCTAGGCATGTGATTAATGTGCAAACTAAGTGAATGTTTATCTCACTTATTTTTTCTAGTTATGGAGAAGTATCCAGAACAAGCATTTAATTTTTTCATAATCAATCATCTTGATTGATTGTCCATTGATTCACTTCAAGGTACGATCAACGAATGAGATTCAAAATTAGGGTAATTGATTTCTTGCATCTTCACACAAGCCTTCTTGGAAAATTAATGCAAACACACATCAGTTGCTCTATTTAATGAATATCACCTACTTGATCATTCTGACCATTTGATTGTTCATGAGAATTAAGAGTCTAAAAGTAAGTGTGAATTTTAGCTTGCTATTTTTGAGTTGGGTGGTGTCTTTGTTCTGAGAAAATTTGATAAGTTGCTAAGGAAATGGGTAAGGTAAGTGTGAACATCAGCTTGTTCCATAGGTCTAAGAGACTCAACCCTCCTGAGTCTTAAGATGATTCACCCCGAAGTGAATGGGATATGCCTAAAATCCTTGTGACTCCAAACAAGAAAGCAAGAGCTATCAAGAAGTGTGAATGGGTTGTTCTCAAACATTCTTATCATCTAATAGGCCAAATTATCTCAAAAGAATTGGCCAAAAGCAAGGAGAAGAAAATTGATAGGCCAGAGAGGGAAGCTACAAGAAGGGATAAGTATCACTATACTTATGATGGGACATCATCATTCTCCCATTTAAGTCTCAGATGATTCTTCAGACAGTGGAGATGAAGCTTATTTAGGTTACTTCCAGTATCTCATTGTCATGACTGATTTGGTTGATTTCAACGATGAGGTGGTGATGGATACTCCACTTTCAATAAGGACACCAAGAAGGCATACCTACTTTTCTATTGAGAAGGAAAAGTAGTACCTTGTTCCTTCTCTGAGTCAGCGCTTGGTTTTTGGTCCTAATTGTTAAATTTCTTTCCTTGGTTGGTGTGTTGTGATATGGGTCTCTGTTTATTTATGCCTTTGATGCTGATGGTGACATTTCTTAGTTCGATGCGAACATTGCATGTTTTTTGTGCTATGAAAGTGACACCTTTTGAAAACTGGAGGGTCTTCTCTGACTAAATTTTTTTTGGGGGTTTTCTTTTGCTTTCCCTTGACTTAAAAATGTTGGTTTTGCAACAAATTAGGGAATACTCACTTTGTATTGAAATTTATTTTGGAATGAAAGTGAAATGTAAGTGTAATTCAGCCTGATGCTTGTTGCCCCCTTTTCTTATAAAAGGGATTTCAAGGATGATTACATAGAGAGGTTAGTAGGTAGTTTTCTTTCAAGGGGTTATACACAGAAACAAAATGGATACTAAAACTCTAGTAATATATTCTAGGAATAAATTCAGTCGATATGTATATAGTTTTGATAATGAAAATGACAATACATAAAGAAAAATAGTATAAATTTTCTTTATGTTACACTCCTATGTATAGGTTATACAAACTAGGAATAATATAATCAATGGTTATCTTAGTTTGTCTCTGTCAGTTTCCAATAGATGTGTTGTTTTATTCTTTCTTATCAATTCAATGAATGCATGTAAATGCTTGAATATAACAATGGGTTTGAAATAAATCATGTATGAGGATGCTAGTAAGAAGTAAGATATGGAAATGACTTGTGGGAGTATTGTAATTCAATTTTTTCAAGTCTTTGGGTATTGTCAGATGTAAGATTTTTATCTAATCATGTGGGTATATGGTTTGACTCTGTTCCAAGAATATGACATTGTTTTAGAAAAGTAATTATACTCCAATTGTGGTGACCAATTCAATAGTTGATCACAAAATATAATCAACTTACTTGTAAAGCTCTTTCTAGGTGTGTATGAATCTTAATGAATTATATTTTATCTTTTTTAAGTTAAGTCACTACTATGAAAATAATCCAAATCTTCAGGATATTGTATCTCTTAAATGTTTATGAAGAATCATTTGTTTGTCCTGTGATTGATACTTATACACACTAGTATCTATAAACACAGTTTTTAGGATTACCCTCTTGGGTTTCACAGAGCCTGAAGTGAAGACATAAAGACCTAAAATCCTTTGCTTATGTGTTGGAAAATTATTACCCTTACCAATAATTGATCCCAATAAATTTCATAGTTACGTTGTAAGAATAAGTTTGGTTCTAAAAAATATAACCACAAGAAATGGTGACTATAATGGGGACTTATTTAAGAAAAACTCTGCAGTAGGTCATCTTGCTTTTATAGAGTCATGGAGGTTCTAAATTAAAGTTCTCACTAAGAGTGGGTGGAGACTTTGAAGAGCTCTATACAAATCAAAAGTTGCGGAGAAAAAATTATTTTAAAGTATAGTCAACTGGTGAAAGAAATTTCATATTGTTGAAGTTTGATCCTCTATAAAGGAGGTGGTGACTCTATGCAAAGAACCTAATAGAGCATATTTTAGAATACCTAGAAATAAGTTAAGGTATTTTCCCTATTTTGATTTGCAAAGAAGAAATAAATTTATATGAAAGCCATTTCTTAAGAGATGTGGAAGAAATACTTTTTTCCCTATTAAGTGAATTGAGCACTAGAGAAGGGAATAGTGGCGGTTGTTTTACATACTTCCTGAGGTAAAATTTGTATTATCTAAATGGGATGGAAGAGGTATGCTTATTTTTGAAATTTTCCTTTTAAGAAAGCTTTAAGGCATGAGTATATTTGATTTGTGCATCTTTATAATCATGATAGGGTAGTTTCTCATTAGCTACGAAGTTCATAATGAAAAATTAAGTAAAGATAGAAAAGAAATGTACCATTCCCCTATATTTTCTGGTAAAACATCAAGTACAATTATTTCAGGCATACAACTCCTAGAGTGCCCTCAAAATAAGTTCTCTATTGAGACATATAAGCCCTTAAGCTTTGGAGGTATCAAAGGTTTTCCTAACAAGATTCTCGATGATATTAGGAAAAATTACCAAAATTTATGGGGAAATTTTCAAAGCTAGCTTCCCAACACCTAAATAAATTCATAGATTTGATGGGTGATTTTGAGATAAATCATGAGGATGTTGTCATGAAATTGTTTGCTCAGTCATTAAAAGAGGATGCCTGAGACTAGTACTCATATTTACCACTATGTTCTATAGCTTCATGGGATGCTTTTAAAATAACATTAATGGAACAATTTTGTGAAAGGATTAGTCCAAATGAGATAAGAAAAAGATTTAGGGAAATCCAACAAGATGAAGAAGAGTTAGTTCCTTCTTTTAATCTTAGATTCTTGGAAAAAGTAAAAGATATTCCTGAATACTTGAGACCAAGTGATGCAGAGTGTTTGATTGTGTATCTTGGAGATTTTGACAATAAGATGAGTTATTTGATAAGGGATAAGGAACCTACAAAATTACAGTAGGCATATCATATTGCTATGGATATTGAAAACACTATTAAATACTCAATGATGAAGGGATATATCGTTGCAAGTGTTTCTTGTCTAGATACACATCATAAAGATGAAATAAGCAAGGAGGAAAAGGATGATCAATGTGATGGAATTTTTTATGTCTCATTTTGTTCATTCACACAAAATATTGATAATGAAAAAAATTATAATGTATTTCAACAGTGTTTAGATGATGGTGATTAGGAGTTGCTAATTCATAGGTTGTCTAGCTTAAAGAGGTATAAATAGGAATCACCATATGAGTCATTATCAAGGTTTTTGGATTCCTCGTTAGAAATACCTAGGAGGTTGCGACCTGAAGATTTAATATGCATAGACATATTATGTGGCATTTATGAGCTAGGGCTCAGTACTATTCCCAAGGAATTAAAACCTCAAGATTTTGAGTAGATAATTGATTGGATTAGAATTGATGAGGAAGCAAAGAATGACTATGAGCAAACAATGAGGTCTCAAAATAAAAAAAATTACTAACCTTATTGACAAAGATCAAGAGTTTTCTCAAAAGATGGATAAGGATGTTTCTAAAGATGAATTTTTTCATAATAGTATGAATGATGATATTTTCATACTTGAAAATACTATTGATGTACTTTACAAAGCTGATGACCAGGGTAGTGAAGATGAAAATCTAGATTACTCTCATAAGGAATACAAACTCTTTTGTGACAAAAACTTGAAGGAACCCTTCTTGCCTGAGGATTATGATTGTGTCGATGCTCATGAAAATTTTCCCTTACTAGTTGAAAAATATATTGCAAGTGTGAACCATAGATATTTGGTGAAAGTTGCTATGACTCTCTTGCTCACTTCGGGTTTTTCACCTAAAGGAGAGAGATATACCTCAAAATCTAGGTGGTTCACTCAAACTAATGCAAGTAAAATGAAAATATGCCTAAATTCAATGAAATAAGTTCAATAAACTGATAAAATAGATTCATTATTTATGCAAAACCTAAGAAATATGAAGTGTTTGAAAACATAGTGTGATATGTAGAAATGAACTAGAAACATAAACAAATGAAAACAAAACTTAATGACACTGAATGGAGTGCACTTGAAGGTATAATTCTAATGATGGAAGGTTTTGGACTACTTCAAAAATTACTGTTGATGACCACTAGGACTCATTCGCCACAGATGGCGAATTAGTCCTCCTTTTGGTAAATTCTACTGAAACAGGTTTTGGGGTGCAAGGAACTGAAAACATTAGAAAACACTTTCTTCTTCCTAATAGTGGGATTTATTCACCATAGATGGTGAATTAATCCACCTATAGAAATCTACAAATTCTAAAGTCAACTCTGTGGATCCAGATCTGTACTTGTCTACTTGTCAGGTTAACAGATTCAAATCTATAGAAAATGGGTTGAATGATGTTTCCAAGCTTGAATTAGGTCTTTATTGACCACTTTTCAACACCTGTCTCATTGAAAAATCTTCCTACAAGACCTAAAAGCACACATGCAAAGAGGGGGAAAAGGTTAAGGGTTAGAGTATAGGGGTTTTCCTTTGTCAAACCTTGATTTGGTAATCAAACCCTTGATAATAAAAATGGAATAAGAAAGGAATGATGAAAAAATAACATGCAAGTGTCATGAACTCATCAAACCCTTATTGTTGAATTCTAAATATATATCAATGGTTGCTCCAAAATGCTTTATAATTGCTTGATTGAATGATGAAAAATTCTTGAATGCTATGATGGATTGAATGCATGAATGAATACTTGAATGAATTGGGGAATAGGGTTAAAATGAATAGAAAATCATATATTTATACACACTTATTCCATAATTTCCCAAAAATACAACATCATTGGACAACCTTAGATCTTAATGAATAAAAACCTTAAATAAATTTGAAATTATTTTTAATTTTATTCCAAGAGGGACTCATTCACCACCCCTGGTGAATGGGTCCCACTAAAGGAATGCAAGTGGGTGTTAGGGATTAAGTTTAATTTAATGATATTTATTAGGTTTACATTAAAAAATACACTTAATTAAGGCCTATAAGTTCATAAAGGGGCCAAATAAAACATAAGAAAGGTGTAATTATTGGTGACAAGCCTAGAAAAGCATGAAAGTTTGTTACAAGACTTTACAACACTTTTAAATAAGACTTGGTAAGGGATAAAAAGGGAATATTTAGATGAATTATAATAATAAAAGTCTAGAAAAGTGTAGAAATGTGTAACAACACTTCACAACACCTTTACAAGACATCATAAAATCTTAATAATTTCAATATTCAAGACCTAATGTGAATTTATAAGTTACATTACAACATTAAATCTAAGAAAAATAGGCCAATCATCATAGGAAAAGGCATAAATTACTATGAAAATGTCTAAAGATCCATTTTTCTATGATACATTTAGCCCCCACTTTAGTGAGAGGATGAACTTGCTTGAAACTCACACTAAAGTAGCCATGCATATCGAGAGGGATGCAAATGTACTTATGCTAGAAAGATTAGACAACAAGGATCAAGAGCGATCAAGAATCCAAGATGAAGCTCCCATGGAAAAATAAACATAAGAACAAAGGAACACACATATGAAAGAGAAAAAGAAAAGGAAGAGAAAAAGGAAAAGTTATCGATCAAGCTTTGATCATTTTTCCAACTAGTTATGGACCAGATCTAGGTTGTTTTTCCAAAAAGAAAAATTCATACTCACTCTGGGGTGATGGAACTTATGGATTTACACCAAGTTAGAAGGCCCAAAAGGTGAGAAACATATGCTTGGCTGGTATGTACTCACAAACACACAGGTGGCTATGGGGAAAGTCATGCTTCATAATGGGCTTCTAGTTCAACCATATCAAATTTATACCTCCTGATAACTTTAATAAAGTTCTACAAAGGAAAAATATCGGTTCGTGCTTCATGATACAAGAAAAGCTTCGTATTCTTAGAACTCATGAACAAATAGGATGGAACCATAGGCATGCAAGTTTCATTATTCCAGGTGGCCATATATATGCAAACTATAAAATGTAAAAAAAAATGGAAAATGCATAAGATGTTCAAAAGAGTCTTGTTTAGATCATGCAAGGTCTATCATTTAAGGAATATAATGTCTAATGTCTCTAAGAGAGGAAAAATCAAAGAATAGAATATTCACAACTTAGGGGATGCAATGTGTTGCATCAGGTCACTAAGAGGAATGTAATATGCTAAGATAGATCATAATTATGAAGGACATCACACTCAATGTCATCCACAAAGTGACAAACACATCATATGAAGTAACAAGGCTACACTAAGAACCAGGAAAAAGGAAAAATGCAAAATGAATAATTCCAATGTATGCCCCCACTTTAAAGGAATTTCTACACACTGTTCTGTGAGCAATTACTTTAAAGTAGCAAATGAAAAATTCAAAAAGAAATAAGACATGAGAGCCAACTTGAAAATCCCCTATGCCAAGTCATACTTTTTTGAGTAAGGCTATGTCATGAAAGAGAAAAAGGAAAAAGATAAGAGGTTTCCCCCAAAATAAAAAACACCAAAAACATAAGGTATATATGGATTTTGGGTTAGTATGTTTGTTCTTGCAATGTTTTGTTTAAGAGATCAAAAATATCATCATTCCATAAATACATAGAACTAAAAGAATGACACAAAGAGAGTAAAAAAAAAGAAAAAGAACCATTTGGGTCAGCATGGAAGAGACATAGGGCATCTCAACTCTTTTCATCATCCCCAAAAGGAAAATACAAAACAAAAGGGAAAAAGGGAAAAGGGGCCATTTGGGTCAACATGGAAAAGAAATAGGGCATCTCTATGATTTGCATTATCCCCAAAAGGAAAATACAAAATAAAAGGTAAAAAGAAAAAGCGATGTATGGCATATAGAAGAATGAAGGTACAAATAGAAGAATTATCACAAAGAGAGAGAGAACATTATGGGGGATCACATTATGCACATGTAATCAAAGAAAAAGTAAAATGTGAAAAGAATAGTAATGTAAATGTAAGTCACACATGAAAAAAGTCATCCACCTCCCAATATCAATTAGTGTAAGTGGGAGGTGACCAACATGGTTAAGGGACAATGAGAAATGCATTACTAGGAAAAGGATAGTAGCTTCTTTCCCCCACTGAGTGCAAGGAAAGAATGAGCTAAGATAGGTGATGGGAAAAATCCATACACTAGTGAGAATGGAATATTCTACAAGTATTGGATTATGAGGTGTGGGAAGTGTACTATGGGATGATAGGATAGTATTCAGTGTTAGTGAAGAGGTACTTACTCAATATTTCCTTCAATGCCTGACATTCATCACTGTGATGTCCAAGAATACAATGGTATTTACAATATGGTACATTGGAATCTTTAGGATGGATTACCAACTTATTCAAAGGTGGTAATAGTATAAGACCTCTATTTAAAATAATTTGCAGTTTCCTTTCACATTCAAGTGGTGGATGGAGAGGAAACTTTAGTTTTTTCTACCTGTAAGGTTGTTTGCATTTACTAAATTCACCCTTTTCATGAATGGAAGGGGGAGGAGAACCCATTGGGATCATTATAACCATAGTATTATTATTAGTCAAAGGTTTCTTATGAGGAAGAAAAATGTTCAAATCAAGTGCAGATTGATAGCCTAACCCTTGTGTGTTTTCGTCAGTTGTTACTTCTTCAAAAAGCTGATGTATTGCATGTTTAGTTGTTGTGTCACATCCTTTCTTTTTCAAAATATTAAAACCTTTTCCATAGGTTTCTTCAAGGTTGATAGGAGTACTAGTGACTTTGTTACCATATAATGGCTGAGGAATTGTTTCTATAGAAGAAAAAAGTCCACCGAATGGTAGAACCTTAGGTCCTTCGTTGGTTTCAGGATGTAAGTATCCAAAAATATCAAGAGGGGATACTATAGGAAGGTCTTGTGAATTCATCGATGGATAAAAGGTTGTATTGGCTTCAAGGTTGTCAAGGAATTCATTTAAGAACTTATTCATGATAGCATCATATTCTCCAATGATTTTAACATCACAAGGAGGACAATCATGTGAAGTTGAAGGAGCATGAGGAAGCTCAAGGTCATTAGGATCACAACCAAAGGCATAGTTTGACATGTCAATTAAGGATTTCAAAAACATCCAAAACTTATAAAAGAAAAAGGCCATGATGCAAGTGAATGAAAGTAAAAAATGAAATAAATTGAATAGAACAATGAATCTTAAAATAGTGACAAAGATGCAGTTATAGAAAATAATAAATGTAGAAAACACTATGAAAATGACAAAAAATGTTGTGTAGAAAGCACAATTGGACTGATTCGCCCAAGATAGTGAATGAGTCCAGGGGTGAATTTTTTTGTGAAGTTTTATAAAATTTAAACTGATTTTTATGCTTTTCTAATGTAAAACTAGGATGCAGATGCAAAATTTCAGAAATTTTTAATGATTTAAGATGCAAAAATGTAGCCTATATGCACTTTCACTAATGCAAAAATTTGAAATCCTAGAATGCAACTTAACTAATGCAAATTGAAATGCAAGCTAATTCTAGGATGATGTTGGATTCCAAATAATACTATAAGTTATTCAAAAAGAACGTTCAAAAAAATGAACCATAGATTTTTTGAGAAAGGTTCTATGACTCTCTTGCTCAATCACAGTTTTTCACCTAAAGGAGAGAGATAGAACCCAAAATCTGGGTGGTTCACTCAAAACAATACAAGTACAATGAAAATATGCATAAATTCAATGACCAAAATGCAACAAACTGATAAAATAGATTGATTAATTATGCAAAACCTAAGAAATACCAAGTGTTTGAAAACACAGTGTGATATGTAGAAATGAACTAGAAACATAAACAAATGAAAACAAAACTTAATGAAACAGAATGGAGTGCACCTAGAGGTTAAATTTCAATGTGTGTAAGGTTCTCAACTACTTTAAAAATTACTGTTGATGACCACTAGGACTCATTCGCCATAGATGGAGAATTAGTCATGCTTCTGGTAAATTCTACTGAAATAGGTTTCAGGGTACCAGGAACTAAAAACCTCAAAAAAACCATTCTCTAGCCTTCCAGTGGGACTAATTCACAATATATGTAGAATTAGTCCACCTATAGATATCTACAAATTCTAACGTCAACTCTATGGGTCTAGATCTGTACTTGTCTGCTTGTTGGGTTGATGGATTCAAATTTGTAGAAAATGGGTAGAATGGTGTTTCCAAGCTTGAATTAGGTCTTTGTTGACTTGAATAGCTTTGATGACTTGTTGACAACTTTTCAACACCTATCCCCTTGATAAATCTGCCTACAAGACCTATAAACACACATGTAAAGAGGGGGAAAAGGTTAAGGGTTAGAGTATAGAGGTTTTCCTTGGTCAAACCTCGATTTGGTAATCAAACCCTTAATGATGAACAAATAACATGCAAGTGTCATGAACTCACAAACCCTTATTGTTGAAGTTTGAAGATATGACAATCGCTGCTCCAAGATCCTTGATAATTGCTTGATTGAATGATGAAAAATGCTTGAATGCTATGATGGATTGAATGCATGAATGAATACTTGAATGAATGGGGGAATAGGGTTAAAATGAATAGAAAATCATGTATTTATACAAACTTATGCCCTAATTTCCTGAAAATACATCACAGGCTGACCTTAGGTCTTAATGAATAAAAAACCAAAAGAAATTTGAAATTATTTTGAATTTTGTGCCAAGAGGGACTCATTCACCACCCCTAGTGAATGGGTCCCACTCAAGGCGTGAAAGTGGGTGTTGGGGATTAAGTTTCATTTAATGATATTTATTGGGTTTACATTCAAAAATACACTTAATTAAGGCCTACAAGTGCATAAAGGGGCCAAATAAAACATAATAAAGGTATAATGAGTGGTGACAAGCCTAGAAAAGTGTGAATGTTTGTTACAAGATTTTACAACACTTTAAAATAAGACTTGGTAAGGGATAAAAAGGGAATATTTAGATTAATTATTATAAGAAGAGTCTAGAAAAGTGTAGAAATGTGTTACAACACTTCCCAAAACCTTTACAAGACATCATAAAATCTTAGTAATTTAAATATTCAAAACCTAATGTGAATGTATAAGCTACATTAAAACATTAAATCTAAGCAAAATAGGCCAAGCATCATAGGAAAAAGACCCAAATAACTATGGAAATTTCCAAATATCCATTTTTCTATGGTACAACGTGATAGACTCTTGCAAATCAATTCAAATAATTCATGATTAGAGCATCCTGATGATACGATTGGTGATGAATTTTAGGATAATAATATCTATACTTAGAGTCTAGAGCCTAAATTAAATGATGGGATGGGTAGTGCTAGTCGGTTGGGTTTTGTTTATGAATGTTTACATGAAGCAAAAGTAAGATGTGTAAATTTTATGGCAAACATGGGCATAATTATTTTTGGCCAAATTCCTACTAAGGAAGGAAATGAAAAAAATTACTTGGAAGAAAAAATATTTCTTCAAATTGTCATCAGTCCTACACATATGAGTCAGTAAACCTATCATTTATAAATGTAGTTGAATACCCTATTACTGATCATATCAATTCTGAATTAGTTAATCCATCTTTTGGGAAGTTTTTTTTCTAGTTCAAAGATGATGACTAGAAAGAAAAATCAAATTGTGACAATGATCCTGAAACAAAAATTATCTTTGAGGTTTGGGGTGATATGAATGATGCCCTTTATGGGAATGGTATTGCTTTAGGTAAAAGTAAAAGTGGTATGGATTTTGAGAAATTGGGTTTTCAGGAAAATGTATCATTAGGAAACATGATTGGTTTATATTTCCCTAATGAATATGAACATAATCTTGAACAAGAGCATGTATATGATTTTTTCCTATTTATGACAAAAAATGAATGTGGTATTTTCCCTTATGATTATAGTGCACAAGTAGATTATGAGTTTTACACTTTCCTTTTCCAGTTAGATGAGCATTGTATGGAGTACAATTACAAGCTAAATAAGATAGAATACTTCATCAATCATGTATTTCATTCAATGGTTGATCACAATTCACAACCACATTTGAGTATGAGTAATAATGATAAGTTCATAGTGGCTAGGTCCATTGACAAGGACATCAGTAGGGGATGGGAAATTCATGAAAACATTTTCAACCTTAGCTTTATACAGACAACGAAAAATAAGGTTTTTGACATAGGCAAGTATCAACACAAAGTTTAGTGGCCTAGGGCCACAAAGAAAAGTTGAAGCTTAGTCAAATTGCAAAGTGCATATTGAAAATTTGCACCTTAGCAGAAGGCTTTAGATAGAGCTGGGATTGAATCTCTCAGTTTAGGTCTTTTGGCCTATGTAAAAACAATATATATTTTTTGGTTATTTGGTTGTTTTGGTTTTTTTTTTTGCATTTGGTCCACTTCACCCATGATTCTGGGATCTCACCATGCTTACGAGAGGCATGTGTCCCCAACTAGATCCACTAATGCAACTGTTAAAAAATTTCTTGGTTACATATTAATTTTTTTGCATCATTTGGTTTGAACCCTTGTTTTGGCTTAGGGTTGTGTCCTCATCACTTTGTTAGGGTTTTAAGTTGCTTAAGTACCTCATAATTAACCTATGAATCTAGAAAAACCTTGCTCATTCTATTTTCACACTGACCTGATGTTCCTAGTCCTCAGTTGTCTAAGTTGTCACTTATGCAATTGAAATCATTGTGTTCATTGGTCCCCTGAGTGTAGGTTTGTTGGTCATCAAGTATCTTTTCAAGCACTTAATTTTTCCTATGGTTAGGCTTGATTTTTATACTTAGTGACTTAAGTCTTTAGCCCTCATTCCTAAGGGTCAAGTTCTTGTGAGCCTAGTATAGGTTACCTTGTTAAAATTAACTTTTGTGGCATGTGCAGAATTATAACTTCACATTGGTCATTCGATCCTCAAGGTTTGATCATCACTATTCCCCGTGTGCCCATTTGTTTCTATTCTATATTATTTTATTCACATGGGATAATGGGCTTCAACCACATGTCTTGTGTAGTGAAGGGCCCAATACCCTTGGTAAAGATGGTGGGTGCGATCAAGAAGAAGATCAACGGCTGTAGTTATGAGAGGTGGTTACATCTTAGCCACTCCCCACATGCACATGTTGATTTATTTCAAATTAGTTTAAACACACATGCTAGTGGGCGATGGTCATGTGTCATGTTTGGTGGTGGGACCAGTGTTTCTACAAGTCCAACTAACATAGATTTAAAGAAAGATCAATGATGGATACCACAACATGTGTTTTCATTGTGGTCATTCCCCACACACGTGTCCATTTTTGGCATTAAGGGGAGATAGTCACATGAACTAGTTGGCTGAGTGACATCTATCACTTTTTAGGTGACCCATCAAGATTTGGAGATGGTGCATGTCTTTGGAGATTAGAAGATCGATAGTTGATGGCAAGTGATGTGGGATAATACTAACCACTCCCCATCATCCTGTGAGGGTCCCACTCGTGTCCCATGCTTCTCAGCAGGCAAGTGGGAAAATGCCACATAGAACATTTTAATGAATTAGATGGTTTCTGGTAAAGATAAGGTGTTGCTAAAAATGTTGGCCAAGACTATTCTAAGATAAAAACATTGCTAAATTAGAATTGATTCTTGGGAATGCATGTAAAATTTGGAAAATAATTTTTGTGGCCATCAAATATGTCAGGTGTTGGTACATGTATGGGAAGGTGAAATTGAAGTAAGGCATGGTATGTGCTAATATTTTGAAGATAAATCATGATCGCTCCCCACTGTCTTAATTTGATCAATTGCAAGAAAATTAATTCTAATGGGTGAATGGGTAAATATGACATGCCAGGTTTGGTTAAACATTGGGCATGTGATTAATGTGAAAATTTAAGTGAATGTTTATCTCACTTAAGTTTTCTAATTATGGATAAGTACCAAGTGCATGTGTTTAATTTTGTCATAATTAAACATCTTGATTGATTGTTCATTGATTCACTTCAAGGTATGATCAACAACTAAAATTCAAAATCAGGGTAATTAATTGCCTACATCTTCACACAAGCCTTCTTCAAAAATTAATGGAAACACACACTATTTGCTCTATTTAATGAAGATCACCAACTTGATTATTCTCACCATTTGATTGTTTATGAGAATTAGCAGTCTAAAAGTAAGTTTGAATTTGAGCTTGTTATTTTTGAGTTGGGCAGTGTCTTTGTTTTGAGAAAATTTGATAAGTTGTTAAGTAAGTAAATGGGTAAGGTAAGTGTGAAAATCAACCCAGTCCTTAGGTCCAAGAGACTCAACCCTCTTGAGTCTCCAGATGATTCTCCCCAAAGTGAACTATATATGCTTGAAATCCCTGTGACTCTAAAGAAGAAAGTAAGAGTTGTCAAGAAGTCTGCACTAGGCGTTCTCAAATGTGCTTATCATCTAAGAGGCTAGATTTTCTTGAAATAATTGGCCAAAGGAAAGGAGAAGAAAATTGACAAGCTAGAGAGGGAAGCTACAAGAAGGAATAAGTATAACTGGGCTTAAATGGGATGTCAAAATTCTCCCATTGAAGTCTCAGATGATTCTTATGGCAGTGGAGATGAGACTGATTTAGGTTACCACCAGTATCTCATGGAAATGACTGATTTGGTTGATTCTAAGGATGAGGTGGTGATGGCTATTATACTTTCAATAAGGACCCCGATCGGGCATACCTACTTTTCTACTAACAAGGAAAAGTAGCACCCCATTCCTTCTCTGAGCTGGTGTTGATTTTTGGTCCTTTGTGTTAACTTGCTTTCTTTGGCTAGTGTGTTGTGATATGGGTCTTTGTTTATTTATGCCTTTGATGTTGATGGTGACATTTGTCAGTTGGGTGTGAACATTGCATGTTTTTTGTGCTATGACAACGATGCCTTTTGAAGAATAGTGGGTATTCTCTGACTACTAGTGTTATGGAGTTTTTCTTTTGCTTTCCCCTAACTTGCAAATGATTGTTTTGCAACTGATTGGGGAATATTCTCATTTTCTAGTGAAATTCATTTTGGAATGAAAGTGAAATGTAAGTGTAATTCATCCTGATGCTTATTGCTCCCTTTTCTTATAAAATGGGTTTCAAGGCTGATTACACAGAGAGGCTAGTAGGTAGTTTTCTTTGAAGGGGTTATACACAGAAAAAAAAATGCATACTAAACTTTCTATTAATATAGTCTAGGGATAAAGTCAATTGATATGTATATGGTTTTGATAATAAAAATGACAATACATATACAAAAATAGTATAAAGTTTCTATATGTTACTCTCCTATGTATAGGTTATACAAACTATGAATAATATAATCAATGGTTATCTTATTTTTCTTTGTCAGTTTCCAATAGATGTGTTGTTTTATTCTTGCTTATAAATTCAATGAATGTATGTAAATGATTCATTATAATAGTGGGTTTGAAATTAATCATGTATGAGGATGTTAGTAAGAATTAAATTGTGGAAATTACTAGTGGGAGTATTATAATGCAATATTTTAAAGTCTTTGGATACTTTTAGATGCAGGATTGTTATCTAATCAAGTGGGTATATGGTTTGAATCCATTCCAAGAATATGGAATTGGTTTAGCAAAGTAACTATACTCCAATTATGGTGACCAATTCAACAACTAATGAAAAAATATAATCAACTTAATTGTAAAGCTCTTTCTGGGTGTGTTTGAATCCTAAAGAATTACATTTTCTCTTGTTTAAGTTAAGTCACTACCATGAAGGTAAGCCAAATCTTCTGGATATTGTGTCTCTTAAACATTTATGAAGAATCATTTGTTTTTCATTTGTTTGATACCTATACACACTAGTATCTATAAACATAGTTTTTAGGATTACCCTCCTGGGTTTCATAGAGCCCAAAGTGAAGAAGTAAAGACCTAAAAACCTTTTCTTATGTGTTGGACAATCCTTACCCTTACTAATAATTGATACCAGACAAGTTCATAGGTATGTGGCAAGAATAAGTTTTGTTCTAAAAAAAATAACCAATGCATGTGAATTTTATTTTGATGAATGTAAGTATAGAATTGGCTCTGGTGTTGGAGTTATAATAATACCACCCATAGGTGAACCCATTCCCTTGTCATATCAATTAGACTTCCTATGTACAAACAACACTATTGAGTATGAAGAGTTGCTCGCTTGGTTACATGTCACTTTAATCATGGGCGCAAGAGACATTAAGATATTTGGTGATTCACAATTAGTCATTAAAAAAATAAATGGAACATATCAAGTGAAGAATGACAAATTATTGAAATATAAGGATCTCACAATGACTTTGTTAGAGAAGTTTGAATCATTTACCATTCACAACATCCCCTGAAAAGATAATCATCATGTGGATGCAATGGCAAGTGTAGCTTCCCATATCTCCCCTCAAGACACTTCAAAGGACTTCACCTTCATTGTGCACACAATTATGAAACTATCGATCGAGGATAAATCAAAATAATTATTAGTAACAACTAGGAAATAATCCAATGTATTTTATGATACAATATTTAACTATTTAAAAGATGGTACCTTTTCCGAGTGAACAACAAAGAACATTTGAGATAGCCTATGAAAAATTGCATCTAAGTATATTATTCTTGTCGATGTGTTGTATCAAAGATCATTCAATGGTCTCTTACTTAGATGCCTTGAAAAATCTAAAATACCCACAACACTTGAACAAGCTTGTGTAGGTGGTTGTGGTGGTGAATTTGGAGGAAGAACATTAGTTCAAAAACTTATCCGCATTGGATACTATTGGAGGCATATGGAACAAGACTGCTTTGAATACATAAAAAAATGCCACAAATGTCAAGAACATAGCAATTTTATTCATGCTCTTGCTTATGAATTTCAAGCTCAAGTTCTAATTTGGCCCTTTGTATTTTGGGGTTTGGAAATCATTTGAAAGATATCATCACCTTCCTCCACTAGACATACATTTATAATTATAGCAATAGATTACTTTACGACATGTGTAGAAGAAATTCCCCTTTGATCAACAACAACTAATGTGATATTTCATTTCATATTGGAACACATTATTTCTCACTTTGGACTTCCTTCCATGTTAGTTTCCAATAATGGTACACCATTTAAGAATAATGATGTGATGAAGCTCTTGGTCACATTTAACATATAACATGACTTCTCCACACCCTAATACCCACAATCTAACGGTCAAGCTGAATCAATTAATAAAACTATTATCAAACATAATAAGGATTGGCACACATAATTACAATATGCACTATGGGCCTATCACACAAGTATTAGATCATACAAGGAACTACACCTTATAATCTTGTCTATGGTAGTGAGGCAATAATTCCCTTGGAGTTAAAGATTCCTACATTAATAATTTCTTTCCAAGGACTTATGGATTACTGAACCATTGATTTTTGGGTTATCCCATGGAGAACTCTAGCTCTTCTAGGGTTTTTCACCTAAAAGGAGAGAGATAGGGCCCAAAAATGCTAAGGGTTTATTCAAATTATGTTATGTGTGATTTTGTATAAACTAAATGAAGTAAACTAAATGTAATTGAGTGATCTATATGAGAGAATTTGAATGCAAAACTAAGATTTAAACTATGTTTGAAAACACATTGCAATATGCAAACAATGAATGAAATGATGAAATAATGCAGAACAAAAAGAAATGAGATGAAATAGAGTGCACTTGGGCAATGTTTTATGAATCTGAAATGTTTTGGATGCTGAATAAAATCACTAAAATTTCACAATGGGACTCATTCGCCTAGGGTGGTGAATTAGTCCTCCTACTAGTGAAAAAGTGTGAAAAACTGGTTTCTGACTATCGAGATCCAAAATCTGAAAGAAATTATATTTTCTATCCTAAGGTGGGACTCATTCACCACTAGTGGTGAATCAATCCTCTCCCAAAATTTTGAAAAATTAGGAGACAACTCTACAACAACAGATCTGGAAATCTCTGATTGTTGAGTTGTCAAAGTCAATTCTGTAGGAAAGAGAGAAAAAACCTTCTCCAAGCTTTAACTATGAATGAGTTGAATTGAATCACCTAGTTGAGTTGTTTACCAATCTTCAACACTAGAAACTTTGTTAAATTTGCATACCTAGGTTTGCAAACACACATGCAATAGGGGAAAAATGGTTGAGGGTTAGCAAATAGGGGTTTGCCTTGGTCAAACCCCACTTTTAGTAATCAAACCCTTAATGAAATAATGAAATGAAAGAGAATGATAAAATAATAACATGAAATAGCTATCAACTTACCAAACCCTTGATAATGCAAATTTGAAGTAATGTCAATGGATGCTCCAAAGTGCTTGAATATTGCTTGAATTGATGTTGTAGAATGCTTGAATGCTTGAATATGATGTGTGAATGTTGGAGAATTGTAGAGGATGTAAAATGAGGTGAAAATTACATATTTATACACACTGTGCCTTATTTAACCATTCATACCTCATCATAGGCTGACATCAAGTGTTTTTGAATAAAAACCAAAAAGAAAAATTTAAATTTTTTGAATTTGGAGCCAAGGGGGACTCATTTTCCACCCATGATGAATGGGTCCAACCTAAGACCTAAAAATAGGTGTCGGGAATTAAGTTGTATGTAATGTTATTTGTTAGGTTAAAATTCAAAAATATACTTAATTAAGACATATGATGGCATAACGTGGACCAAATAAAGCATGAAATCTTGTTACAAGACTTTATAACACTTTAAAATAGGACTTGTTTAGTGTAAAAAAAAAATGTTTTTTAGGTGAATTGCAATAAATAGAGTCTAGAAGAATGTAGAAATGTCTTACAACACTTCACAACACCTTCACAAGATGTCATTATTTGAACTTTAGTACCTAAATATGCATGTTCAAGCCATGTTACAACATAAAATAAAAGCATAATAGATCAAATACCATGAAAGAAGACCTAAAAGGCCATGAAAATGATACATGGCCATTTTTCTATAGCTTAATGACAAAAAATACAAAGAACAATGATTGCATTAGCTTGAAATGCTCGACGAATAGTGCATGAATGGTCTTGAGCACCTTCAAGTTTATTCTAAAAGAACGAAATGCATCTACAATGAAAATTTCATCCCTCGTGTATTCAATAAAGGTGATTTTGTGTTATGTGAGAATCAACATAACATTAATGCCAACCTAACTGAAAAAGGAAAATTCAATCCTAACTACTTAGGACCTTACATAATTAATGAAATCTATGGGTCCAGTGCATACACATTAACAGAAATGGATGGAACACCTCTCAAAGACCCCATTAATGTTGTGCATCTATGTTGGTATTATATCTAATCCTTAGTGAATAGTGTGAATTATAAAGCAGTGGTGTTAGAGTTACTAGATAATATTCTATGTGCTATCGCATTGCTTCATTCTTGAAAAATAGTTATTTGTGTGTCTTGAATACTAAAGTGATTATTTAATTAATTTTTGAGTAATTAATTTAGGTTCATACTATTCAATTTTATCTCATGTATTGTGTTAGATTAGATACTTATATGCATTTAATGTTCTTTAATTAGGTCATAGGTGCATTTAATTTATCATAACATACTTAATCACAATGTTGCATCTAAGAGAAACTAGAATGAGTTTTAATTAGATCACATAAAACATGTTAAATCATGGAGACATTCATTAAATAGTCTTACCAAGAGTATTTAATTAATCACATTTCCATTTAACATTCAACACGTAAACATAAGTAATAAAAAATCAAATTCTAATATATATATATATATTGTGTACATGTCATCAATATATATAATGCTACTGAGGTCTGTGATAGCTACATCCCTTGAGACCTAGTGCTCACATTTATCTAGTGGTAGTTTGTTGGGAGACAGGGTTATGCGATCATTATCACAATCCATAGAGTGTACTAAGAGAAAATTGTAAGCCCCACACCTGTCTAAGGGCCTCCTGACACTCCCTTGCTATATGATCTCTTTCCAATTGTAGTCTACCTATCTCATACTATAGTCTCTCAAACTCTGTTGGGGTCTGAGATGACTGTGAATCCTAGGTAGCATTGGATCGGTGGATGCACATCCTAAGACTCTCATATGCTGCCCGTAGTTTGACCTGCTCCATGATGGGTTGGGGTACATAGTATGAATCAGTGGCCTCCTCACCAACTAATGGGGGTACTATCTCCATAGCCACCCGACGATAAAGATCATGTAGATCTATCACAGTCCTATAAGATAGAACCAATAAACATAATCAATACACATTATGATATATATGTATACATAATATTAAAGGAGAAAACATAAGCATAAGCATAAAACACAACAGTAAATAAAATATCATCACCTAGCTCTCTAGAAACTTGTGTCAAATCAACCTCATCATGTGCAAGGGGCATGAGGATGTACTAGCTTCTCCATGGTTGTCGGTGTTGGTGCTTGCTATAGCTGTTGATTGTGATCTAGTAACATGAATGGGAGATGGCTATCCCCACTCTTGGCCTACTAGATCCTCATCTACTACCACACCACCCTCACTCATTGATTGCTTCTCCTCCTCATCCTCGTCCTCATCTCCACACTCATATCCATCATAGTTAGGATCTGCATCCTCATCATACTCCTCATCTATCACATCTACAAATATTTATGTAGCCCTATACCATGTCTCCTTGAACCTATCCTCTCTCATCTATGAGTGGCCCTACATCACCTATCAACTCATCCATAAGGAATACGGTAGTTGGTCATGATATTGACCACCACTCCTTGTAGTCATCTATGGCACCAACATCATAAACATCAGATATCAGAGGAATATCATGATCTAAGAAATTAGATTCATTGTAGATAACATCCTTGGTAGTGAACCATCTAGAATCACTAGGTCTTCAGGCACTCCATACTGACCTCCTAAAAAAATTTCATAACTTGCGTGCTATCTAAACCTGACCAAACTATCGCATGATGCGATCATAGTAGAAAGGTCATACTATGTAATTATGAAAGTGAATCAAGAACCTGTCCATCTACAATCACCTCATCCTTCCACTATAGCACAAGATGATAAGGTCTCCAAAGGATCTCATCCTCCTCCAATCAGCCAAATTGGACTCTCTAGAAGTGTAAGTCACCATAATACTAAAACTACCATAAAGGATAGTTGAAAGCTCATGGATACCCTAGGGCTATTGGACATGGGAATGCTATCAATTTAGTACATGTGATATGTTCTAGGTACCACACCTATAGAAGCATATAGTGTACCATGTTGTCTACCTCTCAAAATACAAATTATCCAAGATCATAGTACAAATGCACTAGGATATTGTGCCCCCAGACATGCATAATCATGTTCTCTGTTATCTTGCAAATCATGTGTACTAGTCCTCCCTACAAGTGTTCTCCCAAGCCATTAGGGATGATTACTAGTATTATTCTCAACATCATAATCCATGTAACCAATGGGGCCCATGAGTATAGTAACATCACTAGATCTATTTGTGGCCTCACCCTCTGATCATGCACTGGTCCTCCAAGGTAGTACTACATGTCATTTAATCTCACGGAATGTTTGGTCGGCTAGGAATCATACTCACTCACCCCAAATCAGAACTTAGTGTATGCAGTGTATTTCCTCTAGTGTAATGGTCATCTCATTAGTAGGTAGATGAAATGCACATGTATCTATGTCCCATCCCATTGCTAATTCCATCAACATAGGATCATGGTACATCATGAGGGGCATGAGGTATTCCTAGTATAATACCATGGTCTACAAAATATATGTCCTCCACTGAAATAGTGGGAGTTAAGTCTCGAAGGAAAATAATTTGTCTGCCACCCAGACCTTGTCACAAGTGGGTGTGAACCTAAGAAAAAAGAAAAAATATATCCTATAAGAAGCATAAACTCTTCAATATTTACATGAAAAATAAAAAAAGTGTACTAAATTCATTCTAGTGTACTTTCCTAGAGGTCCTAGAAACTTTAGACCCCTTTTGGGACAATTCACGAACAAAAGGCACACTTTGCAAAAAAAGGGGATACTTTGTGAACCTTTTTCCAAGGACCTATATTAACCTATAAATTCATAAAAATCATAAAATAAATGCATAAGGAAAACTATAAGGTAGAAAAATCAACTCACCTCATGATAGTGCTCATCGTGCGCCACCTGGTCTCGTAGGACATGTAGTCTCATAGGCCTATAGTCTTATCGGCTCAACATCTTCAACTAGTCTTCAATCACTCTCAAGCTAAAAAAGGGTAAGTGAAAAAATAGTTATAATTTACTTCACCTTTTTCTCTTATATAAGTTAAAATTAGGGTTTTTTCTATATTATGGTTAAAAATTTCCTTTCATTCAAATCAACATAATGAGTGCTAGAGAGCTCTATTTTCAATGTTGTTTGTTGTGTTGGAATCATGATTTCACTCCCATCCCCATAAAATGTCTATCATTATGTGGTATGGTACTTGGAAATATGCTATGATATGACCTACCTTATTTGACATGGTTAAAATGCTATGTTGATTCCATGTCTGTAAAGCAAGTAGAATCAAGTGGGGGCATACATCTACCCTTGAATGTGATTTCTAGAAATAAATTAGATAAAGAGGATTTTTAGACAACTAATGAATTCATTTTGCAAGATGTGGTTCGTAATGTCATAGTTTTGTAGATAACTACATTGAGGCTTCATTCTCTGTCATTGTGAATGAGCTTATATGACTATCCTTTTATGAGATAAAGTGTACTATTCAAAGTCCTTTAGCTTGCATATGCACGTAGAGTCATATGGGTGCTAAAGTGGGGGCTAAATGTGACAACCAAAATTGTACTTCCTTCTTGGAGATAGTATAATTCCTTGTATAATTTGGACCTATCTTGGGAACCCTTGCATTTATTACCCTTTAAATCATCATTTATAGGCCCCTAAGACCCATTATTTTCAATCTCAAGGCTTATTTCACGTAAAAATCTGATAAAACCACTTAAACCACTGAAAATCTCAAAAACCCACCTCAACAATCTATGGTGGGAATCATTCACCACCTTGGAAAAATGAGTCCCCCTAGGTGGGACCCATTCGCTACCTTGGGAAAATGACCTCCCATTTGGGGTCTTTTTCAAATTTGAGCAGGAAATTCACCATTTTAATTAAAATTTTTGGTGGATGTCAGCCTTTGAGATCTAAATAACAATCAATTAGGTGTTAATGCCTATATAAGAAAGTTTCTAAGCCATTTTTATCATCTAAGCAATTTGAGCAAGCATTTTCAAGAGAAAATTCAAGAAACAAGTGTTGAGAATCTTCAAACAAGAGCATTTAGGTTTCAAAAGCAAGCAAATTTGAAGTCTTGGAGCAACATTAAATTTTTTTTAGAGGTCTTCAAGCTCACTTTCATTAAATATATAGCATTGTCAAGGGTTGATCATGGTTGTCTATGGTGAATCATGATGGATTCTAGGTCGGGGAGATGAAACTAGCCATCAAGCCAAGCCTAAAGACTTATTTCCTAAGTGATTCCAACCTCCATTATCACTCTACATTCAACCTAAGGAAGGTAGAAGAATCATTAGGGATCATTTGGGGTGATAAGAGATCTCCTCAAGTGAGTCATCCATCTTCATATTTCCATTCTTCCATCATATTCTTACACCTTAGAATATAATTGCATTGTGTTTCATATTTCCTAGTCTTAGACACTCTTAAGGCTAGGGCTTACATTCCTATTTTCATGCATGTTTCATTTCTATCAATATTTAATTATCAATCTAAGGGTTTGACCAATGCAAACCCTTGATTAGAAAATCAAGTTTATATTTTGTTATGTAGGTATTTTCAAAGATTTAGATCTTGAATTCAAGTTGGAAGAAAAGAGTAGGTGTTGAAGTGTAGATCAAAACTTTAAATTTATAAAAAGTGAAATAGGACTGATTCATTGAGTGGTGAATGAGCCCACTAGAGGTGTTTTCAAGATCTGTTTATAGAATTAGATACCCTTTTTCCCAATACAAGTTCCTATGCAAAAATCCAAATCTAGGAATGATTCACCCAAGTTGGTGAATGAGTCACAATAGGTCAAAAACTTAATTTTTTTAGCATTTCAAAGCTTCAATCATTCATTTCTAGATTTACAAGTGCACACTAGACATCTTACTACTTTTTTGTTATGTTTTATTTGGATTTCTACGTCATTCAATAGGTAATTGCATTAAACTAGGGTTTAGAGTTGTATCTTGCATTTCATTAGCTTTTCCAAGTCTAAACTTGGTGGTAAACCCCTTATTAGTATACTTTCAGACCCTAGGACAACCCTATTGCAATATCTCTTTCTCTTTTGCATCAAGATCTCTAGGGTTATCCTTGAATGGAATAGCTTTGAAAGTGGGTGTGATTGCACTTAATACTTAATAATTATTCCTCGCCCCCATTTTATGAGGTTCCAGTGGATAGTAGGGTGTTAACTAGGGTTCGTGGAGGGAATGAAACCCTTAGGGGTCTAGTGAGGAATGAAATCATTGTTCTACTCTTGGTATTTAACCACTCATTCTTGTGAGAAAAGGAATGGGGTCTGATGCAACCACTAATAGTGAAAGGATCCCTTCCTATTCATTGAGGTTTAGATTTGAAAAGAATCACTTACGAGGTTGTTTTCTTTCAATTGAAGACCAATCAAGGAGACGAGCTAGAAAAGCGATGTTGTATGTTAAACATTTCTACGAACTTATTCATGTCATTTTTCTTGAATGGTGTCCCATTCTTGAAAACTCATGCAGAAGGAAGTTGAAAGTGAGCAATAATGTGTTCCAATATGAAATGACATATCACATCAGCTATTTTTGAATGAAGGGGAACTTCTTCTAACCACTTCATGAGGTAATATGTCACAATGATCATGAATGTATGTCCAGTAGAGGAAGGTGGTGATATTTTTCCAATGAGATCCAAATAGGAACTTGAGCTCAAAATTTAGAGGTAGGAACATGAATTGAATTGCTATTTCTTGACATTTGTGATTTTTTTAACGTATGCAAAGAAATCTTGTTCCATATGTCTCCAATAGTATCCTATGCACACTATTTTTTGGAATAATGTTCTTCCTCCAAAGTGACTGCCACAAGAACTTGCATGAGCTTGTTCAAGCTATGGGGATTTTATATTTTTTAAGGCATCTAAGTAAGAGACCATCAAACAACCTTTGATACAACACATTAGTGATAATTATATACTTAGATGCAAGTTTTTGAAGGCATGGTTGGATGTTCTTAGTTGTTGGCTTAGGACAAGTACCATCTTTCAAATAATTAAATATCAGATCGTACCATTCACTTGAGTCTTCCATGGTTGTTGATAATACTTCTACTTTATCCTTGATTAATGATTTCATAACTATATACATGATGAATCTGAAGTCTTTCAAAGGAGCATGAAGAGATATAAGGGAAGCAACACTTGCCATTGCATCTGCATGTCGATTATCCTTTCAAGGCATGCTGTCAATGGTAAATGATGCAAACTTCTCTAACAAATTCATTGTATGATCCTTGTATTTTGATAATTTTTCATGCTTTATTTGATATGTTCCATTTATTTTATTAATAACTAGTTGTGAATCACCAAATATATTAATGTCTCTAGCGCCCATAATTAAATCAACACGCAATCTAGTGAGCAATGATTCATACTCAACAATGTTGTTTGTACATAGGAAATTTAAGTGATACGATAAGGGAATAGGTTCTCCCATGGACAATAATAGTATAACCCCCACACCATATCTAGTTGTACACTTAGATCCATCAAAATATAACTCCCATGTATTAGTTTCAATTGTAAACACATTATCATCAGGGAATGACTCATTATGAGGCAATGTCAAAGGAGAAGAAGCATCAACTAGTTGATGAGTCAAGGCTTGGCCTTTAATTTCTTTTTGAGAAACAAACTTAAGGTAAAACTTAGTTAGCATCCACTTAGCTAAGCATCCTAATATTTGTTTTTTAGTAAAAATATGTCTTAAAGGATCAAATTTTGTCATCACATGTATTTCAACATTTAGTAAGCAATTTCTTAGTTTACTTGTAGTGAATACAAGATCCAACCATTAGTTTTCTACCATTGTTTATTATTTCTCATAATCAATCAAAGTGCAACTAATATAATAAACATGATGTTCTTTACCATTTTAATCTTGTTGAGCCAACAATGCTTCAGGAGCATGAGTTGATAATAACACATAAAAGATAAATGGTTTGTTTTGCATAGCAGGTTGTAAGATAGGTGGAGTGACAAGATAATATTTTAAACTCTCAAAATCATGTTTACAATCTTCGTTCCAATTCAATTTAAAATATTTCTTAAGGATACATGTGAATGGTAATGATCGATCCGCTAAGGATGCTACAAAATGACAGATAGCTTGAATTCTCCTTGTAAGGTGCGCAATTGAGAATTGTTTCTAGGAGGTGGCATATTAACTATAGCATCAATTTTATTCATGTCCACCTCCATGTGTCTGTGATATATGATAAAACAAAGATTTTTTCCACAATCTACACTAAACACAAACATTTTTGGATTTAATCTCATGTTGTATTTTTCTATTCACTCAAAGATTTTCTGAAGGACATTTACATTGTATTGGTGAGTCAAATATTTGGCTAAAATATCATCAAAATAATCTTCCAAAATAATATGTATGTAATTGTGAAATATCAATGTCATATCTCATTGATATGTTGTGCCTACATACTTCAATCAAAAAAGGCATCATTACCCAACAAAATGTCCCCCAAGATATTGTAAATGTTCTTTTATTTTGGCCTTGATGGTTAATAAATATTTGATTATATCCTAAAATTCCATTCATGA
The DNA here is from genome assembly GCA_007258455.2 of Sequoia sempervirens. Taxonomy (NCBI): domain Eukaryota; kingdom Viridiplantae; phylum Streptophyta; class Pinopsida; order Cupressales; family Cupressaceae; genus Sequoia; species Sequoia sempervirens. The sequence continues at coordinate 152,437,074 of VDFB02000007.1, read as the reverse complement.
ATGACAACAAAGCATGTCCCATAATATAATCTACTATCATGTCAATATTAGGAAGGGGAAAGTCGTCTTTTAGAGATTCTTTACTTAAATCGTGAAATTTTGTGCACATCCTAATACAATTATCTGATTTTGTGAATACAACAATGTTTGAGATCCAAGGAGAATAATCTATAGGTCTTGTAAAACCATCATCAAGGATCTTTTCAATTTTGGCCTTAAGTAATAAGGCTATCTTAAGTTTCATCTTTCAAATCTATTTCCTAACATGTTTAGCATTTTTAGCAAGGACTATATTGTGTGTTACAATCTTAGGGTAAATTCTCAACATATTCGAATAAGTCCAAGTGGAAAGTTTGGGAAAGTCATGAAGTAAAGTTGCATGGTCCTCTTATTCTTCATCATCAAGGAACTTGCCTATCCTACTCACTTTTTATTCATTTTTAATATCCATTGGTATATCTATGGTATCTCCCAAAGGAAGTGTGTTTTGTTTCAAAAATTCAAGGTTGTATTATTCTTTGTTCATGTCAATCTCACTACTTTCCTCTTCATTGGATTTTTTCTTTGTACTAATAATAGCACATGTAACCCATTTATTTCTACGAGTAAATGGCCTGTCATAAACTCCTACCATTTCTTTCAAGGCTTCATCATCTTCCAAAAACTCCAATGATGGTTCACAAGTTGTATCAATCAATTTTGGATCCTTCAAGGTGAGATTTGTTTTAGTATTACACATGATGGTGTTGATTTTTAGTGAGGAACTTTTCTTTGCTTGCATAATATTAGAAGGTTTATATCCCAAATCACTTTTTGTTTCTGTAGTATTGAAAAATATCATTAGGGACATTTTCACACTTGCTTGGCCCCTTCTTATTGAATTGAGCTTAATGTTGCCTTGATTTAGTGTTGTAATTTGGTTGACACTGTGGACAAGAAAGAAGTATCCCCTTTTTCTTGCTTGATATGAGAATAATTGATGAAAAATTAGACTTAATGAGGCCTTGATTAAGTGTTGTGAGGTTTTTTTCACATCCATACTAGGTCTTGGACCCTTGCAAACTGAATAAAATGATTTTATCAATGTCTTGTAAAGGTTTTGTAAAGTGTTGTAAAACACTTTCACACCTCTCTAGACTTAATGAACCCATATTACCTTAAATAAACAATGTCAAATATATTTAATTGCATTATTACATTAATATAGAAGGCTTGTAAATCAAACTTGACTTTAATCTAGTGTTGTAATGTGTTTTACACATTCACATTGGATGTTGTTCCTTTCTAGGCTGAGTGGACCTTTTTTAGTATTGTAAAGTGTATTTAATCACATTTTCACATTGAATTTTGTGTCCTAATCCCTAATTGACCTTTACATCACCATTAATAGGCCCCTACGACCCCACATTGTGCATCCTAAGGCCTAATTTGATGAAATAATCGACAAAGTCACAATATAAACCTTATTTCCTTAATTCTTGACATTCTAGCTGGTAGAATGGCCCCTGTGGGACCCATTTACCATTAGGAGTGAATCATTCCCATCTAGGTGGGACCCATTCACCTTTGATGAATAATGAGTCCCATTTGAGCCATTTTTGGGGTTTAAGTGGAAAAAAATAGGTTTAAAATTTTATTTTCCTCCATGTCATCCTTAGGGATCAAATTAATGATTAAATTAGGTTAATTTCCTATAAATGAAAGCCTCTAAACCATAATTTAGGATCACCTTAACTCATTGATCTCATTCATCATTTATCTTCTCTCTCAAGTCAAGCAAGCTAGGGTTTTTACATTCCAAGTCATCAAGATAGCTTTCAAGGACATTCAAGGGAAAATTATTCATCTTTCACTACAAGATTTCAAGTTCAAACATCATGGCAAGTATCTAATTCCATTTTTTCATTCCTCATTACATTCTTTCTTCATTTTTGTTTAATTACCTAAAAAGGAATTTGACCAAGGCAAACACCCATGCCCTAACATCCAACATTTCTCTCTTCTTCTGTGTTTGTAGATTTAGGTACATTAAAGGTTTGAAAATAATTGAAGATTAGGTTGAAGACTTGTTGAAGATCTCTCCTTCCTTGTAAACCCAAAATATCCATTAAAAGTCACTTTTAGTCCCAGAAATCAAAGTTTCAGAGGCAAACGCCTATCAAGAACTAAAGTACAGATCAAGGGCTCCTATTTCCTCTTTTGGATTTTAAGAAATTTAGAAGTGGACCGATTCACAATTAGTGGAAAATGAGTCCCACTACTAGGCTTGAAAAGTGTTCTTTACAGTTTTTGATACACATTTGTTTGAAATGGGATTTAGAACAATTTCCTAGATATGGGACTAATTCACCCAAAATGGTGAATGAGTCCCAATAGGATAAATTTTTAGGATCAACAACATTTCAAAATTCATTTCTAGTCTCCAAAAATTTGTCAGGTGCACACGTTCAATTTTACAGTTTTTTGTTTTGTTTCATGGTCATTTCTAGGTCATTTAGTTCATTGTTTGCATACAACACTATGTTTTCAAACAACTTGTATTCCTTAGGTTTTACATTAATAATTCATCTATTTTATCATCTTATTACATTTAGAGAATTTTATTTATGAATATTCCATTCACATTACATTAATCTTGAATGTATACATAGCATTTTGGCCAATCTTTCTCTTTTTAGGTGAAAAACCCTAGAAGTGCAAGAAAGCCCTTGGAAGAAAAAATATTTTTTTATAGACACATTCACATTAGATCTTGGGCCCTTTTGAACTAATGGATTTAAATGGTACCTTGCTAAAGTGTTGCGAAGTGGTGTAACACACTTTCAAACTTTTCTAAGGTTTTATTAATTAACTACACCTAATAAACATCTTTTTAATCAAAATAAACCTTAACCTTGCCTTATTTTAAAGTGTTGTAAAACACTTTCACACTTGTCTAAACTTTTCATTAATAATTCAGGTTTCCTATGCTTTAATTGGCCCTATTTTGCATCCACAAGCCTCACTTAATGCATCTTTTTGAGGATAATCCTGACACCAATCATTAGCCAATCATACTCTAGGTGTTTCAGGTTTGAATGGACCAAATTTAGTTATCTTAGACTCATTCACCACCTTGGACTAATGGGTCCCACCTAGATATTTTTGTCGTAAACTTGGTTTCACATATTTCTAGGTAGTTTTAAAGTTGGTCCAAAAAATTAGGCCTAGTGGGACTCATTCGTCACCTTCGGTGAATGAGTCTCATGTGGCACAAAATACAAAATTAATTCAAATTTCTGGTGGGATTTTATTCTCCTAGATTTGATTTTGGCTTGTAGTGTTGTAATTTTTGTAATTCTTGCATTATTAAGTATAAATACAAGTTTCTTTCATCATTTTATACCTAGCAAGTTGAATGATCATTCTTATAGTAATTTTGAGTTCACAAGAGCATTCAAGAACATTGAAGGGTAGATTATGAATCCTTCTAGATCATCTTTCAAGAATCAATCATCATGTCAAGGACTTCATGCATCATGTTTGTCTTGGAGCTAACAATTGCGATGTAGGGTTTTTATGATTCAAGCTAGGATTGCATTCAAGATCTATCACGTTCAAGAAAGAATCAAGATCTACATCCATTACAGACACTTCATAGATGTTTATAGCCTTCTATTGCTAGGGTTTGGTGAGTTGTACCATAATATCTTGTTCATTCATAATTCTCTAATCATATTTCATTATATTTCAAGGTTTAATTACCAACAAGGGGTTTGACCAAGGAAAAACCCTATTCACTAACCCAACAAAATTTTTCCCTCTCCTTTGTGTGTGATTTGTAGGTCTATGTTGTATATTTCCCAAGGAGCAATATTGGACAAAATCTTTCAAATCATTCAAAGTTTTCAAAGTTTTCAAAGTTGTCATCAAGCCTTGGAGAACATTGGAGATCACCTACAAGCTAAAAATCAAGGTTTTGGATCTGAAAATCGCTCAAGAAGGATAGAGCAGACAGAGAAGAGTAGGATCAACCTTTGAATCTTTAGAAAATCCCAACTAGATTGATTCACCACTTCTGGTCAATGATTCCCAGTTCTAATCAAATTTTAGGTTTTTGTAGATTTGGATACCCATTTGGTAGATTCCTATACCTACACAGTTTTCCATAGTTTGGATTGATTTTCCCTTCTTGGAAAATGAGTCCCCATCAACATTAAAGTTGGAATTTCTAGTTTTCCATACCTTCATCCAACCATTTCCAGATTTCTAGGTGCACACCTTCCTTTTTGTAGTTTTCTATTTTGTTTCACTTGCATTTCTATGTCATTTTATAGTCCATTATATTTAATTAGGGTTTAGTGTTGCATCTTTAATTTCATTATCTTTTCCAAGTCTAAACTTGGTAGTGAACCCCTTATTAGTTTACATTCAACCCCTAGAACAACCCTCTTGCAAGATCTCTTTCTCCTTTACATTGAGATCTCAAGGTTTTGTTCTGTAGTGAAAGTTAGTTTAAATTGTCCTTCTAGGTCCTAAACCCTAGGAGAAAAGCAAACAATTTTATAATACCTTTTAGTTTCTTTTGTATTAGGTTCTATAGGAATAAAACTACCTTGTTCTTTCTTGCCACATCCTTTTCAATTATAACCAAGTTGTTTCATGAACTCATATCCTTTTCCATAAATTATTTCCATTTCTTTTGGGTTTGGTGGGTTTTGATAATCTATCTCATCAATGTTTGTTGTATAGCTTATGTCTTCTTCTAGAGGAGATGAGGTAGATGCTTGTTCTCTTGAATTCTAAGTTGACATCACCATTAGTTTTTTTCTTTTCATCTTCTTTACTTTTGATTATTTATTCTCCCAAAAACAAGGCTGTGAACTCTAAGGAACTCCAAATTATCTAGAAACTTCAACCATGTTTCTATGTCTTGTCTTTCTTCTTTCCCAGGTTCGATGTTTGATGTTGGAATTAATGTGTTTAGATGACTTATTGTTGATTTTTCAACTTGTAAGAAAATTCTAGGCTCAAGGTCTACTTCAACTGGTTATACCTTATTTTTATAAACATAATTCATGATACAATGAAGAGTCAAAGGCACCACATTCATCTCATGAATCCAAGGTCTTCCTAGGGTATGTGCAGGATCATCATGAAAAAAAGAGGCCCTTGAGTGGCAAAAAATTCAGAAAAATTAGAGTTAGGAAAGTTGACGTAAAAAATTGAATAAGTTATCTATATTATTTCAAAATTATGTAAGAATAGAATTTTTAGAAAATTGAATGTAGTTTCTAAACTACTAGGTCTATTTTAAAAAAGAAAAATCTATTTGGTGAAAATTTGAACTTTCAATGCAGTACTTAAATTTTAGGGAAAAAATAAGAAGTAGGTGTCTGTCTGACCACCCTAACCACAATAAAATGATTATATTTTTTTATAATATTTTAGACATAAGTAGAGGACTCATGTTTGGATGTGATGCATATTTGTTTGAAAATTTTTTCTAGGTAAATAATTAATTATGAATTTTTTATTACAACTTTAAAACAATATAAAAACTTGTATGTCTAACCACCTTAACTTGGTCAAAATTTCATGAAATTCAGTATTTCTTTTTTTAATCCTATAGCATGCAAAGCATAAATTGTGATGCATGTTTTGGATTCTCAAAATGTGATACTGTTTGACAGCCATAGATGTTTTTCAATCAGCCAATCAATCAGGACCTTAGTCGTAATTCAAATAGAAAATCAATAATTATTATTTATTAAATTTAAAGTAAAGAATAATTTATATTGGTGGAAAGCTAAGAATATCCTTTAAAAACCCTTTTCATTTCATCAATTTTGGGTTAAAAAAAAGTTGTCAGCCACATACCCTACAAATACCCATCATATTACAACTTTTTGGCCCATAATGATCCTACACATACCCCCTAAATGAAGATTATATGAAAGAACATGAGGCATAACATGAATACGAGTTTTTAAGGAAGCCTTTCTGACTATATTAGGTAAAGTAATCATGCCAAGTACTTGCTTTCCTACATTGTCAAATCCTTGAATTGACAAGGAATTAGGCTCAATCTTTAATTTTTCCATGTCCAATCTATCTAAAAGATTAACAGTGCACATATTAAGAGTGGAGCCATTATCGACAAGGATTCCTTTTATTCATGTTCTATTGAACCTAGCTATTATCATGAAGGCATCATGTTTCTTTCTCAATTCCAAAGGAGGTATCTCTTATTGATGAAAGGTAATGTCTACATTAATTGTATTAATTCCTTGTATTAGGGCTGCTAAATCATTTGTGTTTATGCCAAGGGGAACCACTATTTTTTGTAAGGTTTTTTAAAGCATAGTGTGGTAATTAAGTGAAATTTGAATTAGGTCCCATAGGGAAATATTTGCAAGAGTATTCTTAAGTTGTTCAACAAGGTCATACTCCTTCCCACTATGTGAAGAAAAATGAGGAGCACTAGGCAAGATGGGATTAGGAAAAGGTAAAGGTTTTGTAGTTGGTTGTTTTGGTTGTACATTTTTTCTAGTGTTATATGTATGAGCAATGGTATTATGACTTGATTTCTGCAAAACATTTTTCTTAGGTGGTTCAAGAGTGTAAATATGTTTTTCTTGAGTTTGAGGTTTGTGTGAAGATGCGTAAAGGATAAGTTGAAGTTGAATCACATTAACATAGATCTTGATTTTGGTTTGTCATGAAAAGCCTTAGTGGATGAAATTTGTGAGATGAAATCTTAAAGGGCTTCATCTAACACATCAAATTCATCACTACTAAAATTCTTGAGGGTTAGGTTAACTTGGAAAAATAGATTTGACATGGTCAAATATTTATGGGTATGTGCAGGATCATGATGGGCGAAAAAGTGGCAATATGATGGGTATTTGTAGGGTATGTGGCTGACAACATTTTTTTTACCCAAAATTGATGAAATGAAAAGGGTCTTTAAAGGAGTTTCTCAAATTTCCACCAATATAAATTATGTTTTACTTTGAATTTAATAAATAATTATTATTCATTTTCTACTTGAATTACGATTAAAGTCTAATTAATTGGCTGATTGAAAAAAATCTATAGCTTTCAAACAGTATCACATTTTTGGAATCCAAAACATACATCACATTCAATGATTTGCATACTATAGGATTAAAAAAAGAAAAATTAAATTTCATGAAGTTTTGACCAAGTTAAGGTGGTCAGACATATGAGTTTTTATATTTTTTAAAAGTTGTAATAAAAAATTTAAAATTAATTATTTACGTGGAAAACAATTACAAAAAAAATGCATCACCTCTGGACATGAGTCCTATACTTATGTCTAAAATCTTATAAAAAAATATTATCATTTAATTGTGGTTAGGGTGGTTAGACAAACACCTACTTCTTATTTTTTCCCTAAAATTTAATTACTATGCATTGAAATTTCAAATTTTCACCAAATAGATTTAAAAAAAAAAAAGATAAACGTAGTAGTTTAGAAACTACATTCAATTTTCTACAGATTATATTCTTACATATTTTTGAAATAATATAGATAACTTATTCAAATTTTTATGTCAAGTTGTCTAACTCATATTTTTCTGAATTTTTTGCCACTTAAGGGCCTGTTTTTTCCATGATGATCCTGCACATACCCTTATAATTTATCCAAGTGGTTCATCTATTTGTAATTTTTTTTGGTTTTGTTTTCTAATGAATGCCAAATCAAGTAATGCTAGAAATGAAAAGTACAAAAATCATAATATATCCACAATTGCAATGAATGTAAACTATGCTTAATCTAATAATTTGAATGTAACAAAAACTATGAAAACTAAAACAAAAGATCAAAAATAGGGAATTTAACTCTTTAAAATGTTCTTCAAAATCTGCACTGGGACTAAATCATACAGAGGGACGTATGAGTTCTAGTGAGGATTTTTTGCATAAGTTTCAGTAAATTTCAAATGATTTTTATGCTTTTCCATTTGTATGATCTATAACCTAAATGAAAATGCAGATTTCAGATGGTTTTCAATTATTTGAGATGTAAAAAATACACTCTATGCACTTTCACTAATGCAAAATTAGAAATCGTAGAATGCCAATTAACTAATGCAAACCCTAATGTAGTTTTAATGCGAGAAAAATATAGGATGATGATTCACTTCAAATAAGAATTATGATTTTCTAAATATAGGTTCACCAAAATGAATCAACGAAAAATGGGTGATGCTTTCATTTGATTTAGAACATAGAGAAAACCCACTTCACAATTGTTTCATTGGAGGGAAACCCTAAATATCTCAATCTAAAGTATGCAAAGGGGAAGGAAATCTTGCAATAGACTTGTCTTAGGGTTTTATTGTAAACTAATGAGGGGTTCACCACAAAGCTAGGACTTGGAAAAATAAATGAAATTAAAGATGTAAGTCTTAACCCTAATATGATGCAATCTTTCACTAAATTACCTAAAATTGCAAGTAAATCAGAACAAAAAGCTACAAGAAGAAATGTATGAACCTATAAATATGTAGAAGGTTGGAATGAACTCTAAATTGTTGGAAATTCTAAAATTTTGGCACACAAAGACTCATACGCTAGTCTAGGCATATCAGTCCATGATTAGGGTTTTTGGGAAGGAACTACTTTCTAGAAAAAGGGTATCTGAAACTACAAAGATCTATAAATACACCTATAGTGGGACTCATACTGTACTTCTAGCGTATTAGTTACATTCCACTTTTTTGGGGATTAAAATTTTAGATATATGCTCCAATCTTTGCTGTTTCTTTCCAAATTGATTTATGTGTCCAAATCTATAAAAATACATACAAAACATAATATAAACTTGATTTTCTTATGTGCGGTTTGCCTCAATCAAAACCCTAGTTTGATAATTAAACCTTGATAGAAATGATGAAACTTGAAGGTGAATCTGAACATAAACCCTAACCTTAAGTGTGTATAATACTAGGAAATTTGAAATGTAATGCAACCCTATTCTAATGTGCTAGAATGAGATGCATGAATGAAACATGAAGATGAATGACTCACTTTGATAGATCTATAATCACCCAAATGAGGACTAATAATGCTTGTACCCTCCTTAGACTTAATGTAGGATGACAATGGAGGATGGAATCGCTTAAAAAACAAGTCCTTAGGTTTGGCTTGATGGCTAGTTACATCTCCCCAACCTAGAATCCATCATGATTCACTATAGAAAACCATGATCAACCCTTGAAAATGCTAGATCTTGAATGAAATTGAGCTTGAAGACCTGTAAAAATACTCTAATGCTGCTCCAAGACTTCAACTTTACTTTCTTTTGAAACTTTAATTCCCTTGTGAAAGAATGCTTGAAGACTCTTAGATGCTTGGATCTTGAAATTTATCTTGAAAATGCTTCCTTAGATGATATAATGACATAGAAGCTTTCTTATACAGGCATTTACACCTAATTTACCATTATTTAGATCTCAAAGTTTGACATCAACAAAAAATTTGAATTAAAAAGTTGATTTTCCTGCTCAAGCCATAAAAAAATCCCCAAATGGGACTCATATACCCAAGGTGGCATATGAGTCCCACCCTAAATTTTTGGGGTGGGTTGTTAATATTTTAAGTGTTTTTAATGATATTGTTGGGTTTTGAGTTGAAACAGGCCTCATGATCCAAAATAAGGGGTCTTAGAGGCCTATTAATGATGAATTGAAGGGTATTTAATGTGCAAGGGTACCAAAATAGGTTCAAATTAGGCAAGGCATTATACTATTCTCAAGAAGGGAGTACAATTTTTGTTTCCACACTATTGAATTCTCATGAAGATCTAGGATGAAACTATGTAAATTAACCTTATATTGATACTAAATCTAAGAATTAACCCCAAAATTGAAATAAACCAAGCCAACATCAGATCTAGCTTTGAAAATCATTAAAATCCCACCAAGAAAAATTAAAAAAGGGGTGTCCTATGTGAAGACCCATTTTCCACCTTGAGTGTGAATGGGTCTTATCACAACTTTTCAGGACCATGCTTCAGGGGGATGAAATAACAACAAAAACCTATTTCAAATATTCCAAGAAAGGGGTGTCTTATGTGAGGAGGACTCATTTGCTAGTAAATTTGAATAGTTCCTAGCAAAAATTTCAAGGACACCAATTTTTCCAAGTTAAATGTCATGTATTATCATTAATGGGTGTCAAGATAGATCCTTGAAAAAATACAATTAATAAGGCTTAGATTTGAATTAAAGGGGCCCATTAGGATCAATTAATTAATGAAACCATAGATAAGTGTGAAAGTCTAATACAACACTTTACAAGACCATAAATAAGGTAAAAATTAAGTACATTTTATCAAAAAGAGCCCTAAATTCTATGTGAATGTGTAAAAAACATTACAACATTGAATCAAGGCATTATTAGGTTAATTTAATTATTAATTATTTTCAAATGCAGGAAAAAGGGATACTTATTTTGTTAATACAATTGGAAGTAGGGAAATAAATGTATTTATATATGTTTATACCCATGTAAGGGAATTATCTTAGCATAATATGTATCTAGGTATGAATTCTTATGTGTTCTACTACAAACTATGTTAAGTCATGCTTAAATAGTCATAGTTTATTTTATAAGGAAGTTTGTGAAAATTTGTTTTATGTTTCAGTTTGGTTACCATAGTGTAATGTTAAGTAAGAGGAAATAGGTTATTATTGGGGTTAGTATAATCTAGTGAATGGGATAGCCTATGCATAGAATATGTGTGGTAATTACAAATTAAGCTAGGAAGGTGTGTGAATAGGATGAATCTCACTCAAAATAACTGAGTGTTGAATTCTTTTTCCAAATTAGTGCAAGTTGCCACTATTTACACTACCAATTCACTGTGATCTAGTTACGTATTCTAGTCTAGGATTGTCATACATGTAGTTTGTAGCCACAGTATGGTAAAGTTCTAGTTTTTAGGACACAACACCAAGCTTAGGAAAGGCTAGTATTATGTGGTTATCCAACCAATCTCTTCATTGAAGGGTATGTCCATCTTACCTAATAGGTAGATGTGCAGGGGACTGCAATAAGTTTGTGGTTGGTGGAAAATAATTTGAGTGATGCTTCTACTTATCATTTAGTGGCCAATATTTGAAAGGGGGATACTTGGACCATATGTATTTCTAGCACTGAAAGCTTAAAAGATCCATGTATGTACTTTGTATTTGTTTATATGGAAGGATGTAAACATGAATGTTGTACTTGAGTTTATTCATTATGAAATCAATGTTATGGAAAGATTTATGAAATTACAAAGAAATTTAATAGAAGTTTGGAATAGTTTTAATTTCATATGTGCATGTAATTTACATTTGGAAAAGAAAAAAAATATTGGTATGTTATGGCATCATGGTTTATTCACTTTTGGGTTAAAACTTAGGAAATTGTCTAAGTAGAAAATTGAGCATGTTACACTCTCTTTTCCATTTGGTTGTTGCATTTAAGTTTCTATTTTGTATTTTTTTCCCATCACTTTCCTTTTATTTTTTCATCAATCTTTTGGGATTAGGTGGAGTGGATTTTGATTTCACACTAAATGTGTTATTTCTTCTAACTTTTGCTTCTATGGTGGCTATTAGTATGGATATTTTTTGATGTCCAAGGGACCCTCCAAATTTATCTCTTAAAGAGGTGATTAATGGTTTGGGAACTTACTCTTTCAATCATGCTAATGTTGTTATTTTTTCAATCCATGTGAATTAGAATACAAATCCATCTAGTCTTTGATGCGTCACCCAAAACCTAATTGTTTTCTAGAGAAAATTATGGATCAAATTATTTTAGTTCTAAATCTAAAGACCATCACTAATGATGTCTATTGTTTATTAGAGCATGAAATAATTTGTAAGTTTATGGTCCTTTGGAACTCTCTACCTTTTCTAGATAATTGGACTAGAAAGGGTTGGAATCCGGAAGGGGACATGAAAATCATCATGGTGGAAAATGGCTATTTCTTTTCAATTTCTCTCAAATGGTAGGTGAAAATATAATTTTTGAAGGTGGGTTGTACTTCCACAATCCGATAGGTTTATTCAATAATCCTTGGCACGTATTTTTTAATTTTGTGGAGGATTTACCCTCAAGAATTCTTGACTAGATCTAATTACCAAGGCTACCAATGGTGTTTTAGCATTCTGATATTTTTCAATCTATAGTGGTAACCAATGGGCAGCCATTAGGTCCTTCTCATCAAACTCTTTATAGGAAAATGACCACATTTTCTTATCTTTGTGTGGAGATTTTTCTAAACAATCCTCTTATTGATTCGTTGGAGAAAAAATTGGGTAGCATGAATTTGGTCCAACAAATTAACAATGAGGCCCTCTCTTCTTATTGTCGAATTCTTCATGAATATGAAAATTTACAATTAAATTATATAAAAATGGCCCTAAAATTTCTACTACCATTCATGAGGTACATGTAAATAATCTAAAGGTTAAAAGGGAATACCCTGATACAATTAGAGGTTCTTGATTATGATAGTTTCATACAAATAAAATATTAATCAAAGATAGAGTCTATCATTTGTAAAATCAAAGGTTTCTCATATGATATTTTGGTAATGAATTTGATGTTCTTGACAGCTTTGATGAGGATATTTTGTTGAGAACATTAGGTACAACCAAGATATCACTCTTCCTTTTTGTGGGATAACAAAAAATCTCACTCCATTTATGCTATTTTCTTCTCTTGAAATGTAAACACCTATTTTAGAGGAACCAATTCTTGGTCTAGTCAAATTGGTAATATGGATGGAAATTGGGAAGTTTTAGAACCATAAGAAATATAGATGGATAATATTCCTTTAAATTTAGTTCAACAGGATTCAATGGATTTAATGGTCACATCAGATAATTTTCAATATGTAGGGCTTAAATACAATAGAAATAAAAATCTTCCCTCCTACTAGGCCTTCAACAAAAAAAATAGGAAATAAATTTTGGATAAGGGGTAAAAACTAGGAAGAAAAAAGGATCATGAAAAGGTCAAGTTAATATGGAAACCCCCAGTGGAATTGTGTGGCATTAAGAAAAACAAATCTTACTTTTCTAATCCCTTCAAATGATTTTTCTCTTAGAATGCAAGGATTTTGAGACCTTATCTGTGAGCATAGGCCAAATATTTTATTTATTCAAGAAAGAAAATTATTGGATGATGATATGACAAAGGTTTCATATAGAATTTTGAAAGGCATTCAATATCTTTATAGTGATGCTTTTAGAAATGATGGAGGTGTGGCTTCTTCATGGGACCCTCAAAATATTACCCCTCACTAGAGTTTAGGAAGAAATAATTTAATTTCTCTAGTGGCATCTTTCTTTGACATTGAGGAATTTTTTTACTCAAAAATATGTATGCACTTTCATATCTCCCAAGTAAAGTTTTTCTTCTGGCTCATATCAAATTTGTGTAGACTTCAACTTATTTTTCCTCTTGTATTATATCATGATATTTTAATGTAATGGTACGTCTGGAGGAGAAAAAATGAGGCATGCATTTTCCTTTCCCATCTTCTCTCTTATTGAGAGAAATATTTCATTCCATAATATTGTGGATGTGCTAACAAGAGATGAAAGTTTTACTTGGGCCAACAAAAGAAGAGGAGATAGTTCAATTTTTTAAAGAATTATATTTTTTAGTTTCAAATAGTTGGATTTGTAATATTTGGGCCTCAATCTTGGAGATTCTAGTTTGGAAGGGGTTGGATCATTGGCCCATCAAATTATCTTCCTCTATTATTTCCCTCCAAAAATACCCTCCTTTAAAAATTTTAATTATGTGGCTTTGTGGCATGGATTTGTTCAAGCTCATGAGAATTTGGTGGTTGGAAGAGAAGCCTACCTTTAGAACTACAATTTATTCCATTATGATGAAATTCAATTATTAAATATATGCTCAAGAATTGGAACATATCTTCTTTTAGAAACATTTTTCGAACTTAATCTTGTTTTCAAAAGAATCTAGATGATATTAATTTTTAGATTAACGAGGAAAGATTGAATGAGGATCTCTTACAAGAGGATTTTGTTTACTCCAAGAATCTTATTCAATGAGAAATACAAGATGGTTTTTTAGAAATAGAATTCTAGGATTGAGTGGCCCCAAGAAGGCAACAAGATTACTTCTTTCTTTCAAAACTATGTGAAATAAAGGACAAGGAACAATTTTCTCCCCTCTCTCATTTTGGAAAATCATAAACAATTATCCTCTTTCTAAGTATTTTCCAAGGAATTTTTTAGTCCTTTTCATTCTTTTTTTTGTAGAGTAGGCTACCAAAGATGTAGAAGAAGAGAGACTAGTGGTTAATTTATCCCATCTTTGGTGACTAAAGACATAAAAAATGATCGTATGATTCCTATCTCTATGGTTGTGTTGGTGGAACAATGGAAATAGAGTGCTCCACCTTTTAGGAGATGAAGCACAATGAGGGGTTCCCACTTCACACTCTTGTTTCATTCAAGGAAAACCTTGACATCTCAATACAAGGATGTAAATGGGAAAGAAAAAAAGAGGGTTCACCACCAAGCTAGGGCTTGGAAAGAGAAAAAATGAATGTAACATGCAAAGTACCAAGAAAAACCTAGCTAAATGACCTAGAAAATGCAAGCGAAATGTAGAATAAAAGAATGAGAATTATAGAGGTGTACATGGGAGAGTGATGAGGTCAAAAGAAGCTCCAAAAACCTCAAAAATGTTTTTTTTGGTGCCCACTAGGACTCATATTCCAATCTAGGTGATTTAGTCCCAAACTAGGGTTGTTGTGCCAAAAGTGGAATCTCATAGTGGTTGATTGTAACTCACTAAAATAAAAAAAATGTGGTATACTAGGACTTATACACCACAAGTGGTGTATCAATCCCACTTTTCTTCATCAAAGGGTCAAGACCTGAATCATATCACCTATCTTTGCTCTTCCTTCTACACTTTGTTTCCAAATCTGAAACTTTGAATTCTAAACTATAGGTGACTTTCTGTGAAGATGAAAACCTTGTGACAACATAGAAACTTCTCTCAACCTTAAAAATTTGTCTTCAAAGGATCTTCAAGCCTCAAATCCACCTAGATATGCAATCACACATGTAGAGAGAAAAAATTGTTTATTGTTAGGAAATAGGGCTTTTCCTAGGTCAAACCCCATTTAGGTAATTAAACCTTGTGATGAAATAGTGAAACATGAACAATGATACCTTGAATGATGTCTTGAGATGTAAATCAACATTCTAACATCAAGTGGCCATGTAGAATGTAGATCTTGATCTTCAACTTTGATATGAAATAATGCTTGTAAATGGATCTTCAATGCTACATCACAACAATAGCTCAACAATATGCTTGATAGCTTATGGATTTGACATGATGATGGATCTTGAATTGTTGTAAAAAATGATGAATAAATATTCCCTTTAATGGATTGAATTCTCTTGAATACTCTATAATTATCTCGTAAAGTCAAATTTTCTATAAGGAATGCTCTCATGAAATTCTTAGGTGAAAATGAGTGAAATGACCTTGTATTTATACTTGTTTATGCCAAATTTCTTGAAATTACAATAGTACAAGCTGGCATCAGATCTAGGAAGATAAAATATTGCCAATAATTTGAATTTAATTTAGATTTGACCCACACAGGACTCATATTCTAGTTGTGTTATATGAGTCCCATTAGGCTAGGCTTTGGGAAACATTTTTTAAGAAATGCTTAGATTGATGTGAAATCAGGATCAGAGCCTCAAAATATAGGTGGGAATCATATGTTCAAGGTGGTACATGAGTCCCAATCACTAAATATAGGCCATACAATCCAAATACATTATTTTTTTATTTGATGTTGGTTTATTTCAAGATTAATTTTGGAAAGATGCATTAATTAAGGCTTATGGATACAAAATAAGGCCAAATAAGGCTTAAAGAAGTCCAATTAATTAATGAAAACCCTAGATTAGTGTGAAATAATTAGGATACACTCTACAACACCTTAACTAAGGTACAACTAAATCCATTTAGTTTAAAAGGGCCCAAGATCTAATTTTAATGTGTTAAACACATTACAACACTAAATCAAGGCAACACTAAGTACAATTTAAAAGGAAACGCCTAAACAAGAATGAAAATGTAGAGGGATATTTTTTTCATTGCCATAGTTGAAAGAAGTTTTTTTATAGGTGAAGAAAGGTAAGAATCCTAGAACCAATGATTTCTCTATAGATTCTATTTATGTCTTTTGTAAAAATCCTATGAAATGACTTGTTGGAGGGTGCTTCAGAATCTCAAGAAATAAGAAAATTCTTAAATCCATTAGTTCTTCACTTTTATTTCTCTAATTCCTAATAAAAAATGGGCTTTTTTCTTGGGCCTTCTCTATCCTTTTTCTTTGCCTAATTACCAAAAGTATTGTATAAGTGTTTAAGAAATATATGGTTGACCTAATTTCTCTGAAGCAAGGGGGCTTTATGAAATTTCATCGTATTTTAGATTGTACATTGTTGTGGTGACTGACGTTGTCCATTCTATATCCTTTTAAAAATAAGGGAATGTTTATAAAGCTTGATATGTTTAAGGCTTATGGTAAGGTTAGCTATTATTTCTTGCACAAGATATTTTCTTCTTTTTGATTTAGTGTTTGTTGGATGGAATGGGTTATGAATTGTGGCATTTCAGCTTCCTTGTATATTCACATTAATTTCATACCTTCCTCTCTATTTTTTTTCCTCTAAAAGCTTGAGGAAAGATGATTCTTTATATCCTTACTTGTTCATTTTAACAAAATAATGTTTAGGTATATTGTTTATGACTTATAATTGGAGTGGGTTTATCCACAGTTGTTCATGGACTCATCATCTTGACTTGTATGCTTTTTTACAATTTTTGGATGATACTACCTTATTGGGGAAAGCAAATTTGAAGTATTCAATTTTACTATTTATCTACATTAGGTTAATACATCGATGAGGGAAAGTCGAGTATTTGATTTTTCAATACTCTTGAGGTTATCCAATATGTAGAACTATTAATATTCTCCATTTAAGTATTTTTAGTTTTCCTAGTGACTATCAAGAAATTCTTCTCTTAATTGACCAGTAATCATGGAAATCATTATTCAAAGAAGATTCTTGATAAATTTCATATGAAATCTAGTCATTGGACTTTTATGTAGCTATCTTTTTTCATTAGCAAGTTCTCAAATATTTTCTCAAGGATTTTGATGCTTTATCTAAGAAATTTATTTGTGTAGGTAATTTGGACTCAGAAAAATGGTGTCTCATGATATAGGACCAAATTTTTTGATCTAAGAGAGGTAGGGGCCTTGGTATTTTCCAACCTGAGCTTAACTATTAGGCTTTTACAATGATTTTCTTAGAGATGGCATAAGCATCCTTCCAATCCTTGGGCTAAGATTCTAAATTTCAAACACTTGGGAGGGGTGATGGATGACAATATCCATCAAATGAATCTAAGTTATAAATTTTATATGATTTAGGAAACTATCAAGAAATGAGCTTCACTTATTAAGAGTGTATGTGTAGGATCATGATGGGCCAAAAAGTGGCAATATGATGGGTATGTGGCTGGCAACTTTTTCTTTACCCAAAATTGATGAAACAAAAAGGGTTTTTAAAGTAGATTCTCATATTTCCACCAATATAAATTATTCTTTACTTTGAATTTAATAAGTAATTATTATTCATTTTCTCAGATTTCCACCAATATAAATTATTCTTTACTTTGAATTTAATAAGTAATTCATTTTCTATTTGAATTACTACTTAAGTTCTGATTGATAGGCTGATTGAAAAACATCTATAGCTTTCAAACGGTATCACAATTTTTGAATCCAAAACATGTGTCACATTCTATGCTTCGCATACTATAGGATTAAAAAAAAAAATTGAATTTCATGAAGTTTTGACCAAGTTAAGGTGGTCGACATATGAGTTTTTATATTTTTTAACATTGTAATAAAAAATCATAATTAATTATTTACTTGGAAAAAATTACAAAAAAATATGCATCACATCGGGACATGAGTCCTCTACTTATATCTAAAATCTTATAAAAAAATATTATCATCTTATTGTGGTTAGGGTGGTCAGACAGACACCTACTTCTTATTTTTTCCCTGAAATTTAAGTACTACTGCATTGAAATTTCAAATTTTCACCAAATAGATATATATATATATATTTTTAAAACCTATTAGTTTAGAAATTAGATTCAATTTTATACAGATTCTATTCTTACATATTTTTGAAATAATATAGATAACTTATTCAAATTTTTCTGTCAAGTTTCCTAACTCTGATTTTTCTAAATTTTTTGCCACTTAAGGGTCTGTTTTTTCCATGATGATCCTGGACATACCCAAGAAATGTTTGTTTTGGATTATTAATAAAGGTAATAATGATTTATTTTGGAATGACTCCTGGAACAATCATCCTCCCATGTCTTCCTCTTTCCCCACCTACAATCACTTTAGGTATTTTTTATAGAGGTGCATAGGTCCAAAGTGGTTAAATTTATTATTAATTCTTCTTTGTGAGGATATTTTATTAAAATTTGGAAGAACTTAGAAAGCTACCCTACAGGATGATATTTAGAGGATACAAATTCCCTAGATTTTATTCTTTCTCATAGAATGATATATCTTTAGAGAAGTATGGTGCTCATTCTTGGGGTTATAATCCTGAAGGAGAGTGAATCACCAAAAAAATGGGGTCTATCAATATGATTTAATGAAGAAGATGATGGGCCACTATTTTTCTAAGAGGTGCTTCACTCAATTATGTGTTAAATTAGATGTAAATAAAAAAAAAATGATACCTAACTATTATATCAACTATGATGGAGGTTTTTAGAGAAAAACATGTTTTGTACTTGGCAAAAAAGTTGTTTTTGTGCTACAGAGGACTCATTCGGCTTCAGTGGTTAATGGGTCCTTTTAGCGCTCTAGAAAATTGATTTTAGGGTTTTGTTCCTTGATGTTTGCACTCTCAAATTCCTCGTTATCAAGTTATGGAAGTCTGTAGGTGTTGGATGTTGTGGTTGTGTTGCTGATATGTGGTTCTAATTGATGTCAACACTATTAGCATAAATATATTTGAAGTTGTATATGCCGAGGATTTTGAGAAATTTTTTAAAGAAATAAGTTGCAGGTTGTTAGTGGTTATGTGAATTTCAGTATGGTGGTATGTTTTGTACATTGAATATCATAGGTTGTGGACTAAATGATTTATTTCTGAGTGTATCTAGTTTATCCATGTCAAGTTTCAGAGATCTACATGAAGATTTGATTGAGTTATGAATATTTTCATTCAGACAGTTTTTTTGTTTGTTCAGTTAGTGTTCCTAATTGAAGATGAGGCTATTTCAGTTAGTTCAATTGTTGCAAATGTTTCTATGTTGGTTCTTAATGTTTGTGGATACTTATATATCATTCTCTATCTTTTTTGCATGTCCACATTGATTGTTGTGATCATGGTTGGCAATTTTCTCTTCTGTGTTCATATTTTTCATGTTCCTGGCCGACATGGTGTTGAAGCATGTTGTGGATCCTTGAGGAGAATTTAATTGAGGTTTTGCGTGTTGAAGATGTTGATTTAGGTTCTCACTAAGTTATTTCCTACTTTGGTTGATACACATTGATTATTATGAATGATTGGCGCCAACAGTTATATTCATTTTATTATTTATTTATGGCCGACTTGTAGTGGTGAAATTTCTTGTTGCAATATATAAGAGCAGTTATTTGTTCAAATTAAACTGTGAGAGAATTTGTGTATGTGTGAATAATGTCCTAATCATTTGAAGGTACAACAAAGTGTGAATAAAATTGAAGAAGAGTACAAAAGAGTGAAGATTTGTTCATGCGCTTAACCAAAACAATGATCAGGCATTAGCAGACGCTATTTTATCAGTTCAAATCCCTGCGGATGGCTTTAATCTAAATCCTTTTGTAAGGCAGTGTGTCTTCCTTTGTAATTGAGTAGTGAGCTCTAGGTAGTGCACTTGAATACAAGTGCATTCCCCATATTTCATTTTCATTATACTTTTAATAGGGTATAATTTTGTGGACTAACCTCCACAGTGGTTTTTCCATTAATAGGGTTTCCACGTAAAAAATATTTGTTTTATGTGTGCTTCTGATGTGTTATTAACTTTTGTTTTCATGGTTAATAATAAGATCTGAGAATAAAGTTAATAAGTTGGATAAGTTTTGAAGTTTTGGGACAACTGATTCACCCCCCCTCTTAGTTGTCTGCTCTTGTTTTTCCAACAATTCATATCAGAGCTAAGTTCCTTAGAAGAAATTTAACAACTTAAGGTGATCTGGGATGGGAAGTTACAAGAAGGATAGTCTGAGATTTGATGGAACAAATTACTCTTTATGGAAGACTCAAATGGAGTGTCATCTAAGATCCATTTGTGAACCCTACTAGAGCATTACAAGTAATAGGTATGTTATTCCATAGAATGGTCCTACTACTTTTGTTGAGATTGGAGATGTTGAGTATAATATCCAGGCTAAGGAAGCTTTGTTGAGTGCTTTGACTGATTAAGAGATGAAAAATGTTATGGATTTGAAGACTACTTATGAGATCTAGAAAAAGTTGGAAACCTTGTATGAAGGTGATGATAATGTGAAGATTGCTAAGTTGCAAAGCTTGAAAGGGAAATATGAAAGGTTGAAAATGGGTGGTATTAGATGTGCTAGTGGAAAGATAGAAGAATCTGAGATTGTTGCTAAACTACTTAGATCCTTGCTTGATTCCTACAAAGTTAAGACTAGTGCTATTGAAGAGCTATGAACTATAAAAAACATAACCAAAGATACATTATTTGGTAAGTTGACTTCTTTTGAGTTGAACGAATTTGGTGATTCCCTTCCTAAATTTGAATCTGCATTCAAGGCTACTACTTTTGGAAGAGATAGATAGAGATATGAACCGAGTGAGAGTTCATCTAGAAATACATTCAAGTATGAAGATGAAATCAAATAGATTGAAGAAGAAGAAAAAGAGATGGAAGAGTTGGAAGCACTTATTGTCAAAAAGGTACCAAGAGGAAAAGGTAAGTATGAAGGAAAATTGCCTCTTAAATTTTTTGATTGCAATAAGATAGGTCATTTTGTATCAAGGTGTCCAAAAAGAGCTGCTAAACCAAGACATAACAATCCTAGATTTTAACTGATGAACCCTCAAGAAACTATTATGTTTCTTCTGCCTTTGCTAGGATTACTTATTCCTAGGGTTCTCCTCCTTTTTGGTCGAAGGCTTGGTTCAAACATTTGATCCCTAAAATCAACATTTTTTCTGGATCCTTCTCCAAAATAAGGTGCTCACGATTGATAACCTTTGCAAACGCGGCTTTCAAATACCAAATAGATGTTTTCTTTGTAAGATGGAGGCATAGTTAGTGTGTCATTTGTTCCTTCATTGTCCTTTTACTACCTCAATTTGGGAAAAAATAATCAGTTATTGTCAACTTTCTTGGGTTTTTCCCTCATCTATTGAAGACCTCTTCCTTCAATGGAAAGCCCCGACTCACAATCTTGTTCTCTGGTTTTTATGGTATTTCTCTTTTCCTCATGTTGTTTTGGGTCTTTGGAAAGAACGTAACAACAAAATTTATAGAGATAATGAAGCTCCGGTGGACATTGTTTTTGATAAAATAATCAGATTTTTGAAAGAAAATGTCAATTCTATCTCCCAGAAGGTTAGAAATTCTGAGAAAATGGCTCATTCTTCCTATGATCTTATAGTTGAAAAGGAATCAAATATAGGTCTTGAATTTCCTTGTGCCCCTAAAAAAGCTAAGAAGGATAGAGAGGGTGTACGCTGGTCTTTTCCACCTAATGGATGCGTCAAAGCTAACTTCGATGGAGCGGCTAAAGGTAATCCGGGGACGACAGGTTGTGGTGGAGTCATAAGGGACTCCTTTGGCAACTTTCTAGGTGCGATGACCACTCCTCTAGGTTCCCAAACCAATCACCTAGCCGAGGCTGGTGGTGCTTTTCATATTATAAATTTGGCCCAAAGTCTTAATTTTAAAAACATTTGGCTTGAAGGTGATTCCAAAAATATTATTGATTGTCTTCTAGGGAAATCCCCCCCCTCGTGGACAATAAAGTTATGGATTGATGATGCCATCTCAACTCTAGCTAAGTTTGACAACAAAAATATTTCACATGCTTATAGAGAAGCCAATGTTGTTGTAGATTTTTTGCTAAAGAAGGGGTTAGGAGTAATGACCAGAGCACTTGGCTAAATTTTAGTGATCTAAGTGTTAATGTATGAGCTTTATTAAGTTATGATGAATCACATGGGAAAGAGGTGTGTCATCTCTTTAATGAGGACAAGATGGAGTTATCATATCACAATCATTAGATTGTATGGGACCGAGCTTAGTTGCTTAGTCTGTAAGGTGGCTTGGCACGCTTTGTGTGTTCTTAGATTTGGCGGGACCAGTTGTAGTAAAGATTTCATATCTATCTGCCCCACTGTGCTTGCCAAGATGGGTGGAGATAGGAAAAGAATTGAGTCAGACAGCTTTGAGATGCACACAAGAAATGCTAAGGCTTGGAATAAAGTTAAAAGTGGGGTTTTAATTCCTTTCCTAGAAAAACTCCATGGTTCCAATCAGGAGGCTACGGATCTTTTTGAGAAAAATTTGGATAATGTGGATCTTACCCTTTTTGGTAGGAAAGTTGAGCTCAACGAAAACCTTATAGCTAAAGTGACAGGAATGTTAGAGTAATAAGTTATTATGCTTAATTAATTACATCACACTGATTAATTAATTAAGTCACTTATTCCGCTTTATTACTTAAGCTAAACTTAGGCACATTAATAATTAATTAATTGATTAATTATTAAGTGTGCACACTAGGGTTTCATTTAGGTTTTCCCTTTTAGGGTTTCTTAATCTCCTTCATAAGGATTGATCACTTTGTAATAATCAATTCTCTTAATGCATTTTTACTGAGAGGTTTATAGAGAACATCTTTTTGGTTCTTCATATCTTTTGTATGTGACAGGTATCCATCTTGCATGCAGGTGATCTTGGATTCTAACATGGTATCAGAGCTCCAGACCTGTAGCTACTTGTTCGTGATCTGAAGATATGGCCTCTCTGTGAGTTTCAAGTGCAAGGGTTTCCATAAGCATCTTTTCTACTAGATCTAGGGGTAGCTATTTTTTCGGGACACTATGGGCTCAAACAAACGTCGCCATCACGTTCATAGCATGCCAAAACCCTAGAAATTCCTATCAAATCATCCATTTTGGTGCAGTTGATCCGGGAGGCAACTTTTTTTGTTTGGGGGGCCGTACGGCCTCCCCAACATGCAGATCGAGGCACTTTCTTTTGAAAATTTTCAAAAAAAATTTAAAAAAATGAAAATTTTCAAGTTTTTGTGCGCCGCCCGCACAAAAGGCAGGTGGCCACCGCCGCGCCACCTGGCGGCCACTAGGAGCAGCGGCAGCCACCAACCCGCTGCCAGACCGAGCAAGCCCCCGCGGGCCCCCAGCAGCACAGGCGGCGGTCACATGGGGGACCGGGCGCTATCGCCCAGCCCCCCGGCCACTCTTAGCCCCCAGCGCAGGACCACATGGAGAACTAGGGGCTCTGCCCCTACACCAGCCCACCAGCCCGCCCGCCCGCGGTCATATGCAGGACCAAGGGCCAAAATTTTTTTTGTAGGGGGCCAATTTTTTGCGGCGACGGCTAGACGGCCGTCAAATTTTTGCTCGTGTTTTTCTGACATCAACATGACATCATGATGATGTCATCCATACAGCCGGCCCTCTTTGCCCCCTCCTAACCCTAGTTTGCCCTAAAGAAGCAATTTTTTTCTTTTGGTCATAACTTGGGCATACGGTATCGAAATCAGGCAAACGAGATATCGCCGGAAAGCTGGTTCTGAACTCTTTCCAGTAGTACTGTTTATTTTTTAGTATTTTACTATTTTCTTGCATTTATTGCTGTTTGAAGTTAGATGTATTTTTTATGCTTCTGAGCTCATAACTTTTTGCCACGATCTCTGTTTTTTGCCTCGTTTGAAGCGTCGAAAAGGTATTGAGGAGCTCTAGGTTGCTATACATGCACTTTTTCTGTATCTATCCCAGGTATATGAATTAGTCCAGATTTGGCCAGAGGGTTGTTTGGCGATTACTTGGATGTTTTGGCAGTTGGGAGAGTGCATCTTGCATCTTTGCACTTCGTTTTTAGTAATACATCATTCAATAATTTCTTGCTACTTCATAGATTCCAGAGTTGTTCCCATTTGGAGTTTCGAGTGTTCCATGGCATCGGGTTTTCTGTTGCTTTATCATGATTCCTTGAGTCAATCAGTGACTCTCATCCGGTTTCAGTAGTATACAGAAAAATATTTCCTTACTTGCCTATATCAAGTTCCAGTGTTACTCTACTGAGTTCTTCCGGTGCTTCTTTGCAGCATGTTATCTCATTGTAAGGGGGGTTTGTCCCACTGGGTTTTTCCTTCTCTTACTGGGGGAATGTCTACTGATGGGAAAAAAACTTTTAAGGACAAGGTTTTCTCTAATGAAGCCGTCATCAGATTTCTGAAAAAAGAGTAGGAAAGATTGAAACTAGTGAAAATTGCTAACAACTACTTCGAAGCCAACACCATAAAAGCTCTATGGAGAAAGGTTCTTCGTGTCATCATGGAGTACATAACTGTGGATGGTCACTTCACTAGGGTCTATAGTTATCACTTTCCCATGCTCAACCATTTCTGCTACAAGGTCAGGGTTTCTCTCCCCTACTATCTTCTCTGTTCTTTGAGAAAAAGTTTCGATGACCATAAGAAAAACCCTAGAAGATTCCCTATTTTGCATACTGGCCTGATTAGATTAATTGTTGAACATTACCAAAAAATGCATGTTCCTGCTAATTTGGAAGCCTCCCCTGATTCTAAGGATGATGATACTGAACCCAGCTGCTCGGGGTTTTTTCCCAATTTAAGTTCGACTAGAAAGGGCCTTAGCTCGCCTGTTATCCAAACTGGTAAGAAAAACCCTAACCCCCTTACTATGAAAGTTTGTGCTATGCCTAAGCTGGGAAGCCCTTCCCTTAAAACCAAAAGTATTGATAAAAATCTTCTGGCTAAAAACCTTGTCTCGTACTCTGAATATTCTCCTGAATCTGAGGAGTCTGGTGCTAACAACACTGAGCCCTCTACTGACCCGTCGTTGGATAGAAAAGCTAGAACTGGCTCCCCTGTTACTCCTGACCCTGCTAATACTTGTTTCAACATTGATAGAGATCCCACTATGGATGTTTTGGATTTAGCTAGAAATAATGCTGATAAGCAGTTCAAATTTTTGGAATGGACTTTTCATGAAATTAACTAGCTAAAGATAAAAAATTGGGCCCTTCAAAGTAAATTGGAAGATTTGGGAGCTAAGGTAGCGGCGCTTGATAAGAAAGAGGTGGAACGAAGAGAATACGGTGTTAGCAAAGATACCAAATACCAAGCTAGCAAGGACAAATATGTTGAAATTGAGTTGGAGAAAATTAAAAATATTGTCAAAATTATTTTCGAGCAAAACAATCATATGGCCAGACATAACACCATCATCATCAATGCCATGACTGAGAAATTGGAAAAAGCTCATCAGGGGTCTTTGGTGGTTGATCTGGAGGATACCAATGAAAGAAACTAGGAGGAGGATGCTGGAATTTCTAAGAGAACCAGGGCCAATTTGAAAAGGAAGGCACCTCCCACTCTGCAAATGATTCAAACATTTAAGAAGGGTGTTCAAGATATGCAGAACCTAGAGGCTGAGATAGAGTCTGTCCTGAAGACTCTAGGGTAATTGTGGCTGGTCTTTTTGTTGGTCTGCTGACTTTTTTTGTCTGACCTTCCCGGTCTTTTGCGGGTGGTTGCAGTTTGTTCTAGTTTTTTCCTTTTGTGCAGCTGGTTGTGTCTGTTGGAATTTTTTGTCCTTACTTTTATGTTATAAACTTTGTGGTTTCGGGTCCCTGTAAAACCCGTTTTACCCTTTATCAAAAATGATCCTAGATTTTAGAAGAAATGTTACTATGATATTGATGAAGGTGTAATAGATGAAGAATCTAATAGAGATGATGATGAATGGGTATTTATTGTTGTCAAAGAAAATAGCCCTATATCTACTGAATCTACTAGTTGTACAAATGCGGAGAAAGCCCTGGCTACTCGAATTGAAGAAAAAGATGAATGGGTAAGTGATAGTGGATTTTCATATGATAGGAGACAAAAATAAGTTTGTGAGCTTTGAAAAATATGATGCCGGTGTTGTAAGATTTGGTGATAATACAACTGGTATGATCCATGGAAGAGGATGCATTTCTCTTGATGGTAATCATAATACTAATGATGTTTTGTATGTGGAAGGCTTGAAGCATAATCTTTTGAGTGTTGGTAAAATGGTTGATAAGGGATATAATCTCTAGTTCAATGATGGAAAGCATAGAATATTGAGGTTTAGAAATTTAATTGCATCAGGTACAAAGACAAGAGGTAATATCTTTCACTTGAATGTTGCTAGTAAAAGTTGTTTGATTGCTCAAGTTGATGAAAGCTGGTTATGGCATAGGAGATTGTGTCATGTTAACTTTGATAATATTGTCAAGATTAGTTCTACAAAGGCTATGACAGATCTACCTAGGATGGTGAAACCTACTAATTCAATAAGCAAGGAATGTCAATTGGAAAAGCAAACTAGAATTTCATTTCAAAGTAAAAAGAACTTTTCAAATGAATTGTTAGAGCTTGTGCATACTGATCTGTGCGGTCCCTCTAAGGTTAGAATTCTACAAGGTTACAGGTATTTCATGCTACTCATTGATGATTATTCTAGAATAGTATGGGTTACTTTCTTAAGAGAGAAATCTAAAGCACTAGAAAATTTCAAGATCTTTAAAGCTATGGTTGAGAATGAGACAAGTTTGAAGATTAAGTGTCTAAGATCAAATAGAGGTGGTGAATTCACTTTCGATGATTTTTTTTTGTGAAGAACATGGAATAAGAAGACAATTATCTACACTATAGACCCCTCAGGGTATGTGCATGATCATCATGGAAAAAACAAGCCCTTAAGTGGAAACAAATTTAGAAAAATTAGAGTTAGGAAACTTGACTTAAAAATTTGAATAAGTTATCTATATTATTTTAAAAAATATGTAAGAATAGAATCTGTAGCAAATTGAATGTAGTTTCTAAACTACTAGGTTTTTTTCTTTTTTTAAATCTATTTGGTGAAAATTTGAAATTTCAATGCAGTGGTACTTAAATTTTAGGGAAAAAATAAAAATTAGGTGTATGTCTGATCACCCTAACCATAATAAAATGATAATATTTTTTTATAATATTTTAGATATAAGTAGAGGACTCATGCCCTAATGTGATGCATATATTTTTGTAAATTTTTTTCAAGTAAATAATTAATTATGAATTTTTTATTATAATTTTTTTTAAATAACAAAAATCGTCTGTCTGATCACCTTAACTTGGTCAAAAAATCATGAAATTCAATTTTTCTTTTTTTAAACCTATAGTATGTGAAGCATAGAATATGATGCATGTTTTGGATTCAAAAAATGTGATACCATTTAAAAGTAATAGTTTTTTTTCAATCAGCCTATCAATTAGGAATTTAGTCATAATTTGAATAGAAAATGAATAATAATTACTTATTAAATTCAAAGTAAAGTGTAATTCATATTAGTAAAAAGTTGAGAATCTTCTCTAAAAACCCTTTTCATTTCATCAATTTTGGGTAAAAAAATAGTCATCAACCACATACCCATCATATTGCCACTTTTTGGCCCATCATTGTCCTACACATACCCCTCAACAAAATGGAGTTGTTGAAAGAAAGAATAGAACAATTGAAAATATTGCTAGAAAAATGATGTTGGAAGGAAATGTCCCTCATATCTACTCAAAAGAAGCTGTGAGTATTGTTGTGTACATACTCAACTAGGTACAAATCAAAGGTGATACTAGTAAGACCCCTTTTGAGCTATGGACTAGTCAAAAGTCTACTATTAAATACTTCAAGATATTTGGAAGTAGATGTTACATTAAGAGAGATGAATACATAGGAAATTTTAATGCTAGGAGTGATGAAGGTATCTTTATGGGTTATTCTACTAAGAGTAAGGCCTACTAGTGTTACAATAAAAGATTGAAGAAAATGGTTGAAAGTGCAAATGATAAGGTTGATGAAGAATTTGGTAGACCATCCAGAGCCTATGGATATTGTTAGTGTAATTAATATTTAATTACACTTGCATAACTTTACTTAGGTAATATTTTAATTCCTAGGTTAATTATTATCCTTATCTACTTGAGTTGTCTTTTTGGTCAAGATAAGATTAGGGTTATGCATACTTTTCTTTTATAAAGTAAATCATTCTCATGTAATTATGAATTCCTGAATAATATTATTTTGCACATCTTTTTACAATAGATTTTCCTTTTCTAATTTTCTCTTCTATGGAAGGTTTTTTGGTTTGCATGTCTGATCTTGGTTTCTAACATGGTATCAAAGCCTCGATTTGTAGCCCCTTATTAGCTTTTTTGGAGATTTTTAGTGCAGAGCACGTTCGGGGTTCCTCAAGGGTTTCATTCCTTGAGTATATTTATGAAGCATCTTGGATTAGATCGGGGTTTTCTATTGGATTCAGAATGCTAGAAAAAGTCAAGATTGGCTTTCATTTTACAGATTTTGGCCATTGTTTGCCAGATCCATGAGGGTTTCAAACTATGAGATTTTTGCAAGCTTTAGAGGTAGCTAAATTTTTGGAGCATTTTGGGCACAAACAGAGGTCACCATCGCATTCGTAGTGGCCAAAAACCCTAAGATCACCTTTCGTTTTGTCAATTTTGGTAAAAGTTGTTTCTGAGGAAAATTTTTTTGCCACGGGGGTCATACGGCCTCCCCAACACGCTTCCCAAGGCTCAAATTTCAAAAAAAAAACATGTGTTTTTTGGGAACTATGTGGTGGCTCCAATTATAAAGAAAGTTACTGCCACCGCACCACCAGGCAACCGCCCATCCTCCACCTCATCGACCTTCACCGTCAGTCTGCCGTTAGCCAGTTAGCCCCTGCGGGCTCCCTCTACTCCACCCTGGTCACATAGAGGACCAGGGGCTCTCCACTCAACAACTGGTCTTATTGAGACTAGGAGCTCTCAGACTAGCCCTTGTCAGGTTCTTAAGCCCTCGCCTCAGTCACATTGGTTACCGAGGGCTTCGCCGAGCTCTAGCCTCCACCACCTGAAGCACCCGCCCCAGTCACATGGGTGACCAGGGGCTTGGCCCCAGGAGCTTGCCGCTAGCCCCCTGGTCTGCCCAGGCAACCAGGGGCTTTAATTTTTTAGCCCCTGAGGGCTGGAGAAGGCCATATTGGACATTTTTGGAGTAGTTTCATGGAAATGGGCATACGACGTCATTTTTTTACAAACGAGATATCGTCGGAAAGCTAGTTTGATGCTCTACAAAATGGTGTAGGTATTTTTTTCTTTATTGATTCCTTTTTGAGCCTCAGAAGTCAGATGTTGTTTTCACTCTGGGAGACATCTTTTGACTCTCTTATCTATTTTTCGCCATTCTTGCGGTGTTGGAAAGCTAGTTTAGTCCTCTACATAGATATGAGGTGTATTTTTAATTTTCTATTTATGAATGTTAATCATTCTCTTATTTTAAAATCATTGGGTTATTGTAATAAATGAACTAAGATAAAGTTCCATTAGGGGGGTTTCTTGCATAATAATTTGATTAGAGTGTGCATGCACTTTGATCTACATCTACATCTTGTTTTGATGGCAACTCATAATGGTTATCTGGTTTCTTAGTTTCTTTTGGCCATATTTTTTCTTAGCTTGACACATATTAGATTCACATCAGTTCACACTTTAGATTGAGATTTTATGGTTATTTATTCGCATTGATTTAGATCCTTCTCAGTTTGAAGGCCATGTTTTTATGGTTAATGTTCCAGAGTCTTTATGGTACTTGTTCCCATGGAATATTTTTAGTCATAGGTTGGAATCAACATTGAGATACATGGTTTCTAGATTCTATCATTATTTCATCTACTATTGCTTCACAAATTCCAAGGTTGTTCCAGTGTTCCATGGCATTAGGTCTACTATCGCATTATTATGATTCTGCTTTGGTTTCTTGTAGATAGAAGTATCTTTCCTTGCTTGTTGGATTGTAGTTCCAGTGTTACTCCATAGTGTTCTTCCAGTGTTTCTTTGCAACAATTATCTCATTGTAGGGGGGTTTTGTTCCACTGGGTTTTCCTTCTCTATCTCATTATTTCATTTGTACATGGGTACCTGATGAGGCCTTGTTGCCCGGACCCATTCATGCTTTCTTGCATTCATCTTAGTTTTTAGCTGCATGCTTTTTTAGTCTCCCTAAGCTGCACTTATGGGGGGGTGTTAGTGTAATTAATATTTAATTACTCTTGCATAACTTTACTTAGGCAATATTTTAATTCCTAGGTTAATTATTATCCTTATCTAGTTGAGATGTATTTTCACTCAAGATAAGATTAGGGTTATGCACATACTTTGTGTAAGTGTGGAAAAATGTAAACTAAATACAATTAAATACACCTCTTAATGAGACATTATACCAAGATTAATCAACAATTAAACTAATTTAAAATATTGAAAATCTTGAAAGCATCCCATTGTCTCCTATCTCCAAAGATTTATCAAGTTACATAGGCTCTCATATTTGTAAGCACTGTAACTGTTTAAAATGCCTTTCTAGAGAACGGAATGGATAATAAATGCAATGATGTGATGATTACTAATAATTCCTAAGTGATATGATGCTACTGTAAACTATCCTGACATGAGACCTACTAAATACAAGCTACAGTAAAAACTAATGATGTTGTCGTGATATCAAATCTATTGATGCCATGATGAATTGATGATACTAAAATGCTAATACTAATGCTTATGATTTCTCGGTTGCTTGATTACTAATTCTTGTACAGTAAATGTGCATAAAAGATGATAATTCTCAGATGATTTTTATTGTTGGCACTTGGATTTTGCACCCTGTCAAATGTAAAATTCAACAATCCAGTGTAACATGGGAAGACCTCTAAAGCTGTAGGTTTCTTGTAAATAGAGTTCAACCTCTGCAGAAGGTCAGCTTCCTTTGTGTTATCACCTAACTACTAATCTTTGTAAGAAAAAATGGAGAAGGAGAGCGTAAAAATGAAAACTAAATCCTATGGTGATACACCGAACTGATAGGAATCATGAAATAAAAGATGAACATACACTAGAAAAAGGATGATAGTTATTTCATCTACCCAACATAACTCTTGTGAAAACTTATGTAAAAATTATAAAAAAGGTTTAATCTACATATATATTTTAAGAAGGAAAGATGAATTTCACAACTTTAAAATTTAAATGCAGACTTAGGATAACACAGTTCAAAACTTGCATAATCTAAAAGAAGGAAGAAGGTAGTATGAAAAGACTAACACTGATCTTCAAGGTAATCTTTGTATTCCAAATTCCAAAAGAGTTAGAAAAAATACATCAACTGAGAAAGGATTGCTAAAAATCACTAACTCTCCAGAATGTATATTCTGAACTCTTTTACGAAGAGGCAAAAAAGCCATATATACAAAAGTCCTAGCCCCTAGGGCTTACAAAAATATTAGCATTCATAAAGATCTACTCTTAGATCTTTTAAATGAAGTTAATGCTCCATTCAAGTGTATCCCTGTTGTCCATGTCGGTGTGAAGGATCGCCCTCAGGAGAAATATTCAGATCTTTTGCAACCATAGCATTAACTTCTAGCCTCTGTGTCCACCCTCGAACCTCCATTAGAGCCACTTTGAATTCCATGGAGTATAGCCATTAATATCGATCTATCTTCTGCCAGCATAGATCCCAACTGTCATGGAGACTCGTGGAATTTTCCTTCCTTTGGGTCTTCCTATGCTCAAGATCTTCCTGCAAGTTGACTATCTTCGAGAAGAAGTATTTGACCTTTATGTTAGATTCGAGCACCATTGTTTCACCCAGCTGACCCATACCTTTTATCACAGAGCATATCCATACTGCTTGCATTCTGTTGATCTTCCACAGGGGTGGTCACAATAGTCCAATAGTCAATGGTTCACCCTTAGCTCCTTTAGATTGGTTGAACTCATGCCATGTACATTTCCAGACGGTCAAAGGTTGCTTCATTAGAATTGCATGTCGGTGAGACACTAGTCGTGTCTCTCTGATGTGATTATGCCCCTCAGCAATTATCGGCATAGCTCACAACTATCGGTGAGAGTTCACATCGAACACAAAGTTTATATCGATATCACAGAAAAGCATTGGCAAGACAATCATTTTCACCTAGACATCATGGTGAGCCCTCAAGAGACATACCGATATTGCCATTTCATCACCCAAACATCCGCATTCGGAAAGAGTCTCACCGAATTCTACAGCGGATCTATTCCTATCAGCAAGACACCACCAGGTCAGCAGGACTTCATAGTGAACTCCTCCATTCTCGCCGAGCTCACTTTATTTCAGCAAGACCCTATCAGGTCGGAAAGACCTCTTGTCAAAGCTTCCTTGTTTTGGTGAGGGCTTATTTTAGTCAGGGAAACTTTTCTCAGTCGGTGAGACCTTTTCCTGAGCCCCTTTCCTTCATCAAGCTCCTTTCACTTCGACAAGAGTCCACCCTGTCGGTGAGACATCACCCCTTCACTAGCCCCTATCACTAAGACCTCACTTGTTGGGAAGACATTATGCCGAACCTAAATCCTTCAGCGAGACCCTGCTTGGTCACTGAGACATTACGGCGAACTCATACCTTTCGTTGAGACCACGCGCTGAGACCGCCACTCCATGTCGGCAAGACTTCTTCGGGTCAGCTAGACCTTTTATCAAGCACCAAACATTTCACTAAGAGCTCATTCCAGGACCACCACTCCCTTTCGGTGAGACCTCATTTCGTCAGTGAAACCTTAAAGTGAAGCCCCCACATTACACCGAAGGCATCCCATTTTGGTGAGACCTCACTAGGTCAGCAAGACCTCACAGTGAAGACACCTCCCTTCACCGAGACCCTACCCTTTTGACAGGACTTCTCCCCGACGCCGGCCATTTCGGCGAGACCACCAACGGTCAACAAGACACTTTGTCGAAGCCATTACCTCTGGACGAGCTCAGACACTCTTTCGGGGGGACCACCACTTGTCGGCCATACATCTTAGTGAGCCCAAAACCTTTCGGTGAGAGCTCCATTTATTAGCTAGACCTCCCGCCGACGCCAACATTACACCGAGAGCTACATTATTTCGGTGAGACTCCAGCTAACTGGCAAGACCTCATGCCGAACATAGATGTCTTGGTGACCTGAGGAAAAAGTTAATTCATCTGGCCCCCTAGAATACTTAAAAAATTAGACTCCTTCCTAATTGAGCCCTTAGGTAAAAATTGGGCAACATTTATGGTGACCTTTGTTGGATGTTTGCCTGCTAAACCTAGAAACTAGTAGCCAAAACTTGTCCATTGGGCTCGGAGTCACTTAGTAAAAAAACTTCAGAGTAGACCAAGAGCAGTTTGCACATGGCTACAACTCACTTGAGACTCATGAAGCAGATTAGGACAATGGAAACTTGTTGAAACTTGAGAAACTGAAGTGAAACTACCAAACTATGCTGGAACAACACTTAGGAAATGCAACAACAATTAAACTGAATTGCAGAAGAACTTATTGAAAGCATAAAACCTATTTTAATATGTACAATGATAAGTCATGCTTGAAAACAATGATTGAGGTAAATCCCATTAACTAGGATTGATAACCTTTCTCCATCCATGTTTGATAACTGGAATGCATTATTCTCTTTACATTCAGTAACAACAAAAGGACCTGCCCAAAAATGGTCAAATTTTGTATGTTTTCTTGGACCACTCTTTAGCACATCCCACTTGAGGACAACATCCCCTTCCTTGAAAAATTTGGCTATAGCTTTCTTATCAAATGTTTTCTTCATTTGGAGTTGATGATACTCCAAAGTTTTCATTGCTTTGTCTCTTGATTCTTTGAGCTCCACGAGCTTTGCATATCTCATGGACATTGGGTCCTGTTCTTCATACATCTCCAACTAGTGAACAATGTCTAGAGCTAAAAGCTCTACAGATAGAGGTAATCTAGCCTCTTTACCATAAACGAGTACATATGGAAAATTACCAACTAATCTCTTGGGGGTTATTCTATCTTCCCAAAGTGCAAATTTCAATGTGGTATGCCAAATTCTTTGATTCTCCTCCATAGTCCTTTTAATGATTATGATCAAGTTTTTATTTGTACTTTCAGCTAATCCATTACCCTTCAGGCAATAATTGGAAGAAGTATTCCAATTAATTTTGTGTTTAATAGCTCAATCTGTGACTCTTAATCCAACAAATGCAAGAGCATTATCTGAAATGATGGAGTCAGGAACTCCAAATCTGGTGATTATATCTTCATAGAAATTCAAAACTGAAGATTCATTTGCTTCTTTCAAAGTCGTTGCCTCTATCCATCATGTGAAATAGTCTGTAGCAGTAAGCACCCACTTGTGACCAGCACTGGATGGTGGATTAATTGGCCCAACAAATTCAATGCCCCATCTCATGAAGGGTTGCTCTACCTAAATTGGATGTAGAGGAATAGCAGGAAACTTTTCCTTTCGATAAACAAAGCACATTTCATACACTTCCTTGACCAAGCATATGCATCTTTAAACAAGCTGGGCCAATAGTAACCAGCTCATGATTTTCCAAGAAATTTTCCTTGGAGCAAAGTTCCCTCCTCAAACTCCATCATGAAACTCATGAAGTACCTTTTCTGTTTGATCAGTGTCAATACACCTTAACAAGACACCATTTATATCTTTCCTAAAATGGATATTATCAATGAGGACATAAGGAATTGACGACAATCTGAAGTATCTTCTTTTTTCTCTGTCCAGACCTGGTGGACATTCACCAGTACGAAGAAAGTGGGTCATTTCTTGAACCCAACTTGTTGTTAATGCAGGTGTGGCACCTTGAACATTTTGAGGCTGATTAGTATTAGCTAAAACAACACCAATTTCTGATTTCTGCGCATCTTCAGAAGTGGAGGCAAGTTGCTCACAAAGTCCTCTACCTCTGACAAGTTTTGTGATGTTGATGTTGACATCAAACTCCACTACTTTTGTGATCCACCCTACTCTTTTCTCACTCAGATCTTTGTTCAACAAAAACTCCTTCACACTCGAGTGTGCAACCAAAATATGAATTTTATTGTTCGAAACTAGAGGCTTAAACTTCTTTAGGCTTCTGATTACAGTGAGAACATGTTTCTCAACAAATGTATATTTCTCTTCATAATTAGCAAGTACTTGACTAAAGAAAGCTATTGGCTACTCTAAATTATCCCTATTTTTCTGAACTAGCATAACAGAGATTGAACTAACGCTGCCAAAAGCATACAAAAAGAAGTCTTTAGAGAAATCTAGATTTACTAGTGTTGGAGTTGATGCTAAAGC
The DNA here is from genome assembly GCA_007258455.2 of Sequoia sempervirens. Lineage (NCBI taxonomy): Eukaryota > Viridiplantae > Streptophyta > Pinopsida > Cupressales > Cupressaceae > Sequoia > Sequoia sempervirens. Next base: position 152,401,457 of record VDFB02000007.1, on the reverse strand, counting down.
TTCCTTGATTTCTTCAAAACTACATTTTGCTTCTTTAGTCCAACTCAAAACTGCATTCTTTTTTAGCATGGCAGTCAAAGGCTATAATAAATTTGCAACATCAAGAATGAATCTTCTTAAATAGTTGATCCTCCCTAAAAAGCTCTGCAATCCTTTCTTGTGATTGGGTAATGGCAGTTCAAATATAGCTTTAAATCTTTCAGGATCAATGGTAACTCTGTCTTTTGATACTTTGTGGCCTAACAGTTTACCTTCATGAATTGCAAAAATACTCTTTGTCGAATTGAGAGATATTCCATATTCTCTGCATTTTTTGAAAACTAGTTTTAGATGTAACAAATGTTCATATGCATTCTTTGAATATATAGTTATGTCATCTAAGTAAACCAGCAAAAATTTCTGGATTGAACTCTGAAATACCATATCCATGGCACGCTGAAAGGTGGCACGAGCATTAGGTAAACCAAAAGGAATTCTCTTGTAGGCCATAGTGCCCCATTTTTTTGTAAATTTGTTTTTATATTAATCCTCTTCTTTGACTAGAATCTGGTTATAACCAGAATACCCATCCAAAAGAGAAAATCTCTTTGAACTGGCAACAGCTTGGAGAATTTGTTCCATAGACGGTAAGGGATACTAATCCTTCAGAGACACTCTATTAAGGTCTCTAAAATCCACACATAATCTTATCTCACTGTTCTTTTTTCTAACCATAACAAGGTTAGAAACCCAGGATGTGTGTTTAATTGGAAATACGATACCCCCCTCAACTAATCTGGTTAGCTCTTTGATCATTAAAGGTTCAAGTTTGGGGTTCAATGGTCTCTGTTTTTGTCTAATAGGCTTGGCATCAAGTTCTAACTCAATCATATGTTGTGCAATATGAGGATCAAACCCTCCTAAATCAAAATATTTCCAAGCAAAAACATCATGATATTCTTGGCATAAAACAATGAAAGCTCTCTTATCTTTATCTGAACAGATTTTTCCTAATTTGAGAAGCTTACCTTTAAATATTTTGACTTCTTTATAATGATCTTCTTTCACTTGAATGCCAACTTTGTTCTTCTTAAGCTAGTCATCATAATTGAATATGGATTGCAAGGTAACCAGCCCTTTGGGAAGTTTATTTGTCTTCAGCTATATCACTTGATTATCATACTATTGTTTGATCTTTTTTTGGTTCACTATAGAAAATTGATCTTCTTGGAGTAGAAAGGTTAAAATTTTTTCATCACTTTCAAATACCTACCAGTTAATGTTGTTATTAGGACTTGACGGCTTGATAACCACCTTGACATACTATTGTATTTCATCTTTTTTAATGTCGACTGGGATATCAAATTGTTCTCCAATTGTTGCAAGTCTATCCGCATGCTTATTCTTATTTCTTGCAATAGAAATCAGATTGAAGGCATTAAATTCTTCAATTATGTTCCATACTCTGTTTCTGTAAGACTTCAAAGCATCATTCTTGGCAACATTCATCCCTCTAACCTGATTAACTATTAATTAACTGTCTCCATAGAATTTTAAATAGTTGATTCCTCTTTTCCTTTCCCACCCAAGGCCTTGAATGAGTCCTTCATACTTGACACTATTGTTAGAACATGCAAAAGCAAAATGAAAGGCTGAAAAATACTTATCACCTTGTGGAGAAACTAGCATTGTACCTCCACCTGCTCCATTCTTGCTTCTGGAACCATCAAAAAACATTTCCCAGAGTTCACTTCGTTGTTGCAATAGCAGATCTTTACTTTTCTCAAGGTTTGGAACTTCTGAGTCAGGTTCAAGCATCACATAATTACACATACCGAAATATTGAATAAAATCTTCAGGATTGTCCAACACATTTTCAGCTGCCCATTCATGTAGCAAAAAATCAGGAACAACTTCTGCTTGAAGATCTTGAGTGGTAGCCAGTTCACTGTTAGTAAAAATGACACAATTTGTGTCTACAACAGTAGGAACAACATTGATAGGACTTGGGTTATACAGTTCAATATGATCTTTAGCCAACTTTTCAGATTTAATGGTAACCTTTGTTCCATATCTTGTTCTAAACAGCATATGTGACCAATTACCTGACACATAACCACCTATCTTAACTATAAAAGTCTCTTGAGAGGCACAAAGAAAAGAAAGGTGGGAGATCTATGACACATATGTCCTGCGGAATTGAAAAATTCAGACAAGCATGAAGGGTAAGACTCAAATCTTTAATAACACCCAATGTGTTAACAGAAGTACCATCCAATTGAATCACTCCTTTCTCTAAAGGTTGATACTTTAGTCCAAGCTTGTCAGCAATTTGCTTTGGCATTACCGAGCTGCTAGCTCCACTATCTACCATACCGTTATGAACTAACTTATCACTTATGATTACAGACATGTAAAATGGAGGTGGTTTGACTTCTTTTCCTACCTCTTTGTTGGGTTGTTTATCCTTTTCTTGAGGATTATTTGTCAATACAATCCTGACTTGACCTATTGGAGACTCAGATTCATTAGACACTTTTAAATTTGACAAATTTGAATGTAACATATCCTTTTGACCTGGGATAGCTAATGAATCACACATAGACATCGTTACATTCATCTTTTTCATACTATCAATAATATTATAGGGTACAACTGGGTTCACTTTATAATGTACCTTTATGCCAGCATGATTAGCTTGCAAGTGTGGCTGCTCCTTAACTGGGAGTTGTTGATTTCTTTGCAAACCATGAGTCACTTGAGATGTAGATGGTTCTACAGTTGTTGCTCTCGCTTTATCAGTTGCTTGATCCAACTCAAAAGCTCTTTTCTTCACCCTTGTGTTAGTTGCAACTAGAGAATTATCCACATTCAATCCACATAATTCTTCACTTTTCCAGTTAAGTAGGGTAGTTTCATTGGTAAGTTGGTCTTAGTGTTGTGGAGATGCATCATTGAATTCATTCTATTGTGAACTCGAGGAATTCTGTACCATAAGTTACTGATTAATGAGTCCATTTGAGCAAGTGACCTGATTGTGAGGTTGGTTACAAGGGTAGCACCACTCATAATCTGCTGCTAGGTTATTTTGAACAAGGACAAGATCCTTAATTGTACTAACAGGTGTTGGAGCATAAGCTTGAAAAGGTCTTGTATTTACACTCTATCTTGGGCCCTGATAGTTACCTTGATAAGCCTATCTATTACCTTGATATTGCTATTACTGACTTAAATTTTGCTGTTGATAGGGCCTATTATATGATTGTTGCTTTTCCAAGCTCACAAGCTTATTACCAAAAGTCTGTAATAAACTTTTGATCTCATGTAACTCACTTGAAGATCTTGGAACAACAATTTCTTGTGTTACAGCAGCTGGAATAGGTGGCAAAGGTGCAAAAGGTGGTATCTGCAAAGGGATATTCAAATGAATATATGGAAATATAGGCATTGGTGGCCTAGGAGCAAGTTTATCGACTTGTATTATGTTGTTTTTAGCTCTAATTGCTACTTCAAATGCATCTGGTAGAGAAACACCCCCCATTGATTGTATCATAATGGCTATATCATTGTTAAGAGCCTTCAAAAAGTACAAAAATGCATATTCTGGATGTGGTCTCACTGTTGTAGGAATTCTATCCCAGGTTCTTTTAAATCTAAAGTTGAAATCATTCATTTTCTCCTCAGGAGCCCTCTTAAGTGTAGTTAATTTTTCCAGAAAAGAAAAATGATCAGACCTATCCTGAAACTGCCTGTGTAATTTGTCACCCAACTCATCCCAGGTGGTAATTGAACCTACTCCAAGGCTCCTGAACCACTATAATGCTCTTCCTTTGAATGATGTTGCAAGAAGTCTTATAGCTACATCTTCTTGTGTGATATGATGCACACCACATAAGGAAGCAACATCTCATATATATTCAATCGGGGTAGTCTGATCTTCCCCAGTGAAAATTGGCAAGCTTTTTAAAGCTGCTATTGGAATATCATTATGTTGTGTCAAATTTAATGGACTACCTCCATTCAATGGCACAAAAGGATGATTTCTAGGAGTAGCCATTAGAGGTGGATTTGGATTTTTAAAAACTGCAGTTGATGAACTTGCTGCAACAACAAAACTCAAAAATATATAACTAGCAAAAGCAGTTGGACTGCTTAAAAGAGACCTCTATGTTCCAAGGCTAGGTGAGGCTGAATGATTCTCAATATTTTTTTTTAGATGGTCTTCCTCTCCTTCTTGATGGTGAAAACACAACTTCTGGTCTAACACCAGGTGGTGTAGACTGTAATCTCTTAGAAGGAGGTGCCCTTTTTGTTGCTCTGCCTTGTCTTCTGAGTGGTGACAGCTGCAAATATTCAAAAGGAACTGAGTTGCTCCTTGTCTGAACTCTTCTCATAAACTATAAAAGCACTGATTCTGAACTTCTTTATCTTTTTTTTGGAGTCGCCAAGTATGCTAAAAAAATGACTTATGTAAAGTCTGAACTTGCAGGTTGCATACCAAAACCAACAATATAACGTGGAACTGGTCCCACCGGGAGCGCCAGAAACTGTTAGCACTTGGATTTTGCACCCTATTGAATGTAAAATTCAACAATCTAGTGTCACATGGGAAGACCTCTAAAGCTGTAGGTTTCTTGTAAACAAAGGTCAACCTTAGAAGAAGGGCAACTTCCTTTGTGTTATCACCTAACTACTGATCTTTGTAAGAAAAAGGGAGGAGAGCGTAAAAATGAAAACTAAATCCTATGGTGATACACCGAACTAACAGGAATCATGAAATAAAAGATGAATATACACTGGAAAAAGGATGATAGTTATTACATCTACCCAACATAAATCTTGTCAAAACTTATGCAAAAATTATAAAAAGGTTTAATCTACATATATATTTTAAGAAGGAAAGATGAATTTCACAACTTTAAAATTTAAATGCAGACTTAGGAAAACACAGTTCAAAACTTGCATAATCTGAAAGAAGGAAGAAGGTAGTATGAAAAGACTAACACTGATCTTCAACGTAATCTTTCTATTCCAAATTCCAAAAGAGTTATAAAACATACATGAACTGAGAAAGGATTGCTAAAAATAACAAACTCTCCAGAATGTATATTCTGAACTCTTTTACAAAGAGGCAAAAAAGCCATATATACAAAATTCCTAGCCCCTAGGGCTTACAAAAATATCAGTGTTCATAAAGATATGCTCTTAGATCTTTTAAATGAAGTTAATACTACATTCAAGTGTATCCCTGATGTCCATGTTGGTGTGAAGGATCGCCCTCAGGAGAAATCTTTATATCTTTTGCAACCACAACATTAACTTCTGGCCTCCGTGTCCACCCTCGAACCTCCATCAGAGCCGCTTTGAATGCCCTAGACTATAGCCATTAATATCGATCAATCTTTTTCCAGCAGAGATCCCAGCTGTCATGGAGACTCGTGGCCTTTTCCTTCCTTTGGGTCTTCTTATGCTCAAGATCTTCCTACAAGTTGACTATCTTCGAGAAGCAATATCTGACCTTTATGTTAGATTCGAGCACTATTGTTTCACCCAGCCGACCCATGCCTTTGATCATAGAGCAGATCCATACCGCTTGCATTCCATTGATCTTCCACAGGGGTGGTCACAATAGTCCAACAGTCAATGGTTCACCCTTAGCTCCTTCAGATTGGTTGAAATCATGCCACGTAGATTTCCAGACGGTCAAAGGTTGCTTCATCATAATAGCATGTCGGTGAGAAACTAGCCGTGTCTCCCCAATGTGATTATGCCCCTCAGCAGTTATCGACATATCTCACAACCATCGGTGAGAGTTCTCATCAAATGCAAGGGTTATATTGATATCACAGAAAAGCATTGGGAAGACAATTGTTTTTTCCCAGACATCATTGCAAGCCCTCAGGAGACATACCAATATCGCAATTTCATTGCCCATACATCCGCATTTGGAAAGAGTCTCGCTAAAGTCTACAGTGGATCTAGTGCTATCGACAAGAGACCACCAGGTCAGTGGAACTTCATAGCAAACTCCTCCATTATCCCCGAGCTCAATTTATTTTGGCAAGACCCTATCTAGTCAGCAAGACCTCTCGTCGAAGCTACCTTATTTCAGCGAGGGCTTATTTTAGTTAGGGAGAATTTGCTCGGTAGGCGAGACCTTTCACCGAGCCCCTTTCCTTTGCCGAGCTCCTTTCACTTCGACAAGAGTCCACCCTGTTAGTGAGACATCACCCATTCCCTAGCCCCTGTCACCAAGACCTCACTTGTCAGGAGGACATTATGCCAAACCTAAATCCTTCGGCGAGACCCTGCTTGGTCACTGAGACATTACGGCGAACTCATACCTTTTGCCAAGACCATGAGCTAGGACCGCCACTCCATGTTGGCAAGACTTCTTTGAGTCGGCCAGACCTTTTATCAAGCACCAAACATTTCATCGAGAGCTCATTCTGGGACTACCACTCCCTTTCGGTGAGACCTTACAGCGAAGCCCCCACATTACACCGAAGGCATCCCATTTTGGCGAGACCTCACTGGGTTGGCAAGACCTCATAGTGAAGACACCTCCCTTCGCTGAGACCCTACCCTTTCGGCAAGACTTCTCCCTGACACCGGCCGTTTCAACGAGACCACCAATGGTCAACAAGACACTTCATCAAAGCCATTACCTCTGGGTGAGCTCAGACTCTCTTTCAGGGATACCACCACTTGTTGGCCAGACATCACGGCGAGCCCAAAACCTTTCGGTGAGAGCTCCATTTATCGACCAGACCTCCCGCGGATGCCAACATTACGCCGAGAGCTCCATTCTTTCAGTGAGACTTCGGCTAACCAGCAAGACCTCACACCAAACACAAATGTCTTGGTGACTTGAGGAAATAGTTAATTCATCTGGCCCCCCTTGAATACTTAAAAAATCATACCCCTGCCTGATTGAGCCCGTAGGTAAAAATCAGGCAACATTTATGTTTCAGAAGGCTGTATATATAGATTTACGACAATAGTTTTGCATAGGGGTAACACAATATAGGCTGAGATTCAATCTAGAGATTTGAATGGTACAAGATGAGAAGGTGGAGCTGATCATGGAGGATTGTTCCTCCCCATGAAAACACCAAGGAATATGAGAGGAAAGATTTGAGGAAGAAGATTGAGAGGATTTCCTGTAGATTTGTCCCCGAGGCTTTTCCCATGAATGCCAATTGCATTAATTAGATTTGAAAAATCTAATTTTATTAGTGAGTGAATAGAGGGATTTGATTTACGCTTTTATTTAAAAAAATTTAAATTTAGCAAAAGGGGAATAAATAATTTAATAAAACAAACTATAGAAGTTGTTTATTAAATTAAAATAGAAGGAATATGATAATTAAATTAAATATTTTAGGATATCTTTATTTAATTAAGAAGAAATCTGATGAGATAGAAGAATTAATAGTGAGCTTAATATAAATAAATATTTGTATTTATTTACTAAGTAGATGAATTAAGATTAATTAATCAAATAAGTTGTATTTAATTAATTAGATTCTCAAGAGCATTTTTAAGTGTCTACATTTTTCCCCTCTTTGAAGTGATGTGTTTACACATTGCTTCAAAGAAAATTGTGTGCTATTGTTGTTAGTATTGACTAAATTTTTCTCAAAATGCCCCAGAGATGTTTCAGGTGATTGATGGATATGCCCTCAGTGATAAATTAATGATTTTTATTTTTAGAATTTTTTCAATTTTTGATGATTTGCTGACGATTTTATGTAGATTTGATAAAGATTTGATGATAAAATAATTTCTCCTGATAATTGATGTAGGAAGTGGTCTTGGATGAATTTCAATTTATCTCCCCTTTTTAAAAATTAAATTAATCTCAAAAAATCCCCTTTTAAATAACCTATAAAAGGTTAAAAAGGTCTTTTTCAAAATCATTTATAGATTGTGACCCTTGAAAGCTTGTGAGAGAGATATTTGTTCTACGTGGAGCAAGATGTTGATTCCATATCACACTCACCATTTTGAGTGTGTTCGATGACATCAACGGTAGGCCACGTTCAGACCTCCGGTATGTCCATTATTTTTTCGTGGTTTTCATCCATTTTCTTATTTTTGGTGTATTTTTTCAGTTTTTCAATTTAAACCTAATTTAGTGATTTTATTTTCCATTGTAGCGCTTCTTAATTCCATTGTAGCGCTTTTAGGGTATGTTCTAGGGCTTCTAGTCTTTTAGCACTTCAAAAGTCTATTTTAGCGCATCTATAGGTAAGGGTAGCGCTTTTCATAGTTTAGCGCTTCGGTTATGTGTTGTAGTGCTTCCATAATATGTTTTAGCACTTTCAGTTTGTTAGCGCTTTGAGTGGATTTTGTAGCGCTTTTACTTCCTATTTTAGCGTGTTTCGAGTTTTAGCGCTTTTATGAAAAATGTTAGCGCGTTGACCAAATAAAATGGAACTTTTGATAAAACAGTGCTTTGTTTAGATGTAATAGCGCTTTTATCTGATGAAATGGCGCATGTCTTTGTTTTAGTGCTTTTAATGTCCTTTGAAGCACATTTAAATCAGAGTGTTGTGATTTTTGTCAATTTGTTCTTGATGTTCTCAATTTCTAATTGTATCAATTGTTGGATTGATATGAATGATTTGTCTAATCAAATACATGATTTTTTGATCTCATAATAGGTGAGGTTTGATGTTTGTTTTGATGATAATTATCCTCATGATAGGTGAGGAATAATTAGAATTGACATACCTCATGATAAGCGAGGTTGATTTGATGCATTGATGATTACCTCATGATAGGTGAGGTTGATTTGATGCATTGATGATGACCTCATGATAGGTGAGGTTGATTTGATGCATTGATAATGACCTCATGATAGGTGAGGTTGATTTGATGCATTGATGATTGACCTCATGATAGGTGAGGTTGATTTGATGCATTGATGATTGACCTCATGATAGGTAAGGTTCAATGATGTGTGCTCATGAGATTTGATTAGAATTCTCACCAAGAGCTGACTTGATTTGATATGGTATTTTGATGTTATTTGATGATTGGCATGAATTTATTGACTTTGATCTTGTTATGATAATAGGAGCGATTGGGGAGCCTCCAGATTTTAGAACGTTTCCCCTGGACATTTGATCTCATTCCTAGGTTGACACTGCCTGAGACGGCTATCATCACATGTTGTGGATTGTCTCCTCTTCATTATATGCCCCAGATTAGGATTAATCGAGGCTTGTTAACAACATTAGCCGAGAGGTGGCATAGTGAGCACAACACATTTCACCTTCCTACTGGCAAGATGATAGTCACCTCGGAGGATGTTTGGCAGATTCTGCAGCTTCCAATTGTTGGAGATGTTTCCATATATGATTTGAGAGAGTAGGGTGGGACTTATGCTCTTTGTAGAGTGTTTCAGGATGATCGTATTGTGGGAGAGTGGATTCCCTAGCGTGATATGGTTGATGCATATGCCACTTTGCTGACAGTACTAGTTGGTTAGATTGGCAGATTCCTTAAACCTGATCGTAGGTCTAAGGGATTCTTAGTTGGTTGGGGCCAATTTTCAGAGAGCATGGTTGTTCATGGCACCTAATTTGCTTGGGGCATGTGTATGCTTTCCTAGTTATATCATGATTTACATTCAGTTGTGTATCTCAATTGTTGGAGTTTATTGGTTGGCGTTACTTTGCTTCAGGTATGGGTGTGGGAGCACATAGTTGTCACACGTCCTATTCTAGTTGGACAAAGGCCACCTATGAGACCTTATGTATTCAGATATGCTGGCCAGCTTACCCAGTCTAAACTGGGTAAGTTAGAGTATTGGAGGAGAGTCATTGACGACATAGAGTTTGTGATATGGCGTCCCTACCTTGATTGTGATCATTGCGATGATGATGATGATATTCAGCTACCATTTATTTTCCAATTGATGATCCTGATTGGTCGTACTCATTGGGTTTTAGAGAGACTCTTGATTAGACGTGTCTATAGACAGTATAGGATGGTACATGGTATGCCCCAGGGTGTTGCTCACTACTCTCGTTGGTAGTCGGATACAACAGATTGGGGGCCTTATTTGTCATATGTTGCAGTAGTTCATGAGTTTCAAGCTTTACAACCATTTGTGTGGGACATTCAGCTAGATATTGTCAAGGCTCCTCTTACAATAGATTATGCTGAGTATTGTGCTTTGCATCCATTTCCACGCCTTACCATTCTAGATGAGCCTGCCACATTACCTGTAGAGGAGGATGTTCCTGTCACTCATGGTAAGAGATGGAGGAGAGAAGATGTTGGAGGAGTTGAGGCAGAGGATGTTAATGTGGTTGGTGAGGCAGATGTCGAGCCTAAGGAGGATGTTGGGGTAGAGGAGGATATTGAGGTAGAGGAGGATGTTTGTGGTTGGGAGGATGTTGGTGGCGAGGAGGATATTGGGGTAGAGAGCAGTGGAGATGAGAGCAGCAGAGACGAGAGTAGTGGAGACAAGAGATTTGATAGTGGAGAGGTTGCAGTTGGGTCGAGCCCTGCCTTAGATTTTCCTGGTGAGACCATGCCTCGTAAGAGGTAAGCTATGGGAGATGTTTCAAAGTGACTGCAGCTAGCAGATCTTCAGGAGTAGCTAGAGACCATTTAGGAGTAGCTTCTTCATACTTAGGGTTTATTAGAGTAGACTTAGGCGCATATGCAGGTACTTGCTGAGTTGCATGCAGAGACTCTTTCAGTTGTGCAGGCTCAGTTAGTCACAACTCAGTCATAGATTGTAGCATTGATAGCTCAGAGGGATGTGGTGAGACAGACAACTAAGACAACTCAGGCTCAGGTTACTTCATTGACATCACAGAGAAATGTGGCCAGGTTTGCAACATAGGGTACTCAAGCTTCTGTCCATAGATTACAGAGACTAGCAGATGGTACCTCCTTGGCAGATTACATACGAGAGGTCACTCGCATTGGTGAGGAGATTGAGTTTTATGGAGCGAGATATTATGATGCAGTGCCTTCTGAGCAGAGAGTGAGCTATGTGAGGTCTTGTTCTACCAGGTCACGATCTAGGAATGTCAGTGCAAGTGTTACCCAGCCTCTACCCAGAGATCCCAGGGATTTTGGTTCCTCTAGTGGTAGGGGTCCCGATCCTGCTATGCCTACACCATCTAGAGCCAGCAACACATGATTGTGTCTATGATGTACTTTGATTATTTTGATATACAACCATTATTGATGTTTTATCTTTCTTCATTTTAGACATCATTTTATACTTGACATTGTGATTTTGATATATAAGAGATGCAATAGATTCTATGGTCCATTATGTGTTTTATATGATTCTCTGATGGATGCATTTTCTTTTGATATTCTATATGCTATGTGATGGCTTTATTGTCATGATCGTATGCTTTGATATGACGTTGTTCTATCTATGATGCAACTAATGGTAATGTATTGATGCATCTTATATGGATATATGATGTATATGGATTGCTGTGTTTAAATGATATACTATATGTGATGTAAATGTAAATATATGGATGAAAATGTGCAATGATACATGATGTAATAAATTGATGGACTTTATTATCAAAATAGATGGATTATATGTGAATATGATATAATAAATGGATGAATGTAATGAGTTGTGATGATGATGTATTTTTATGAAAATGGAATGATATAGATATATGTATGTTGAAATTTATGATATGATGAGAATGTAAAATGATTTGATTGAAATGTATGAATGATGAAATGATGATGCAAATGTTTTTTTATGTATGTGAATGAATATGATGATGTAACTATATGATCATGATGTTGTGTTTGTAATTGTCAAGTATACTCAATCTATTATGAAAAAAAGATAATTATTTAAGGAATTATTCACCAATTTTTTTTGTAACAAATACTCTGCAGATGTGACACTATTATGGATGCAATCTAATTTTACTATGCAAATCTACATGTAAACATAGGAATTTTAGCAATAATTTTGTGCTTTTGTATCATCACTGATCTTTAAAATGTTGAAAGTGAGTACAATCATCAATGGTATAATGTAAACCGATGATAGCCTGAGTACTACTTTCATGATTTTGGATATTACAAGCGAACACAAGCATCGAGGTATTATTAAACTGAGATGACTTGAGCATTTCTTGTGTAAAACAGATAAGAATTAACCACTTTCCTATGTGAATTGGAATGTCATCGATGATACTTTGTAGAGCACTCCCCATGACAATTCACACAGTAATTATGATTAATTTACAAACAACAGACAAATAAAAATATCATTTCTTCTTCCTGGCTTCTCTAGTTCAATACATCATTGAGCTGCTCCAAAGAAATGATAATAATGATCAAAAGTACAACATTTCTTTCATTTTCTTATAATATTCAATCATTATTTAGATTAGATCATCCTTCCTAATTTTGTGATGTTTTTGTGTTTTCAAGATTTTGGATCAAACTAGCCTAAAGACCTATCATAGGGGCCTTAGGGGCTGATCAATTATTAGCCTTGCCTACATTATACATGCAGAGACCATGTAGTTCGACTGACACCGAGTCATGCTTTTTTTTTTTGGCTTTTTGAGACTGACTTTTTGACTTGTTTTTAGATTTTTTGATGTGATATGGATGTTTGATGCATTTTTTATGGTGATTGATATTCCATGTTGGGTTGTGTTTTGATCACTCTCTTTGTTGCTTTTGTCCATTTGGTGAAGCTAAAGATTTATGTTTCCCCTAATGATTTTTAGATGTTGCCACCAGACCAGGGTGAGACATGACCATGTGATATGATATGATAATGGATGCAAAAATTATGATGGTGAAAGAAATGACCATGAAATGAGTCCAAATAGATGGGAGAGCTGATTTGAATCACAAATAGCACCTATTTCTAGGTTTTCACTATATGTTTTTATTTCACCTTTTCATTCTTTTTGATTTTTTTGTATTTTTCCATCACCATGATGCTTGTTTGCCAGGTTTTCACCAAGGTAACTATTTTCATAAACTAATTCATGCATGAAGTGATTCATGTATAGAACTTTATGAGTTGGATATTGTTGATAGGTTCATCAAACAAATCCGCTTCTGGTGTAGACAATTGATATGCTCATGATCCATAAATTGATATGATAACAAAGGGACCTAACCAGTTAGGTTCAAACTTACCTTTCTTTTCTCTATCTTGTTGATTTCTAGGGTTTTCCTTTAGGACCAAGTCGCCAACTTGAAAGACTCTAGGTTTTACCCTATGATTGTAATTCCTTGACATTCTTTGTTGGTAGGCTTTCAAATGATTGATTGCTTGTTGACGGTGTTCATCCAGTAATTCTAGTTCTTGTAGCCTTGAAACTTTGTAATCTTCATCCACTATGAGACCCTTCAGTGATACATAGAGTGATGGTATTTCTACCTCAATTGGTAGAATGGCCTTTGATCCATACATCAAGGCATATGGTGTAGCTCCTATTGGTGTTCTGATGTTGGTTCTATAGGCCCATAGTGCGGGATTTAATTGAACATGCCAATCACGTCCACCATCATTTACCGTCTTCTTTAGTATTTTTAGGATTGTCTTGTTTGAGGCTTTTGCTTGTCCATTTCCCTATGGATAGTACGGTGTTGAAAAATGATGTTGAATATGGAATTGTTCACATAATTCCTAGATGTCCTAATTTTTAAAAGGCATTCCATTATCTGAAATAATGGACTGGCGTACCCCTTATCGACAGATAATATAGTTGAGTATGAAAGATGAAATTTGTTTTCCAGTGACAGTTGTCAAAGGAACTGTTTCTATCCATTTGGTAAAATACTCTATTGTTGTGATGATGAACTTGTGTCCATTAGAAAAAGAAGGATGTATTTTCCCCACTAGGTCCAGTCCCCATTGAAAAAAGGGCCATGTGGATGTGAATGGTTGTAACTCTTGCACCGACTCATGAATTAGATTACCATGAATCTGACATTTTTGACACCTTTTAACATATTGATACACTTCCTTGTCCATGTTCGGCCAGTAATACCTTAAACGAAGGAGTTTCTTAGCTAGGGTTAGCCCACTTGAATGAGTCCCAAAAATACCTTCATGGACCTCTCATAAGGATTTTCCAGACTCGTGATACTCCAGAAATTGGAGAAGAGTACCATCTAAACCTTGATGGTAAAAGATGTCAGCAATTAATGTATGTTGTGTCGATTGAAAGATAAAGTTACATTTTTGGTTTCTAGAGAGGTCAAGAGGAATAATATTGTCTTTGAGGTAAGTAGAGATCTCTCCATGTTGTGAAGGTTGAATGTTGGTTATGTGGCATATGGTCTATGAATCAGGGTTATCGTATTCAGGATTAGATACTTATTCAACCATAAACTCATATCGACCTTTCTTTTCTGATAATTGGAAAAGGGATGCAATTGTTGCCATGGCATCTGCAGCTTTGTTTTTTTCCCTTGGTATTTGCTCAAACTTGATATCCATGAAGTATTTTTTTAGATCATCTATCATTTGCTTATAAGGCGTGAGCTTCTCATCCTTTGTTTGATACACGTTATTTACTTAATAAATGACAAGCTGTGAGTCCCCATATACTTGCATTTATGTGATTTTTCATTTAATAGCTATTTTGATGCTGATAATCAATGCTTCATACTCAGCTATATTATTTGTACATGGAAACATTAACCTATAATATCTTGGAATGATGTGTCATTGAGGTTTGACAAATAGAATTCTTGCACCCGCTCCTCTTTGTATATATGATCCATAAAATATAGTCTCCATTGTTCAGTTGTAATATTCATGATGTCGGCATCTAGAAATTCAATGTGCATTGGATGATGATCCTATAATGGAGCTTCAACTAGTTGATCTGCTATTACCTGTCCTTTGATGGCTCTCCTATCAACATATTATTGGATATCAAACTCACTCAAGATCATGACCCATTTTGCAAGTCTTCCTATTAGAGCATATTTACTGAGTAGGTATTTTAATGGGTATATTTTTGCTATGAGCCTTACTATATGAGTCAACATGTAGTGTAAAAATTGTTGGGTTGCAAATACTACTGATAAACATGCCTTTTCTATGAATGTATAGTTTATTTCATATCCGTTGAGAGTCCTGTTGATGTAGTAAACTGGTTGTTCTTTTCCTTCAGAATCCTCCTGTGCTAATAGAGCTCCTAAAGATATTTCAGTTGTTGCAATATACAATAATAGTGGTCTTTCTGCTATGGGTGGCCTAATTATTGGAGGTGTCACCAAATACTACTTTATCTGACCAAAAGTTGTTTCATAGTTATGATCCAATTTGAATGAAACATTTTTATGAAGTAGATGATTAAATGGATGACTCTTATCTACTAGCTAGGAGATAAATCTCCTGATGGATTGTAACTTGCCTTGTAGGGACCATAATTGACTAATGTTTTTAGGTGGTGGCATCTCTAATATTTATTTAAACTTAGCTGGATCCACTTCAATACCTTTTTTCTGACACTATGTAACCAAGAAGTTCTACTGAAGTCACCCCAAAGATACATTTCTTCGGGTTCAACCTTACATTGAATTTTTATAGTCTATTGAAGATCTTATCAAGTATTTCCAGATGTCCTTCCCTAGTGTGTGATTTTTCTAAGATGTCATCCACATAATCTTCCATGAAAGTATGCATCATATCGTGAAAAATTGTGATCATTTCCCACTGATATGTTGCACCTACATTTTTCAATCCAAAAGGCATGACATTCCAATAGAATGTTCCCCAATGGAAAATGAATATCATCCTTTCTTGATCCTCAGGTGCTATTTTTATTTGATTATATCCTGAGAAGCCATCCATTATAGATAACATGGCATGTCCTGCTGTTAGATCAACAATTATGTTAATGCTGGGAAAAGGAAAATCATCCTTTGGGCATGCCTTGTTTAAATACCTAAAATCTATGCATATTATGATGCTATTATTAGGTTTGGATACTAGCACAATGTTTGAGATCCATTATACATAATCTATGGACCTAATAAAACTTGCATCTAATAATTTTTTTAGTTCAGCTTTAACCATAAGGGCGATGTGGGGATGCATCTTTCTCAAAAAAAAATTGACTGGTTTGATTCCCTTTGGTAGTGATAGATGATCCATTAGGAGTTTTGGATCCAATCTTGGAATTTCAAAATAATACCATGCAAAATTTATGTGTCACTACTCAAAGAATCTGGTGAATGTCAGCTTCTCCTATTCTATCATGGATGCTTCTAGATGTAAGATCTTTGCCTCTTCAGATGTTCCAAGATTTATAAACTGTGTTGGCTCTACCAGTATTGATGATCTGTCATGGTAATGTTCTAGGAGAGTTTCAAATCTTTCATCTGTCAGTTCCTGAGAAAGGTTTTTGCTATTGGATATGTTCTTTATTTTTCTCTTTTCAAAGTTTAATGCTACCTCAGAGAGGTTTTCATCATTAGATTTATTTTTCCTGTTATCATTTTTGCAACTGAAAGATTTGGAACCCTCCTATTGTAAAGTACTGATATGAGTGTTATGGATAGTACTTGTATCATTTTTTTCACTACAGAGATAATTTATGATGGCATCATCATTTTAAAATAGTGGTATAAGACTAGGTTCCATGGGTTCCCAGTCAATAAGTTCGGGGTGCATTAAAGGTAACAAGTCATCAGATTGAATAAGGTCAATTGTTGTAAGTTTCATGATAGCTAGGTGGTCAAATTTATTTGTAGGATGTTCGAGGTCTATGACAGTACTCACCTCCAAGTTTTTTTACTCACTCGATGTCTGATTGTCCTCACTTGAGTCATCAATATTTGTTGATCCCATAACAAATGTTCTATCTCATGAACCTTGTCCCTCCTCTTGTAAGGGTGTATATACTTGGATAATATCAACCTCTTTATCAGTATAAGGTGTAGCAAATAGATGATCCCATTCATATTCATTGGAGTCTGTGTTAGAGCCATCTCTCATTTGTAGTATCCTTTCTACTACTTTTTGGGTTTCTTCTTCTTTTTGTTTAGTTATGTAGCCTGATCCCGTTTTGTCTTTAGGTTGTAATGTTAGAGGTTCAATGGGTTCAATAATACCATCCTTTCTCTTGCCAATTGGTCCTTGACCTTTGTAACCCATTTTCTCTAAAATGGCCTTCCCCTTTCCATACTGGTCTGTTTTGATGATGACATTGATGATGTTGACGCTTCCTCGTCTTTGTATAGCCAACTGAGAATGACTTTGTCTTCTAACTCATCTTCTAGTGTACCTACTTTTATAAACCTTTCATTTAGAGTTGTGATGGGTTGCGATGATCTTGGAGATTTTAATATGGGTTGTCCATATGTTTTTGGTGATGTAAGTAATTATGATAGGCACAAATATGGCTCAAGAGAATATTCTCCTACACCATTTTCCTTTATCTAAACCTTTCCTAAATTTTTTGTGATAATTCATTTATAGGACCTTCAGTGTTTCATGTGTCCATGACAATTATTTCTTTCTCTAGATTCTTTTTCTCAACCCATTTAGATATAACATTAGGTTGGCTATCCATAGTGGATGAATTAGAAGTATTGACTTCTCTGTTATGAGGTATCAGAGTAACTTGATTTACTTTCAACATGCTACAAGTATGTGGATTGTTGTTGTCATCTGATATGGTGACTTCCTATCCATTTACTGGAAATTTTAGACATTGATGGTATGTTGAAGGTACTACTTGCATGTCATGGATCCATGGACGACCCAATAGTATGTTGTTTGTTAGATCTTTGTCTAACACTTGACAAACAATGTTTTTGAAAATTGGCCCTACCTAAATTGGAAGTATAATAAGCCCTTTGGAAGACCTTTTCTCTTCATCATATGCCTTTATTGTTATTTTTCTCTTGGTGTCAATGGTTTTGTCAGAATAGCCTAGTGCATGAATCAGTTTCAAGGTACAAATATTTAAACCAGCTCCTCCATCTATCAGAACATGTTTAACACGGTGTTTATGGATGAGAACTTCTATATGCAAGGTTGCATTGTGTGGGTGATTTAAAGATACATCATCTTGTTCAAATAATGATAGACAATGAGGTGTAGTGAGATGTCCCACCATGGCTTGGAATTGACAAACATCCAAATTATTAGGGACCGTTGTAGCTACTAGAGCTTGTTCTAAAACTTCCTTGTGTTATGGTGAAATTTTGAGAAGTTTTAAAATGGATATTTGTGCAGGTATCTTTTGTAATTGATCTATGATATTGTATTGATGTGATGGGGGAGCATTGTTTTTGGAGGAAATTCCTTTCAGTATTACTCTAGACTACCACCTTGTCATTATATTGACTTGTGGATGATCTTGTGTTTCCCTTATTTTTAAAACATTGATTTGATTATCAAATGTTCTTGTGCTTGTCCTCATGTTTAGGGATTCAATTTCATTGTTGTTTGTGTTATCTTTTTGAGTGTCAATGTACTTTTTCTCTACCTTGGAAAGGCAAAGAATGGTGGTGTCATAGACATAGTTTATAATTTTTCCCTTACCATTAGAAGAAGACTCTCCTTTTTCATAGTTGGGTAATGGATTGATAAATGTAGTGTGATCATTGTTTGTTTGATGCCCTTCAACAAATAACTTCTTGGCTTCGATCAAGTCTTGTATTAGGTTTTTTAGTTGCATACAGTTGTTTGTCTTATGTCCTTTATTCTTATGGAAATTACAATAATCTACATCGTTCCACCATGATGGTTTTACCTTTGGCTCCTAATTTCAAGCTTCTGGTAAAGTAAGAAGTTTGTTCGCAATGAGTTCTCTCATTGCTAATTCCAATGTTTGTCCTAATGGAGTGAATTTCCATCGATTTGATTGTTTTTGGTATGATCATCATGATTCTCCATTGTTGGTGTTGTTGTTTTGAATAGTGCCCTGGCTATTGTTTTGGTTTTCATTTTGATTTGCTTTGGCAGTTGATGTTGTCAAATTGAATACTGGTTTTACATTGTCAGTTGTAGGTTCATTGCTTCCAGTATTTCTATTTTTCTGCCAAAATTTTGGCTTTTCGTTGTTTCCATAGTGATTTGTGTTGTTGGATGTTTCACTAGAGTGCTTAATCACTTCTCGTTTGACTAGGGCTTCTTCGATTTTGATCCCATTCTCAATTACCTTTTCAAATGTTGGGGGGCATGTAATTGAAGTCTATAACTCATCTGATCATTTAAGTTGTCTATAAATAATTCAATCTTCTCCTCTTTAGGTATAGATTGAGGATACATAGCGAACAACTTTCTCCATCGTTGTAAGAATGATAAAAATGTCTCACCATTTTTCTGTTTCAGATTATAGAGATCCTTTATGGTTATGTCATGTGTTATGTTGAAAGAGAATTGGGAGATAATTTTTTTAACCAATTCTTCAAAGGATCTGATCCCTGGTTGTAATTTTGAGAACCATTCCATACAATGGGTTCCTAAACTCCTAGGAAATAACCTCATGAGGTAAGTATCTTCTTGTGCAAATTCGAAGGTCATTGTTCTAAATTCTCGTACATAGACAATCGGGTTTATTTTTCCATTGTATTTGTCGTATTTAGGAAACTCACAATGTCTTGGAAAGGGTATCATATCCACACATGGATGAAAAGGGTAAGGACAAATGTCCTTTAATAAATATGTTTTTGTGGTTCCTGTTTGCATGTTTTGAACCTTTTGCTGTAGGATTTGCATTTGACCTATTAAAGCAACTAATTGGTTTGTATCCTGGGTGTGGTTTGGTTCCATCTCATTAGTTCTAGATGTTTCCTTCAACCGATTGATGTCAAAATCTTTCAAAATTTTTGCACCTAACTCTGCTAACACTAATAGGTATTTCTCCATGTCTTCCTAAGACCTTTTCCATAAATTTATGAAAATTTGGGTCTTTTTGTGGTTGTTGTATATCCTCTTGTGTTATCTCGTTGTTTTCATGTTGTTGGCATCGAAAAAAAGGGTTTTCTTCGGTCATGTTTAGATTTTCAATTTCTTTCTCTTTGATTTTTTGCCTTTGTAACCTTGTTAAGATTGGCATACAAGTTTTGGTTGTTTTCCTTAACTAAGCTTAGATCTTCTATGTGGTGTTAGCGTCAATTTTGATTATTTTTTGTTTTTTTTAAAGAAGCCTAATAGAATAATGTATTCTATTGACAAGGCTAATTTAAAATTTTTGATTACTGAGTTTTTGTCTTGTGATGGTAGGATGTAAAAAAATCCTAATGAGGAAACTTGGCTCACTAATCTAGGTTTTTTTTTTATAATTTGGACGCTTTGTATTTGGGAAGATCTGGTGTTTTGTGTGAAAACAATTTTAATTTGTAAGAACCTACTTTGTTTTAGGTTTTTTATGACACTGTCTAATCTATAAAATCTTTCTGACTGGTAAAATCTTATGTTTTTGATGTCAATATGCCTGACAATTATTTTTGGAAGATTCTTTGTCTTTCTGTTTCTGTGGATGCACTAATACAAAGGAAAAAGATGCTAAAACATAACATAGAAGTGTTATAATTTCTTGTAAGCACATTGTAAAATAATGTGTAAGCATTAGAACAAAAATCAGAAGCACTAAACACAGATTAGTCACGCTAAAACAAAGAGAAGAGGTGCTAAAACAAAGTTCAAAAGTGCTATGTTTTTCTATGTAAGCGCTAAAATATGGATAAGAAGCACTAGAATGTTGACACTAGAATTTCCTCATAGTTTTGTTTTGTTGTGACAAAAGTGCTACAAGATTGTTTAGAAGTGCTAAAACAGAGGGTTGAAGCTCTATAGTTTTCCTCAGAAGTGCTAGAACAAAGGTGAAATGCGCTATAGTTTGTCTCAGAAGTACTATAGTTTCTTGTTTAATGCCAAGCATGGGGTGGCAATATGGGTCTCACAACTGCTATGTCTACTTTCTCTTCTTCATCATCCAAGATTATTGATGTTGTGAGGAATTGATGGGGTGTTTCATTCTTTTCAAAAATAAATTTCCTCAAACTACTGATGATGTCAGTTTGAGTGCCTTCGATGTGTACATTACCAGGTTGAAATATTGGTGTGGTTAGCCCTGGTTATTGAACGAGAGTTGTAGGTCTCCAAATGGTCATAAGGTGGTAACTCTTGGATTTTGGATGTCAACCTAAGGTTTCCAAAGTTTTGTCTAGTGTAAGAACTGATCAGGTCGAGTGGAGTATTCTCTGGCAGGTTGTGGAATGGAGGATTGATGAATACATTGACTATGGTTAGATTCTTGTGAAAGAGCGCTTATTTGAATATAGGCTTGTGAATTCAAAGGTTCTACAACATAATCATCAGTGTAACCCCTAACAAAATTATGAAACCTATGAAGGAATGTTCTATGATGAAGCAAAGTCTTCCTATTCTGATACAAGAAATGTCATCTTTGCAAAAGATGTTTGTAACTAAGTGTTTTTTTTGGTTTTCTAATTCTCTTGGCAAGAGATTTTTTGAAAAACTTAGTGGTTTTCCAATCTCTAATCATGTATCCTCAGTTTTGATTTTGTATTTTTTAGGATGATCTTTTATCTGAATTTTAATGATTTTTGGAATACATAGCACTGAAATGAAGATAGTTATTTTTAAGAGTTTGTAATCTAAACAGATAGTGTATGCTCAAAAGAACCATGCATGGTCTTATTTTCACTGGTTTGATAACAATAAAACACTTTAGACAAACTCACTCTTAATAGCCAAAAGGTCATCGTTATACTCAACAACCCACATCTTAAAATTGTGTCGACTCACATAGCCATGTCACCCCCTAGAGGGCACCCATGTTTTTGTCTTTTCTAGGTGCATACTCAAGGTTAGATTTCTCGATCCCCTGAGCAAACGGTCCTTGGAAATTATATGGTGAGTGTCTTGGGGGTAGATTCTTCCATCCCCTTGCACTGTGAGTATTACAATTTCTGGTTACTGACTTGGCTGGATACTACACTAGGTTCTTAGAAAGGGTTTCCATTTAGAGTGGCAATAATAGATTGCCTTAGGAGACCTCCCAACCTTTAGAACAAAGGTTTTAGGGATTGTTATCTTCCACACTTCCGAAAAAAGTGGGTTTCCTCATATTTGCTTTAAATTTTATAGTGGGGTGGAAAAACCTGGCTTTGGTTTGAACCCACTTAGGTCGTTCCCATAGGGTGAGTACTTTTTCCCACTATGGTAAGCCTTCTAAAGGATGTAATAAAACTTGAAAAATGCATAAAAAGGATGATTTTGGCTTTTTGGATCACCTAGTTAAGGGGAGAGCATATGCCTATCAACCATTCAAACACATAAACCACTTGTTAAAATTTTTAGAGCCCAAACGAAAAAATTTCTAATCTATGTGAAGCTGTTGCTTCACAAAAAGACATGGTGTTCATTTTTAAATCCCAAATTGAAAAATCTGGTGACTACCCTAAATTGGTAAATTTTTAATCCAAAGGAAGATGTGACTATCCTAGGATTGATTTGTTTTAAAACCAACTGAACAAGTGTCTATCCTAGATTGATTCTTTTTAATCCAACTAGAGAAATGAAATTTACTGGTCGTGGATGCATCAGATCCAGAAAATGAATTACATAGAAATGTTATGACAGTGCTCAAAAGTGCTATAGAATTTATCTGAAGCGCTATAGAAATAACCTTAAGCATTATAGAAACAGATAGAAGCGCTATAGGATTTTAGAAAAGTTCTAAAACAGATGAATATTACTATCAGTTTGTGCTAGTTGTAGGATTGAAGCGCTAAAACAGTCCTTCAAATCACTATGCTTTTCCTTAGAAGTGCTAGAACAGTCCTTCAAAGCTCTATACATTTCCTTAGAAGCGCTATAGAATCTTCTAATCGTGCTAAAATAGATTACACCAGATTCCTGTATGAAAAATTTCCAAAAAAACTTGTTAAAAACATGGGGTATGGCCCCACAGTGGGCGGCATAATGTAAGTGTGGAAAAATGTAAACTAAATACAATTAAATACACCTCTTAATGAAACATTATACCAAGATTAATCAAAAAGTACACTAATTTAAAACACTGAAAATCCTGAAAGTATCCCATTGTCTCCTGTCTCCAAAGATTTATCAAGTTATAGAGGCTCTTAGATTTGTAAGCACCATAACTGTTTAAAATGCCTATCTAGAGAATGGAATGGATTCTAAATGCAATGATGTGATGATTGCTAATAATTCCTAAGTGATATGATGCTATTGTAAACTATACTGACATGAAACCTACTAAATGGAAGCTACAATAAAAACTAATGATGTTGTGATATGAAATCTACTGATGCCATGATGCTATCATGATACTAAAATGCTAATACTAATGCTTATGATTGCTTGGTTGCTTGAGTACTAATAACTGCAGAGTAATTTTGCATAAAAGATGATAATTCTCGGATGATTTTTATGTTTTAGAAGGCTGTATATATAGATTAACGACAACAGTTTTGCATAGGGGTAATAGAGGATGAGATTCAATCTAGATATTTGAATGGTACGAGATGAGAAGGTGGAGCTCATGGAGGATTGTTCCTCCCCATGAAAACACCAGGGAAGATGAGAGGAAAGATTTGAGGCAGAAGATTGAGAGGATTGCCTGCAAGTTTGTCCTGGAGGCTTTTCCCATGAATGCCAATTGCATTAATTAGATTTGAAAAATCTAATTTTATTGGTGAGTGAATAGAGGGATTTGATTTATGATTTTATTTAAACATTTTTAAATTTAGCAAAAGGGGAATAAATAATTTAATAAAAAAAACTATAGAAGTTGTTTATTAAATTAAAATAGAAGGAATATGATAATTAAATTAAATATTTTAGGATATCTTTATTTAATTAAGAAGAAATGTGATGAGATAGAAGAATTAATAGTGAACTGAATATAAATAAATATTTGTATTTATTTACTAAGTAGATGAATTAAGATTAATTAATCAAATAAGTCGTATTTAATTAATTAGATTCTCCAGACCATGTTTAGGTGTCTACACTTTTCTTTTATAAAGCAAATCATTATCATGTAATTATGAATTCCTGAATAATATTATTTTACACATCTTTTTGGAATAGTTGTTCCTTTTCTAATTTTCTCTTTTGTGGAAGGTTTTTTGGTTTGCATGTCTGATCTTGGTTTCTAACAGATATGACTTTGATGATCAGAATGACAATACAAATCAAGGAAAGCAAGATCAAACTACAAATCAAGTGCAAATCAATCCAAAAAATTTGGAGAATGAAGAAGAAGGAGAAACTGGGGGTAAAACAAAAGAAACTAAAGTTGAAGAACAACCTAAGAAGACTCTGAGGTATGAAAGATTTAATCATTCAGAAGATCAGATTACAGGTGATAAGAATAAAGGTGTCTAGACTAGGAGAAATATTGTAAAAGAATATTGCTTGATTTCTAAGAATGGGCCTACTAGTGTGAATGAATCATGTAAAGATAAGCATTGGGTTGAAGCAATGAAAGAAGAATTGAAACAAATTGAAAAAAAATGATACATAGACTCTTGTTTCTAAACCTAAGGATAAGAATGTTATTGGGACTAAATGGGGTTTTAGAAAAACTAAATGAGCAAGGTGAAGTGATTAGAAACAAAGCAATATTGGTATGTAAAGGATAATCACAAATGGAAGGAATTGATTTTGAAGAGACCTTTGCCCCAATTTCTAGAATTGAACCTGTAAGATTATTTCTTGTTTATGTTGCTCACAAGGATTACAAATTTTATCAGATGGATGTCAAATCAACTTTTCTAAATGGTGAATTGGAAGAGGAAGTGTATGTTGAGAAACCTGATGGATTCCAGATGACTGATAAGGAAGATATGGTGTTTCAGTTGAAGAAAGCATTGTATGGACTTAAGCAAGCCCCTAGAGCATGGTATGCCAGATTGGAAAAGCATTTGTTGAAGCTTGGATTTAACAAAGGTACTGTTGATAGTAATCTATATTTCAAGAATGATGATAAAGATCTGATTGTTGAAGTCTTTGTTGATGACGTTATTTTTGGAGGAGATGATGCTTTGTGCATGAAGTTTTCTACTGAAATGTAGAATGAATTTGAGATTTCTATCATTGGTGAGATGAAATTATTTTTGGGATTGCAAATTACTTAGTTAGATAAAGGGATATTTATTTCTCAATCCAAGTATGTGAAGGAATTATTGAAGAAGTTCGGTATGGAAGATTCAAAGCAGGTTGGCACACCCATGGTGACCAGATGCAAGTTGACAATAGAAGATGATTCTCTGAAAGCAAATCAAACAAGATATAGATCAATGATTGGTGGATTATTGTACTTAACTCAAACTAGGCTTGATATTATGAATGCTATATGTATTGTTGCAAGATTTCAAGCTGATCCAAAGGAATTTCATGTGACTGATATGAAGAGAATATTTAGATACTTGAAGGGAACTATTGATCTTGGCCTATGGTATCCTAAAGATGATGATCTTACTTTGAGTGCCTTTACTGATGCTGATTGGGTTGGAGATGTAAATGATAGGAAAATTACTAGTGGTGGAGCATTTTTCTTGGGTAAAAAGCTAATTTCATGGCTAAGCAAGAAGCAAAATGCCATTTCTTTGTCCATTGCTGAGGCCAAATACATTGTTTCTACTAACAATTGTACTCAAGTCTTATGGATGAAGCAGATGTTGAAGGATATTAGAGTTGTATATGATGAGACTATTGCTATATACTATTCAAGTGTTATTAACATTTCCAAGAATTCGATGTTGCATTCAAAGACAAAGCATATATCTATCAAGTTTCACTTTTTGAGGGAGAAGGTAAGTGAAAAAGAAGTAATATTAGAATATGTGCCTACAAAGGAGAAAATTGCAGACAACTTTAAAAAGTTTTTTCCTAAGGATACTTTTGAGTATCTTAGAGGAAAGTTAGGGGTGATTACCACTCCTAATCAAAACTAAGGATGCAATGCAACTACATTAGTTTCTGCATTTCATAGAAATATTTTGTTTCAGATTGATTTTTTGGTGGCTGCTACTCAGGTGGAGTAGTCAAATGTTTAAAAATTCATATATGTGGTTCAGAGCTTAGAGATTCTTTATCATTGATGTTAAAGGGGGAGAAGAATCATGTGAAAAATTGGTGATTATCTAGGGAGAAGAGTTATTTGGGAGAAGAAGTCATGAGGAAGAAATGAGGGGAAAATGAGTCAGATCCTAAGGGAGAGTAAGTGTCAAGAATTAGTTGGGTTGATGGCGTTTTTCACATCATGTGTTTCCATCAATGCAAAAGAGGGAGATTGTTGGATGTTGTGGTTGTGTTGTTGATATGTGGTTGTCAGTGATGCAACACTATTAGCATAAATACATTTTAAGTTGTATATGTCAAGGATATTTAGAAAATTGTAAAGAAATGAGTTGCAGGTTGTCAGTGGTTAAGTAAGGTTCAATATGGTGGTGGGTATGTGCAGGATCATGATGGGTATTTGTATGGTATGTGGCTGACGACTTTTTTTTACCCAAAATTGATGAAATGAAAAGGGATTTTAAAGGAGATTCTTAGATTTCTAGGAATATAAATTATGCTTTACTTTGAATTTAATAAATAATTATTATTCATTTTCTATTTGAATTACAACTAAAGTCTTGATTGATAGGATGATTCAAAAACATCTATAGCTTTCAAACAGTATCACATTTATTCAATCCAAAATATGTGTTGCATTCTATGCTTCACATACTATAGGATTAAAAAAAGAAAAAATGAATTTCATGAAGTTTTGACCAAGTGAAGGTGGTCAAACATATGAGTTTTTATATTTTTCAAAATTTGTAATAGAAAATCATAATTAAATATTTACTTGGAAAAAAATTACAAAAAAAATGCATCACATCCAGACATGAGTCCTCTACTTATATCTAAAATCTTATAAAAAAATATTATCATTTTAAGGTGGTTAGGGTGGTCAGACTAACACCTACTTTTTATTTTTTCCTTGAAATTTAAGTACTTCTGCATTCAAATTTCAAATTTTCACCAAATAGATTTTTTTTATTTTCAATAAACCTAGTAGTTTATAAGCTTCATTCAATTTACTACATATTCTATTCTTACATATTTTTGAAAAAATATAGTTAACTTATTCAAATTTCTACTTCAAGTTGCCTAACTCTGATTTTTCTAAATTTTTTGCCACTTAAGGGCCTATTTTTTCCATGATGATCCTACACATACCCTGGTATGTTCTATATGTTGAATATAAGAGGTTGTGGACTAAAGGTTTTCTTGTTGAGTGTATCTAGTTTATCCACATCGAGTTTCAGAGATCCGCATGAAGAGTTGATCGAGTTATGAAGATTTTCATTTAGACAATTTTTTTGTTTCTTCAGTTAGTGTTCCTGATTGAAGATGAGGCTATTTCAATTAGTTCAGTGGCTATGGATGCTTCTCTATTGGTTCTTAATGTTTTTGGATGCTTCTATATCATGCTCTATCTTTGTTCCATGTTTGCATTGATCGTTGTGATCATGGTTGGAAATTTTCTCTTGTGTGTTCATATTTTTCATGTTCCTAGCCGACATGGTGTTGAAGCGTGTTGTGGATCTTTGAGGATAATTTAATTGAAGTTTTTGCATGTTAAAGATGTTGATTTAGGTCCTCACTAAGTTATGGCCAAATTTGGTTGATACACATTTATTATTATGAATGATTTGGGCCGACAATTATATTCATTTTATTATTTCTTTATGGCCAACTTGTAGTGGTGAAATTTCTTGTTGCAAATATATAAGAGTGGTTGTTTGTTTGTATGTGTGAATAATGTCCTAATCATTCGAAGGTAGAGTAGAGTGTCAAGAAAAGTGAAGAGTAAAGAAGAGTGAAGAGTTGTTCATGCACTTAACCGAAACTATGATCAGGCATTAGTAGATGTTATTTCATCAGTTCAACTCCCCGCGGATGGCTTTAATCTAAATCATTTTGTAAGATAGTGTGTCTTCCTTTGTAATTGAGTAGTGAGCTCTAGAAACTGCACCTGAATGCAAGTGCATTATCCATATTTCATTTTCATTATACTTTTAACAGGGTATAAGTTTTTGGACTAACCTCCACTGTGGTTTTTCCCCTAACAAGGTTTCCACATAAAAAATCTTAGTGTTATGTGTTCTTTTGATATGTTGTTAATTTTTGTTTTCATGGTTAATAATCAAATCTGAGAATAAAGTTAATAAGTTGGATAAGTTTTGGGATAATTTATTCACTCCCCCTCTCAGTTTTCTGCTCTTGTTTTAACAATAGTAGGAAATTCTATAGCTTCAATTCTTTGATTTTCCACTTTGAATGACAACTAAATTGCAACTTTGAAAATTTTGCTCCAAATCTTGCTCAACTTGATCTTCAACTTGTAAATATGCAATCACACCCTCAAGGGAAAAAATTCTTGTTGTTTGTTAGCGAATGGGTTTTTTCCTTACTCAAACCCCTTGTAGGTAGTTAAACCAAATGATGAAATGATGCATTAAATATGAAATATGTAATTGATGTCACCTTGGATGATATCTTGTGAAACAAATCTACAAACTAACATGTAGTGGCCATGAAGAATGTAGATATTGGATCCTTCAATATGATATGAATTTTTTTTGTAAGTATATCTTCAATGCTACACTCACAATCTTAGCTCAACAACATAAATGGATGCATCAAAGCCTTGACATGATTATATGATCTTGAATTGTTGCAATAAACTCTTGAAATCTTCCTTGAAATTTGTTATGAATGCTCTTGTAATCATCTGATGTTTGATCACTTGAATGCTTGAATGCTTAGAATGAATTGGTATTAAATCTTGTTAGGAGAAACAATGTGAATTAACCCATTATTTATACTAAATTAGGAGATAAACCCCAAAATTCAAATAATTAGGGCCTACACAAAATCTAGAAAGAAACATTATTAAATTCCTGCCATTATGAAATTTAAAAAGGGGGTCTCATTAAGGGATGACGCATTCACCACCTTGGGTGAATGGTTCCTGGCTCAGTTTACCAGGACCCGTTAAGGGAGGACCCATTTTCCACCTTGAGTGAATGGGTCCTACACACTTTTCCAGGATCAAACCTTTCCTAATGAAATATTTTCTTAATTAAATTATAAGTGTCGAGATAGATCTTTGGGAGTTATCAAAATTAAGGCTTAAATTTGAATTAAAGGGGTTTAATTACTTCAATTACCCAAAATTAATTAATGACCACTTAGATAAGTGTGAAAGTTCCTTATAACACTTTACAACACTTAAACAAGGTACAAATTTAAATACATTTTATTGAAAAGGGGTCCATTAGGCTTAATTAAGAAAATGCATCCTAGACAGTGTGAAAGTGTGTTACAACACTTTATGACACCTTTACAAAGGATTAATTAAGGCATGTTTTAGTCAAATGAAGCTCCTAAAACATTGTGAATGTGTACAACACATTACAACACCACTCCAAGACATTATTAATTCAATTTTAATATCAATTATCAAACCAAGGAAAAAATAAACAAAAACCAAAAGGATCAAGAACAACCATTCCAATGTGATGCAAAGTGGGGTTGTTTGTCCATAACATATGTTTCTCACTCTAGGGTAGTGGAACCTTAGTCTATCCACTAGGTGAGTTGTCCCAATGAAGTGGTTTAGTTTGAAATTCATGCCAATGTGTCAGATTCCCACCATATAATGAGAAAGTCATGCTAGTGTATCGACTTCCCATCATACTAACCATACCAAAATTTTCCTCCTGATAACTTTAATAAGGAACCACAATGTAAATGATTTTTGTAAATTCTTTTTGTAAATTCTTTTTTCATGCAAAAAAAAATATAAAAGGGGATTTTTCCTTATTCATGTAACAGTCTTCCGCTTAGAGAGAATTGTGTCTAATGTCTCCAAGAGAGGATAAGTTAAAAATGTTAGATCATTTCCCATGGCATGCATCATTCACATCATGCCATGCTATTAGATTGTATGCTCTTGGATGGAATCAAACCCATTGAAACGACCAAGAAGAGGACACATCACAAGAAAAAGGAAAATCACACCATGAAATTTTTCCAAAAGATGTCATCAATGTATACCCCCACTTTAAAGTAGTTGCTACACCATTTACTGTGAGAAATTTCTTTAAAGTAGCCATTTTTTTAGCCTAATACATGAGAGCTTCCCTTAGAAAACCCTATGCCAAGTCATATGTTTCTAAAATAAGGTGCATCAGGAAATATGAAGGAAGGGTTAACCCCACAAACATATAAGGGATCTATGGATTTGGGGTTAGTACGTCTATGTGACAATGTTGTCATAGACCATGGAACTATCATCATTCTCAAAATACACATAGAACTAGAAGAATGACACAAATCTAGAGAAAAAATAAAGAAAAACCTTTGGGGTCAACATGGAAGAAACATAAATGTCTTGATGCCTTGTGTCATCCCCAAAAGGAAAGCACAAGACAAATGAAAAAAAGATAGAGGAAAACATTTTATGTCAACATGGAAGAGACAAATTTTTTGATTCCTTGCGTCATCTCCAAAAGGAAAACACAAGACAAATTAAAATGATAAAGGAAAAGCTTTTGGGTTGACATGGAAGAGACATAAATATCTCGACACTTTGTGTCATCCCCAAAAGGAAAACACAAGAAAAATGAAAAAGAACTATGACGTAGAGAAGAATGAAGGTATATATAGAAGAATAAACAAAAGAGAGAGGAACATCAAACAAAACATCATGGGCGATAACATTACACACATGTAATCACATAAAGAAATGAAAAGAAAAAGACTAGCCAGGCACAGGTGAGTCAACCTAAAGTAGGTCATCCACCTCCCAATATCAGCCAGTATAAACAGAAGGTGGAGAACTAGCCAAAGGGACCACATTGAGTTCCAAACTAGGACATTCAACAAGTTCAGCACTCTTTTTAGGAAATTTATCATTTAAACTCATAGAAGAAGAAAATAGTGTATTCAACTCATCATGTACTTGTTCATCATTTTTTTCAATATCAATGTCATCATATAAGTTAATCATAGTAGGAGGTCAAATAACAATGTTGATGTAATGTTCTTATTTATGATGTGGTGAGGGTTAAGATTCATCATGCATTGCTTTGGGTAAGTTTGGATTTTTATTTTCTATGTTATTGTTGTTTCCTTCAATTTGCAATCTACGAGCAATAGCATGATGTCTATGTCTATGCTCTCTAGCACTTCAATTTATGTTTAGTTTATTATCAATTTGTTTTTATGTAAGAGTGGGTTTGTCAATCATATGTTCCTTCTCTTCCTTCGAAGGACTAGAAGAAACAATAGGAGGTTTCTCAACTGCTTTCTCTTTCACTTTGTAAACTTGTTTGACTCTAGGAGGGACAACAAGATTTCTTGTACTATCTCGTGGTCTCTTGAGGTAAATTGCAAGAATTTTTTCTATAGATAGTTCTTGTATGGTCAAAAGTGTTTTTGGTTCAATCATTGTCTCATCAAGGATGGTTGGTTTTCTCATAGGTTGAGGCATGTTGTGAAGGGATAGTTCTGCTATTTTCTTTGCCCTGAATTTTTGATATGATTTGAAAAAGAAATTTTCTTGAGGCTTGATAGGCTCCATAGGCTAGGGAAAAAAGTAATCTAGTGAAAAATTCCTTTTTTCTGAGGCTGGCTAAAATTCACTATGATGCACAGTGAAGATGTCATTTTCAAATTGAAACTTTAGACATTTATGCATAATTTAAGGGATGAAATTGATGGAGTGAAGCCATGGATAGCTGAGCTTCACATGAAATTGGTCCAATTGTGGGATGATGGAGAATGAGACTATTAATGCTTTTAGTCCCACCTTTAAAGGGATATCTATTGAGCCTATCATGGGGCAAGAAAATCTGCTATGTGTCTTGATCCACGATTTTAGGTTATCATATGTTTCTTGAGATAGCCCATGCACATATAAGAATTATTTTGTGATCACATTCTCTCCAAATACATGATCAATCAATATCCCATTAGTGGGCTTATTATTGATTAAACTAGCAATGTAAAGAGGACCATTAGGTGCATTTTTAGGTATGTCATTTTGTGAGAAAGCAATGTCAAGAGGGTGTCTAGTCAAGCCCTTATGAGGTCTAGCTTTGATAAATTATATCACTTCATTTGTTGGATTTTGTTCAATGGTATTCATATTGTCATCATTTGTGTCAACATTCATCACATCAGTCTTCATTTCACTAGCTTTGACAAATGAAATATTGTGCTTATCCATGGGATTTGTAAATATTTACAAATTTTCATTAGGAGGAGCTATAGACTTATTAACTTGATCATTCACACCTCTAATTTGTAAATGATTAGAATCTATAAGGTCTTGCATAAGATGTTTAATATTCTTACAGTATTTTGTATAATGTCCATGTTTTGATGGTAATAACAATAAGCATTTTTTTTTAAATCCTTTAGGACATGATATAATAGGATCAGGTTGTCTAATAGGAGGTAAGGTAATCATGTTTTTATCAATGATCTACAACATGATATTGTGAAGGATATCTAGTAATGGAGTGAATTCTCTCTTTGTCTTCGAAAGGAGTTGTCATTTTTATAGCAGCCACTTAATTATTGTTTTGTTGACTTTTCTGAGGAGGATTTAATAGTAGAAAGATCTTATTTTGTTTCTTGAATGGTAGATAATTTTTTTGAGTTGTGGATTTGGA
Organism: Sequoia sempervirens; assembly: GCA_007258455.2. NCBI lineage: Eukaryota > Viridiplantae > Streptophyta > Pinopsida > Cupressales > Cupressaceae > Sequoia > Sequoia sempervirens. The sequence goes on along the minus strand of VDFB02000007.1, from coordinate 152,368,730 downwards.
ATTTTTAGGATGAATAGGGGAATTTTTCACATCATGGTTGCTAGTTGAGTTTTTGATGGTCGCAAAGGGTTGTACATAACTATGTGAAGGATGGAAACCTGAACATTCCAAGTTTTCTTTATATTTTATCATGTAATATTGAAATGAACATTCTTTGAAGGTCAACATCAGAAATTTTAATTTTGACTTGTGAATAAATTGTTTGATATCTTCCTATGAAATTAGTCACTTTTTCATCCTCTTTTTGCTTGCATGTCATTAGATCGGAAAGGGTCATCTTGGGACCCATGTGAATATGGAAGTGGTTGTAAAAGGAATCAATCAATTCATTGAATGAATCAATTAAATTGTTTGGTAAAGATGAAAACTAGTCTAAAGAAGTATCCTTTAAGGATCTAGGGAATAACTTATCCAAAAGTTTATCCTTAAAAATGAAATCACTACACAAGGCTATGAATGTGTAAACATGGCTTATAGGATCTCCTTTCCCACCATATTTCTCAAAGCAAGGGACCTCTATACCCTGTGGCACTTGTGCTCTTAATATGTCAAGGGAAAATAGGGTGGACTTGATGTATTGCAAAGGTTAACCATTATTTTTCTATTTTAATGTTGCCACTTTTTGCTGAAGGGATGTCATGGTTTGTAAAAGTGAGTTAATGAGAGGTTCATTATGGTTATAAGGTTGAGGGGAATAAGGTGGTATAGTGTATGTATGCAGAGGGCTAGTGAATTGTAGGTTATTAAAGGTGGATTGTTTAGGTATTATTGTGTTTGAAGTATTTCATATGGGAATACCTATGTAAGTGTACACAGTTCTCGTAGGTATGAGTGTTGTTTTTTGTTGAATCGTAGTTGTGGGTTTAAATGTTGTTGTAGGTTGGACTGTTATTGTAGGTTGGAATGTTGTTGTAGGTTGTGTACTGGTGTATGTAGGAATGGATATTGGTATTGTGGAGGATGGGATTGTAATTCCACCATGGCTTTGAGTAGACCCCAAAGCTTGAGTGGAAGTGGTAATGGTAGGGATGGTGTTGGTAACATCAGGGACATTGGTTGTAGGAGGTGAAGTCATGGGAAGTGAAGTATGAAAAATATAAGCCATGGAGGGTTGATTCTCAACACTATCACAAAGAGAGTTAGGAAACCCAAGATCCACAATGACTGAGATATCGTAGGATGACATGCGCCTTTAACTAAATCTTATAATTGAATTGCGAATAGGACACAAAGTTGTAAATCTCATGAAATTTTTACAAACCCAGTGTGTAAACCCTAGAATAGCAAAGGGACAATGCAATAACCTAGAATGAAATTCAATTTTTAGAGTTTAAGAAATGCAATTTATTGATTACACAATGCAATAAGCTGAAAATGAAATGTTTTGATGTAATTTTGAACTTTTAACAGTGCACTAAAATGAAAAAATTTAAGCTAAATGCAACAAAATTGATGAAACATCAAATAAAGAAACTGAAAGAGAAAGGTAACAACACCAAACAGAAGCTAAAAACTAAGATTTTAATTTCTTGAAAATGCAAATTAGTAGCTAATAGGGACTCATTCGCTAGTAAGGGTGAGTGGGTCCGGGTTAGATGTTTCTAAGAATTTTTTGTGGATTTTAGAGTGAATTTTGATACTTTTTTAGTTGCCATAAGGTTCATATCATACCTAATCAGGGACTTATTCATCTGTAAAGGCAAATGGGTCCTAGTTAGGTATTTTTAAACTATTTTTTAATAATTTGAAAGATCTCAATTATATCTTTCAGTTCCAGGTTTGAGACAGTGATCTTCAACTTTAGATTTTCTAGAAATTTAATGTAAAAATGCAATAAGAAGACGAAATGAAAGGCCTAATTTGAAATGCAATTTTATTTTATTTTAAAAAGTAATTGTATGAGATCTAAATGAGATGCAAAATCAATGATTTGTTTTGGTAATTTTTCAGGTTTAGAAAGATACAAAATAATGCAAATCTAAACCCTATATGATATGCAAGATTTCAATACAAAACAAGTAACCCTAAATGAGATCTTAATTCAATGCAAATTCAAAATCAAAGTTAAGATGCAATGAGAGATTCCAAAAATTAAAGAAGTGTAATGTTCAATGAGTTAGTTTCACCAAAATGAATCATTGAAAAATAATTGGGTCTATCAAGATGATTTAATGAACAAGATGATGGACCACTATTTTTCTAACAGGTGCTTCACTCAATTATGTGTAAAATTAGATGCAAATAATAATCAGAAATGACACCTAAATATTATAGCAACTATGAGGGAAATTTTTAGAGCATAAAAAGTTGTGTACCTAGCCAAAATTTTGTTTTTGAGCTATAGAGGTCTCATTCGGCTTCAATGGAAAATGGGTCCTTTTAGGGTTTCAAAAAACTAATTTCAGGGTTTTGTTCCTTTATTTATGTACTCTTAAATTCCCTATTATCAAGTTTTGAAAGTCTGTAGGCTATTTTTTAGCTTCAATTCTTTGATTTTACACTTTGAACATCTGACAACTTTTCTAAGTTTGAAAATTTCACTTCAAATCTTGCTCAACTTGATCTTCAACTTGTAAATCCACAATCACACCCTCAAGGGAAAAAATCCTTTTTTTTTTTCTAGTGAATGGGTGTTTTCCTTACTCGAACCCCTTGTAGGTAATTAAACCAAATGATGAAATGAAGCATGAAATATGAAATATGTAATTGATGTCACCTTGGATGATGTCTTGTGAAACAAATCTGCAAACTAACATGTAGTGGCCATGAAGAATGTGGATCTTAGATCCTTAAATATGATATGAATAATGGTTTTAAGTAGATCTTCAATTCTACACTCACAATATTTGCTCATCAACATGAATGCATGCATCAAACCCTTGACATGATGATATGATCTTGAATTGCTATAATAGATTCTTGAAATCTTCCTTGAAATGCATTATGAATGATCTTGTAATGCTCTAATGCTTGATAACTTGAATTATTCAATGCTTAGAATGAATTGCTAGGTCTTGTTAGGAGAAACAATGTGAATTAACCCATTATTTATACTAAATTAGGAGATTAACCTTGAATTAAAACAATCAAGGCTAACACCACATCTGGAAAGAAGCATTATTAAATTCTTGTCAGAATGAAATTCAAAAAGGGGGGTCTCATTAAGGGAGGACCCATTTTCCACCTTGGGCAAATGGGTCCTGGCTCAATTTACTAGGACCTAACCTCGGGGGATTGAAAGAGGGCTAAAAACCCATTCCCGATCAATTGAATATTGGGGGTTTTGTTAAGGGAGGACCCATTCACCACCTAGGGTGAATGGGTCTTGGCACACTTTTCTAGGACCAAACTTTTCCCAATGAAATGTTTTGTTAATTAAATTATAACTGTTGGGATAGATCTTTGGGAGGTGTCAAAATTAAGGCTTAAATATCGATTAAAGGGGGTTAATTACTCCAATTACCCACAATTAATTAATTACCACCTAGATAAGTGTGAAATTTCCTTATAACACTTTACAACACTTGAAAAAGGTACAAATTTAAATACCTTTTATTGAAAAGGGGCCAATTAGGCTTAATTAAGTAAATGCGTCCTAGATAAGTGTGAAAGTGTGTTACAACACTTTACAACACCTTTGTAAAGGATCAATTGAGGCATTTTTTATTCAAATATAGGTCTTAAAATTGTGTGAATGTGTACAACACATTACAACACCACACCAAGACATCATTAATTCAGTTTTAATATCAATTATCAAACCAAGTAAGTAAAAAGGCTACTTTTTCCATTACTATAGAGATTACAAAATTTCTCGTAGCTATCTTTCTTTAAATATGCATAATAATGGATATATGGAGTGGGAAAGGTGGAAAAAAGCATGGTTGACATAAATATAACATTTTTATGTGGTTGTTGAGTCATAATATGTGTACTTAGAAGAATATTCACTAAATAGGATTTCAAGGGCCTTCATTTTTATTTCTATGTAGTTTAAGTGAAGAAACTATAAAACACCTGTTTTTCAATGCCCCTTCTTAGAGGAATTATGGAGGCTCTAGTGGCAACTATGAAATATGCCTATTATTCATGTTACTTATTTAAATAAGTTTTCAAATATTTTTTCACACCCCTGCTTTAGATTCTTTTGTTTTGAAAATATGGGAAATTGTTCTTTCTATTATCATTTAGAATTTTTTGTCAGAAGGAAGTCCTTGTATATTCTAGGATACAAAATTTTCAATTATTCATATTTGGCTGAAAATTAAAAGTAGTCTTAAGGATACCATTAACCACAAGATTCTTGATGAAGGCCCTCTCACTTCCTTAGATTAATATATTGTTAATCTATTGGATGTTTCCCTCCACTATCCTTCATAATTTAAATTTGGCTCTTATGGTCAAAGATCTAGGAAATTGAACCATAAAGGGTAAGTGGTCTTTCCCTCTTAGTGATGTTTTTAGAATTAATACAAAGGTTCCTCTAGGGTAAATCCAAGCTTGGTGAGAGTTGGTGGAACTGATTAGGAAAATCTAGTTTCAGTTCAATTATGCTTCACCAATTATATGAAATTCCACTCTAATAACAAGATAAAATCTTTTGCTATTCTATTTTCTCTTGAAATGGCCTGTGCTAAAGGGTGGAAGAGGATAATCTATTCAATACTAACTCTATGGTGTTGGTCTCCCTTCTAAATAGAAACATTTTTCAAACCTCCTTGTAGAAACTTTCCATGATGCCTATGAAAATTATCTGTCTACCCGCAAAGTTGGAAGATGTTTCCTTTGTCCTTGTTTCTAGATAATAGAATAAGGTTTCATTATTTCTTGGCTAGATGGGCCTCTGAAGGTGGGTGGAAGATTGGGAAGATTTGGGTCATGATGAATCTCAAATTCTATTGAATATTCTTCACAAGGATTAAGGAAATCAAATATAGTTGGATGGGTTTGGGATAAGAATTTTTTATTTGATTTTTGGTGTCTTTCTATCTTTTGTTAGTTGGTTCTATAGGAATCTCTAGTGTTTTGTTTTTTTTTTTTGTTTATTGGGATGGAAATGGTTATTTGGAAATCTTTTCAATGCTCTTGTATTTACATGTGTCTTTAGTTCAATATGATTTTATTTTTCACCCATAAAATAATTTTTTTATTTAATTAATATACATTTCATTTAAATTTAGAACTATCTTATTTAATACATATATAAATGGATAATTACGAAGATTCAAAAACATTAATTTTTGATTGGATGTTCATTTATGTTGGGATTAATCTCAAAAAGATTCATTAATTAAGGTTTTTGGATATAAAATAATGCCAAATAAAACATAAGGGTATGTGCAGGATCATGGTGGGCCAAAAAGTGGCAATATGATGTGTTTGTGGCTGATGACTTTTTTTAACCCAAAATTGATAAAATGAAAAGGGTTTTTAAAGGATATTCTCATATTTCCACCAATATAAATTATGCTTTACTTTGAATTTAATAAGTAATTATTATTCATTTTCTATTTGAATTACAACTAAAGTCCTAATTGATAGGCTGAATGAAAAACATCTATAGCTTTCAAACGATATCACATTTTTTAAATCCAAAAAGTGCATCACATTCTATGATTCACATACTATAGGATTAAAAAAAGAAAAATTGAATTTCATGAAGTTTTGACCAAGTTAAGTTGGTCAGACATATGAGTTTTTAATATTTTTAAAAGTTGTAATAAAAAATTCATAATTAATTATGTACTTGGAAAAAATTAGAAAAAAAATATGCATCACATTGGGACATGAGTCTTCTACTTTTATATAAAATCATATAAAAAAATATTATCATTTTATTGTGGTTAGGGTGGTCAGACAGACACCTACTTCTTATTTTTTCCCTAAAATTTAAGTAAGTTACTACATTGAAATTTCAAATTTTCACCAAATAGATTTTTTTTTTGAAACAAACCTAGTATTTTAGAAACTACATTCAATTTGATACAGATTCTAGTCTTACATATTTTTGAAATAATATAGTTAACTTATTCATTTTTTTACGTGAAGTTGTCTAACTCTGATTTTTCTTATTTTTTTGCCACTTAAGGGCCTATTTTTTCCATGGTGATCATGCAGATACCCATAAAGAATCCCAATTAATTAATGAAAACCCTATATTAGTGTGAAAGTGTTAGGATACACTTTACAACACCTTAAATAAGGTACAACTAAGTCCATTTAGTTTATAGGGGCCCAAGACCTAATGTGAATGTATTAAACACATTACAACACTAAATCAAGGAAACATTAAGTACAATTTAACATGGATGGCATAAAAAAGCATGAAAATGTAGATGGATACTTTTTACGTTGCCATATTTAACCCCTGTGCTTTAGTGAGAGGAGGAGCTTGCTTCAAACTCACACTAAAGTAGAAAAACTAGTACCAAGAGGGGACCAAGTGTAGCAATGTAGATGGTTTACAATGACCAGAATCAAGGAGGTAACTATGACTGCAAGATCAAAGATCCTATGTCAAATAGACATAAGAACTCAATGACACGATCCTAACACAACTTGAGCGAGCTGAAAAGGAGTCTATATGTAGACGTTATGCTCAGTCAAAGGTTTGGTCAAATAGGTGAATCAAGTGTTGATACAAGGCTAAAAAATAGATCACCTCCAAATCAGGAAAAAGTAGTCTCAGTTCAAAGGGCTTGTCAATACGGTTCCTACACCTTTTGAATCAAGTCAAACAAAGTTCGTGTGACCAAGATAGAACTAGTCAAAGTTTCCAAAAGGGTAGGTTGACCTATACAGTCAACATTGTTGCTAACGTGGCAAGACAAGGTGACATGGTAGATGATGACATGGAATAAGTAGTTGAGGGCATTTATCTTATTTAAATTAGAAATTAAGCCCAAAATATATTAGCCAAACCCTTTAAAATAAAATAAATAAATATTTTAAAAGGGATTTAAGACTTTAAAAGGTTTATAAAAGATATCTGAAACATGAAGCCAGAATCTATATAGATTTTAATGGAGTCAAATATCATAAAATATAAAAGGTCAAATCTTAAAGGATTTAAATGTAATTTTAAGGGGATTATTAAAAGATAATCCATATCCCTATTTTTAAGGCTTGAAATCCATATCCCTATTTACATGGATTATTAAAAGATAATCCATATCCCTATTTACATGTTAAGATTTGTGAGAATATCCTAAGGGGTTTTTAGGATAATTTTAAAGATGTTTATCAAATTGAAATGATATTGTACAGGAATATTGTAAAGCCCAAAATTATAAGGGCTATTTATTTTAACATATGTATTATTCTTAGGTGATTTACTATTGTAAATAGGATATTGGGATAATTTGAAAATCATATGTTTTTAAACCATATTAGGAAAAATTAAATGTATAAAAAGGGGAAAATTTTGGCCTTTTAGGGACATTGGAAATTATTGTGAAATGTGGAGAATTCTTTTGGAGAGAATAATAGGTTTATTGGAATTAGGCAAAGGAGGAGACTATTGTATACACGAAGACATTTGGAGTGTCTTCAGGTGTTGAGAGATTGTGAGAGGGTTTTATGTAGGTTTTTAGATATGTTTTGATGTAACAAAGAAAATTCAAGTTTAGCATCATTAATGAAAGTGGTCCATCATTGAGAAGCGGACCTAGAGATGTAGTATTTGATTCGATGAACTCTGTTATCAAGCTCATGTTCCTCTCTCTCTTCTATCTTATTCTTCTTCTCTCTCCTATCTCTCATTCTTTAATTATTTTGTAATTACAACACTTTATTAATTAGTTAATTTCATTAAGTTATATAAACGTGAACCTAGTTTGTAATTTCAATGGTTAAACAACATAGTCACACAATTCTGTTGGATCGGGATTAACTATAATTTAAGCTAATTGTAAACCTCTAATTACATATCAAAGTGGTATCAGAGCTTCTCAACAAGAAATTGTAAAAGTGAATGTTAACCAGGCTGAAATTGAAGCAAGAAGGTGCACTTGCAGAGTTCAATTCTGAGATCAGAAAATGAAGGTCTTTTCCACGATTAGAAATGGCAGTTGAACAAATTCCTACGGAGCTTGATGAGAAATATTTCTAGAAAAAATTTCTCAAAATGAAGGCTACGGTGGAAGTTCTTTTCTAAGAGAGACAAGAGTAACAGAAGAAAAAGGAACTCAAGAACAAAAAGAAGAATGAAGGTGAATCCACCTGAAAAGATGATAAAGGTAAAGGAATAAGAGGTGATAGTGACCCTCTTAAACCTCCATCCCCATATTCTTCTTCATCCTCTTCATCTTCTTCATCTACTTATTCTTCAAAGAAGAAACAACATGTACAGTCTGAAGCTAATACACCTTTGTTAAAAGCTTGATGTTAAATTTGAATTGCCAACTTATAATAGAGAACTAGATGCAGAAAAACTTGATAATTGGATAAAAAAAATTGAAGTTTATTGTAGAATTTAGAAGTTTGCTGAGGATACTGAAAAATTCCAATTAGCCACTCTTCACCTAGGAGGCACAACCTTAATTTGGTGGGAGAGAAGAACTCAGGAAGATCTAAACCGATATGCTAAAATTATTTCTTCTTGGTTTGAGTTTATAGCTGCATTAAAGAAATAGTTCTATCCATTAGGTCATATGTAAAAAGTAGTAATGAATTGGAAATCATTAAAGCAAGAGAAAGGACAAAGTGTACAGAATTATACACAAGATTTTAGGAAAAGATCTTTAATTTTTGGCATTACATTATATACACAAGAAACTTGGTTAAAGTATATAGGTGGATTACATGAAAAGTTGAGGCATACAATACTTATGTTTAATCCAACTAACCTTGATGAAGTTTGTGTGCAAGCAATTCATCTAAGAAAAAGCTCAAGTAATAGCCATGATGGTCTCTTAATGGACTCCAATAAACACAAAGGGAAGGAGAAAGTGCAACAAACAACTATTGTAAAGAAAGAGGAGGATAATCCTTATTGCTCACACTACAAGAAGAAAGGGCACAAAGATGCAAAGTGTTGGAAATTGCATCCTGATCAGAAAATGAAATGGTTCAACAATTGAAAGGGTAAGAAAAAGACCAAAGCTATCATACATGATCTCATACCATATTTTGATGATGAAATTAAGATCATAGTTGTGGGTATAAAAGGTAACATTCTTGTTGTCAGTACTAGTTCCCATGCTTCATCTATAAAGTGTAATGAAGTACCTATTGAAAGTAAGAGGAAGGAATTGTTTCATATAAGGGCTATTACAAAATAAAATAAGATTGATACACTCATAGATAGTAGATCACAAGTGAATCTAATCTTTGAACAAGTTGTTAAGAAATTGGGATTAAAAAAATCTCCTCATCCTAAGCCATATCCATTGAGTTGGGTGCATGATAATGCTCGGCTAAATGTGTCAAAGAAATGTAAACTCTAATTTGCAATCACATCCAAGTTTGTAGATGATGTAGAGTTAGGTGTAAATTCACTTGACATCTGTGGGATGGTTCTAGGTAGTCCTTACTTGTATGACAGAAAAAGCCATTTTCTATAGGGTACATAACAAGTATCATTTGTTTAAGGATGAAATTGAATATATTGTAAAAGCTCATCACATGAAGAATGACAGATTTGTTGTAAACATAGGGAATATGAAGATGATTATAAATAGAAGCAATGCTTTAACTCTCATGTTTGTAACATCTAGTGATAGTAAGCATGAAGATGATAGGGTGTCATAGACAAAATAGTGTGGGGATCAGTTACAAGCACAGTTAAGCCTTCAACCAAAGGTAGTAAAAGAGCTTGGATTGAACGATTCATTTTCTAACAATGTTCCTATTTAGGAGATCCAGCACATTGATACTTTTTGCTTCACATCAGTTTATTTAGTATTGTTGCTTATTATTCTACTATTTAGTTCTATGTGGATGATGGATGTGACAATGAATATTGATGAATATGCAATTAATTCTATAAAAAATGCTATCTCATTTTTCTTCATTTTTGTGACGGGTCAGATCTTCAAGATTCCAACATGGTGGAAAAATGGTACTGAGAATGTGGGGCGACAATTCCCTAGCTCAGATTCTATGTAAAAATAAACTTTTGGTGGTCCAAAAGCTTCTCAATGGGGAGGAATGATCTGGGTGGATCTAGAAAACCTAAAAATTTCATAGTCTCAAAATTCAAATGAATCAACATCATCGGAAATAACTCATTGACATGATCCTAATGTAACTTCAACGGGCTCAAGGGTATGTGCAAGATCATGATGGGCCAAAAAGTGGCAATATGATGGGTTTGTGGCTGACGACTTTTTTTACCCAAAATTGATGAAACAAAAAGGGTTTTTAAAGGATATTCTCAGCTTTCCACCAATATAAATTATGCTTTACTTTGAATTTAATAAGTAATTATTATTCATTTTCTATTCAAATTATGACTAAAGTCTTGATTGATAGATTGATTGAAAAACATCTATAGCTTTCAAATGGTATCACATTTTTTGAATCCAAAACATGTGTCACTTTCTATGCTTCGCATACTATAGGATTAAAAAAAGAAAAAATTAATTTCTTGAAGTTTTGACCAAGTTAAGGTGGTCATACATACGCGCTTTTTATATTTTTAAAAAGTTGTAATAAAAAATTCATAAGTAATTATTTACTAGGAAAAAATTACAAAAATATGCATTACATCAGACATGAGTCCTCTACTTATATCTAAAATATTATAAAAAATATTATCATTTTATTGTGGTTAGGGTTCAGACAACACCTACTTCTTATTTTTTCTTGAAATTTAAGTACTACTGCATTGAAATTTCAAATTTGCACCAAATAGATTTTTTTTAAAAAAATAGCCTAGTAGTTTAGAAACTACATTTAATTTACTATAGATTATATTCTTACATATTTTTGAAATAATATAGATAACTTATTCAAATTTTTATGTCAAGTTACCTAACTCTGATTTTTCTAATTTTTTTGCCACTTAAGGGCCTATTTTTTCCATGATGATCCTGCACATACCCTCAAAAGGAGTTCATATGTAGAATTTATGCTCAATCAAAGGTTTGGTCAAATAGGTGAATCAAGTGCTGATACAAGGCTGAAAAATGGATCATCTTAAATCTAGGCATAAGTAGTCTCAGATCGAAGGGCTCATCAATACGGTTCTGACACCTTTTGAATCATGTCAAATAAAGTCTGTATGAGCAAGATAGAGCTGGTCAAAGTTTCAAAAAGGGTAGGTTGACCTATATAATTAGCACTATTCTTGACATGGAAAAACAAGGTGATGTGGTAGATGATGACGTGGCATAAGTAGTTGAGGGCATTTATCTTATTTAAATTAGAAATTAATCCCAAAATATATGAGCCAAACCCTTTAAAATAAAATGCATAAATATTTTAAAAGGGTTTTAAGACTTTAAAAGGTTTATAAAAGATATTTAAAACATGAAGCCCAAATCTATAAATATTTTAAAAGAGGAAAGTATCATAAAATATAAAAGCCCAAATCTTAAAGGTTTTAAACGTAATTTTAAAGGGATTATTAAAAGATAATCCACATCCCTATTTTTAAGGTTTGAAATCCATATCCGTATTTACATGGATTATTAAAAGATAATATGTATCCCTATTTACATGTGTTAATATTTGTGAGAATATCCTAAGGGGTGTTTAGGATCATTTTAAAGGTGTTTATCAAATTGAAATTGTTGGATGTTGCTGATATGTGGTTGTCATTGATGTCAACACTATTGGCATGAATGTCTTTAAGGTTGCATATGTCGAGGATATTGAGAAAATTGTAATGGAATAAGTTGCAAGTTGTCAATAAAGAAGTGAAGTTCAACCTATTGGTCAACTTAGTACATTGATGATTAGAAGTTATGGATTAAAGGTTTTTTTTTTTAGTATATCTAGTTTATCCATGTTAAGTTTCAGAGATCCGCATGAAGATTTGATTGAGTTATGAGTAGTTGTGTTCTGACAGTTTTTCTATTGCTTTAGTTGGTATTCCTGAATGAAGATGATGTGATTATAGTAAGTTCAATTGTTGTGGATGCTTCTCTAGTGATTCATGATGTTTTTTGATGTTTCTGGATCATGCTCTACCTATGTTGCATGCCTGCATTGATCATTGTGCTCACAATTTTTTATTTTCTCTTGCATGTTCATGTTTTTATGTTCATGGCCGATAGGGTAATTCTAGTGTGTTGTGGATCTTCATGGAATAATTTTTGAAGGTGTTTCATGTTTGAGGATTTTGTTTTGGTTCTTCATTATGTTGTGGCTGACACTAGTTGATTCGTATTGAAAATTATTTATTGTTTTGTGTCGATAGTTTGCATATGTTTTATTATTTTGTTGAAACCATGTAGTGATGCAATCTCTTGTTGTGGATATATATAAG
>VDFB02000007.1:152321580-152356197 GCA_007258455.2 Sequoia sempervirens | reverse complement strand
AGGGATAGGTAGGTATAGAGAGAGGTGATACATATATTAGAGAGAGATATATAGAGATAAAAGGAGTGGGAGGGGAGATAGAGAAATGTAGAGAGGGAAGGAGGGAGGGAGGGAGATAGATATTAGAGAGGGAAGGAGAGAGATGGAAATGTAGAGACAATTATTGAGCTCAAGGGAGAGAGTGTTAGATAAAGGGATGAAGATAGTGAAAAAGAGAGGTCTAGAGAATAAGAGATGAAAATGAGTGAGATAGAGAGAGAAATATGAAATTTGACCTCCTAATTACTGAAATTTGACCTCTTGGTTACTAAAATTTTACATGCTAATTACTAAAATTTGACTAAGTCTATTTTTTTTTTAAATCTTCTAAAAACTAGAATTTGCATTATAACTCCTACAAATCTGAAACCACTCTCAAACATCCAACCTATATACATGAAATATAACTTAAAGTATAAGAAATTAAATTTCCATATGTAAATTTCAACTTATACTTAAATGTTTATTTCATGTATATAGTTTCCCGGGCAGAGAAAGAGAAAATCAAAGAGTTTAGAGAAATGCATTCCAAAAGTCATGAATTACATTTGGTGAGCACCAAATTTGGTGCTAGCCAAATGAAGCAACCCATTTGGCACATTCCAAATTTGGTGAGCGCCAAGTAGGTTGCATTGGGAAGTACCAACCCAATGGGTTGGATTTTGCATTGTGCATCTGACCCAAATGTTTGAACAACCTTTCATGCAAAAGACATGATTTTCTGAAAGGGTGCCAAATTTCTTCATATTTTCGTCTATACTCCCCATCTCATTTGCACATATTTCAATGCAAGTTTATAAAAAAACTATGATAGAGTTAACCTCTCTCTTAGCTATCTAAATATATAATTCTTTTTTCATTTTTATTTAGTCAAGGTTTTGATCCATAACTTCTATTATAAATGCCTTTGTTTTGGTAAAAAACCAAGATGTTCTAGTTTTAGGATAAATTTTTACTTGTTCATCGAAATGTGAAACAAATTACATTTTTTGAAACTAGACTCTATTCCACACATGATGAAAAAAAATCAATTTTTCATTAGTTTAAAAAAAAATAAGGGGGGAGCATGCTAAAATTTTAGCTTTTTAGGATGTGTCCACTTTGAAAATTCATAAAATATTATATATTCATTAAAAAAATTATCTAAAAGAAAGAAGATAAATTACATGGTGTTAGCTAATTTCTCATTGCTGTGTTTTTTGAAATTCTAAAAAAAGGTTAATCAAAAAGGGAGCCCTCAGGCGCTATGCTATTTTTTTTATAAAAGCAAGACCTATTTTGGGCCCCCACTTTTTGAGACACTTAATCTTCATCAATTTCAAAAAGAATTAGTAGCTTAGAAACTAGACTCGGAGACTTCAACTTTTCTTCTTGCTACATCTTGAAATTTTGAGTGTAACTATCTTCATTTTCTTGTGCAAATCAGGTTTTTCTGATTTCAAAAAAAAAGTGGCATCTTAAGAGCCAAAATTGTGTCACAAATCCATGCACTTACCCAGCATGTGTGATCATCTTTCTTTATTGAACAAGATGAACAAGTGCACAAGGAGTGGTTATGATGTGGCCACATTTCTCAATAATTATTGTTGATCTTCTTTAAATAGTGCTAGTTATCTTTACCAAGGAGAATGGGCTCACCAAAGCTAGAGACATGTGGCTGAAGCTCGATAGCCCATGCAAATAAAATAATAAGGAATGTAATAACACAGGTGCATGGAGAAAAGTGGTGATCAACCCTTGATGATCGAATGACCAATGTGAAAACCTAATTCTACACATGCCACAAAAGTTCATTTTAAAAAGGGAGCCACCTCTAGGCCAATAGGAACTTGACCCTTAAGAATGAAGGCTAAAAATTTAATTCATTAAAATCAAGCCTAACATTAGGAAAAATTAATGTTGAAAAGGACTAAGGTGACCAAAAAAACCTAAACCCAAGGGGCTGGTGAACACAACAACTTCAATGGCATAAGAGGAAACTTGAATGAATAGATACAAGGAACATCAAGTCAACAAAAAATTAGAATGACCAAGATTTTTTGGACTCATGGGTTAATTGTATGGTGTTTAGGAAACACAACCCTAAAATAGTGATAAGGAACATAACCCTAAGCCAAAAATGAGGGTCCACGCCAAATATTTGTGAGATTAAAATGGAATCCAGAGAACTCTTGAGGGGTTCCATCATAACCAAGGCCTCATGCTCAACATCATTATTCAAACATGGGAATTGGAAATGGAAAGCTTTGAGGATCTCTGATCCAATTGGGGATACCAATCATACACCTGCTCTGGAACCGAACATGCATTTGGCACCATCAAAATATAATGTCCATAGATTTTTTTCACCCGGTCCACTAGGCTCTTCATGTTCTTTCACCAATTTTGGGAATACTTGGTCATTGTCAAAGATTACATAGGTGCCTAATCTGGTAGCATGGAAGTTCTCGTACGATTCAGAGTCAATAAATTAGTTGAGGAGGACCTCCTCTTTAGGGGTTTGATCACTCGTTTCCTCCTTGTCTTCTAACATTTCTATAGAATATGTCCATTTTTGAGAAGGGGGTATGAATTTCTTCAAAGAATAGGACCACATTGTCTTCTATATGTTATGGGTGCAAGAATTCAGACAATATCTTCATCTTTTCCCCATGCTTGGTTTGTAATATCATATGAGACCAATCAAACACTAAATATCTGCCAAGCTTCACTATAAAGTCCCTTGAAAGGAACATCCTAAATACTGGGGGTATGTTTATCACAACTATTTCTTGCATGACCATTTAGCTTGGATAGGAGAAGAGGGTCAAAGATAGATCCTTGATGCGACCAACAATCAAAACCTTCTTCCCATCTAGTTGCATGATCCCTTTCTCAAGAAGATCATACTTGAGTTTCAAAGTGTCAACCACTTGTTTAGGAATGACTGTGTGGACACGGAAAAAGTAACCCTTTTACTTTTTCTAGTTTTTTCCCCTCCTTGTGCTTATTTGGCTTGATTTCACCTTGATTTATTGTTGTAATGTAACTTATACATTCACATTAGGTCTTGAATATTCAAATTATTAATACTTTATGGTTTCTTGTGAAGGTGTTGTGAAGGTGTTGTAACACATTTCTACACTTTTATAGACTCTTTTTATTACAATTCATCTAAATATCACCTTTTTACCCCTTACCAAGTCCTATTTCAAAGTGTTGTAAATTCTTGTAACAAACTTTCATGCTTTTTTAGGCTTGTCATCACTATTTACACCTTTCTTATGATTTATTTGGCCCTTTTATGCATTTATAGGTCATAATTATGTGTGTTTTAAATACAAACCTAAAAAACAACATTAAAAGAAACTTAATTCCCAACACAAACTTGCAAGCCTAGAGTGGGACCCATTTTCCCTGGGTGGCGAATGAGTCCCTCTTGGTACAAAATTCAAAATAAGTTCAAATTTCCTTTGAATTTTTATTCATTAAGACCTTATGTCATCCTGTGATGTATTTTCGGGTAATTAGGGCATAAGTGTGTATAAATAAGTTTTTCTCCATCCATTTTAACCCCCATTCATCTCATTTTCTTATTCACCATCAATTAGCATTCTTGCATTCAATCCATCATAGCATCATTCAATGAAACAATTATCAAGCATCTTGGAGTAGCCATTAACATATCTTCAGACTTTAACAACAAGAGTTTGGTGAGTTTAGGAAACTTGCATGTTTTTTACTCATCATTACTTTCTTTTTTTCATTTCATTTCTTTATCAAGGGTTTGATTACCAAAGTGGGATTTGACCAAGGAAAATCCTTATACTTTAACCCTTAACCATTTTTCTCCTCTTTGCATGTGTGTTTGCAGGTCTTGTTGGTAGATTTTTCAAAGAAATAGGTGTTAAAAATTCATCAAGAAACCATCAAAGTGATTCAAGTCAACCAAACCCTAATTCAAGCTTGAAGACAACATTCACCCCTTTTTTCTACAAATTTGATTCTGTCAACCCAACAAGAAGACAAGTGCAAATTTGGACCCACAGAGTTTACTTTTGAACTTGAAGAATTTTGGAGGAGGAATAATTCACCATCAATGGTGAATGAGTCCCACTTTTATGCTAGAAAAGCTTATGTCATCATAATTCAGTTCCCAACAATTAGAAACCAGTTTTAAGACAATTTACTAGAAGAAGGACTAATTCGCCATCAGTGGAGAATGAGTCCCACTAGTCATCAATAGTGATCTCTAACAGATTCCAAAACCTTCTAGCATTAATATTCCATCTCTAGCTGCACTCTGTTCAATTCATTCAATTTTGTTTTCATTTGTACATGTTTTTAGTTCATTTTTGCATACAACACTGTGTTTTCAAAAACTTCATATTTCTTAGTTTTGCATACATAATCAATAACATTTTTCAGTTCTTTGCATTTAAATTACTTCATTTAGGCATATTGCATCTATATCATATCCATCTTTGAGTGTAAACATTACATTTTCGGCCCTAATCATATCTCCTTTTAGGTGAAAAACCCTAGAAGGAGCATATAGAATTAAGGTTACCAAAATCTTTGTTTTCATTTTGGTGAACCTATATATTGAACATCATCTTTCTGATTTGCATTGCACTTACATCCTAGGACTCATTTCATTAGCTTTTGCATTAGCTTTTTGCATTGTTTTTGCATCCTAGGCCTTACGAACTTGCATTAGTGAATATCTCATATAGATTTCATTTTTGCACCTTAGAACATTACAAAAACTAAAATTGTGCATCTACATCTTCATTTTGCATCTAGAACGCATAAAATTCAATTTAATTGTTTTGAAAAAACACAAAAAATTCCACCCCTAGACTCATTCGCCACCTTGGGTGAATCAGTCCAGTTTCACTTTTTGCACTACAATTTTTGTTATTTTTCCTAGTAATTTCTGTATTTCTATTTTCTAGTATTTATTTCCTGTTTTAGTTTACAACAATTCTATTATTTGCATTTTATTCTTCCTAGATTGCATTGCATTTGCATTCACCCCACCTCTTGTGGTATTTGTATGAGTGTTTAGTGCCCTATTGATAATACTTTAGTGAGAATAAGTTCCCAACTCATGGCATCCCGTGATAACACACTCATTGTGGATCTTGGGTTGTCTCGAGATCCTACTCTTGGTATGGACAATGGTGCATTAGGAATAAATACTACCACTAGTACACCTTTACCTTCACATACAATGCATGTTCACACACAAAATTATCTCATTCCACAAGATAAATTCATTAACATTCATGAGGATTTAGCACATTTGCATGTTCAAAACTTGTATCTTGAAAAAATTTCAACCATTTCAATTCTTGCTATAGATAACATCCATCAAATACTTGAAAGTGATGAGGGCTTAGATGTCATGAAACAAATTATTGAAATATACCAAAAACAAGCTTCTTCCACCTCTAGTACATCTCAACTGGTAAACACTATGGTTAGCCAAGGAGGATCTCACATTCCTCCTTCAACTGCAACATCCATACCTACCTATACCACGCCTCAAGTTACAACAACCATGAAATAAGTTAGTAATGTGATTCCTTTCACTATTCCAACTAGCATTCCTAGTTCTTTTGTGGCATTGAATGTTCCATCCTCCACCACCTTCACCACTATTAGTGTCTCTTTCACTTGTCCTAACATTACATATACACCATCACCATTCTCTCTTCCACCTCATACCACTTACATTGACCCTCTCATTACACAACTCTTCCAAACTATTTCTTCCATGCAATAAAAAATATCTACCATTAACCAAAATCAAACCACACCACCCACCTTCTATGTCCATAGCAGCCCATTATCTTTAGAGATATTATGAACATCGATGCCACATGGAATCGAAATGCCTCGGTTTGAGAAGTAAAGAGGTAGAGGAGACCCTAGTAATCATGTTAATTCCTATACAACCTTGTGCAGTGATTTTGTCCTTGACAATAAACTGTTAGCTAAACTATTTCCTAGGACCTTAAAGGACATTGCCTTAGAGTGGTTTTCAAACTTACCTAATCATTCAATTTGATCATTTAATGAACTTTTTGATGCCTTTATAAGTCATTTCCAAGTCCATATGACTCGCAAAAAGACAATGGCTGATTTAATGAGATATAAACAAAATGAGGATGAAAAAGTCACTAATTTCATTTCATGCTATCAGTCATTGTATGCTCAAGTGGATGTCAAGATTCCTAATTCCCATCTATAAATGATGTTTATTGAAAAATTGCAAACCCACTTTCAGGATAAATTGACCCTGATGAAATTTCATTCTTTCATGCATTTGTGACTATCAAAACTTGGTTACTAGTCATGATGAAAAATCCACTTCTAAATGAGTTGAGAATTCTATACAAGGCAACCCAAAAAACTCCTAAAACTTTTGAAAACCAAACAAAGGATTTTTACAGTTCAATCCCCCTCCTCGACAACCAACTCAACTCATTCCTAATTAGGTGGTTATTGTTAAAGTAGTATTTCCCTTTACCTATGGGGAACTGGAGAGACAATTTACCCCCTTACCTGACACTCTTTACAACACCATGACCCAGCTATTGCAACAATAGAAGATTACTTTACCTACTGTTAAACCATTAGATACCACTAAGCCTTTGCCTCCCACCTTTCAACCCAATGCTTATTTCCATTTTCATAGACAAAATGTACATGAAATAGAGTAGTGTAAGTGTCCTAAACACATCGTGCAAGACCTCATTGATTCTGGTTGTCTATCTATTTCAAATGTTAATGTTAAAGGGAATTCGTCTATTGCCCCACCCAATAAAATTTGCAAATTTTTACCAATCCCATGCCTAAACATACAATTTCATTTGTCAAAGCCAATGAAACTCAAAATAGTGATGTGATGATTGTTCATAAAACTATTGAAAACAGTGATCCTATTCAACATCCCTCGTAAGGGCCCACCTAAGAAAAATCTTGATATTACTTTCACTTCTAAAGATATTCTTCCAAATCTTCCTGATTGTCCTCTCTACACAGATGGATGTATTTATTATAAGCCCACTAATGGGATACTTGTAGATCTCACCTATGGGGAGAATGTGGTCACTAAGGAATTTTTGGTCTTGCATGATCTTTATCAAGATAACTATGACAAACAAAGAGCATGGATCAAGACACGTAATGCTTTCACATGCCCTACCATTGGATAAATTATTCTTCCTTTATAGATAGGACCTAAGATAGTGGATGTTACATTTTCCATCATTCCACAATTGGATCAACTTTGTTTGTGGCTAGGCTATCTGTGGCTTTGCTCAATGAAAGTTGCACCTTTAGTCATACAAAAATGCTTAACGTTTATGCATGACAATGACATATTCACTATTCACCAGTGTGGCTTTAACCCTTTGTATTCTAAAGGAAACTTCTCCATAGATGACTTTTTGACCCATCATGATCCTGCATATACCTATGGCTTTCAAATATTCGGGGTCTGATGTGGGCTCTTTTTCTTTAACTTGATCATGCGATGGAATTGCATCCATCTGCGGTGTTAGTTCTTCTTTCTTTAATTCTTCCTAGAGTAACATCTTTTGTTCCAGAATAAATATAATATCCCATAGAGATACATTAGCGAGCGCCTTCTTCAACTACTCAACCACCTTGAGCATTCTAATTGTCATCACCTTAGGTTTGAATGATGGTATCTCTCTCATCTTTAGGAGAGGCCAATCTGATATGGATGAGCTTAGTGCTTTGTCTATCTCCTTTTGTGGCAATGGTGGATCTTACGACTGTTGAGTGGGTAAGGCCTGGATGGATTTCTTTTCTTATGGCTATGGTTGATGTGGCTATGGATGTTGAGGAGCTTGTTGCACGTATTCTCTAGTGAGCCTTCTTTTGGATCTTGTGTTGTAGTCTGACTATACTTGTAGGGCACTAATCATCAAAGCATCATTTGCAAATACTACATATCCTTCTTCCATCCAAGAGAAGAGTGCTTTGTCTAGTGCAATGTAAACCTCTTGTTCTAAGAAAATTATTTGCATTTGTGTTTTGAAGTGGGCATTCTCCATTTCATGAGACTAATATTTTTCCATGTTTGAGAACATGCCCTGGCTCCTTTGCTCTGCTATCTTCTACTAGAGATTTTCCCTCAGAAAATTCTAGGGCATATGGCTATCACTACATTGGAAGAACCATGTGTTCTCATCCTCCACTAGGTTGTTCTAGCCTGGGACTAAATCTTTTCTTGGACCATTCCTAATGGTCTAAAGAGGCATGGTAACCATGACTAACTAGTTTGTAGGCACCAATTGCTTACTTCCTCCTTTAGAGGATCCTTGATTTTTTTTTATTGATGAGATGTTCTTCCTCCTTGATAGGTCTATGTGGGGAGCTTCATAGGTGTTTCTTTCTATCATCAGATGAGGACCAACTCATTTGTAAAGGACTAAATGAGATTCTTCATATCATTGACATCTGTTGCTAATGAAGAAGATCCTGATGTGCTTGGTTGCATACCAGGGTATACATACATGGATGGTGGTATAGACGACGTGGTTGCCTTTGGAGTGGAGGCACTTGGAGTTACTTCTTCTCAGGGTCCACTAGATATTTTCATGAAGATGGGCATCACCAGACAAGGTGGAAGCTTCTTGATATCAATCAGACTATTTTCTGCATGCACAACCAGATTGTATGCATTGGGAAGAATATCTCCTCCCATAGATTGAACCATGACTGTGATATCTGAATTGAAAGCCTTTAGATAAAACATGAATGCCATAGCAGTTAGAGGCTTGGTAGTTACATGAATCTTTTACTAGGTTTTGTGAAACCTAGTGTTGAAGTCACTCATGGCCTCTTACGAGCCCCTTTTGAAGGTGATTAATTGATGTAGCAAAGAGGAGCGATCTTCCTTTTTCGAGAAGTGATTGAACAAATTCTCTCTGATTTGGTCCCAAGAGTGGATAGAATCAAAATCCAAAGACCTATACTAGTCTTGGGATTTTACTTTGAAAGACACGACTAGCAACCTAAGAGACACATTCTCTTCTGCAATTTTATTTACTCTACATACCTTCTCTATACCTTGGAGATGTTTGAAGTGGCTCTTCAAATCCTCCCCAAAAAACTTTGGGATGGCCTTGAGAGCATTGGTGGGTATGGTTGGCAATACATCTAGGGGCGTAGGTGGTTATAGCGGATTATCACTATCCCATGATACAAAATTTTTTGGAGTAGGGGTACCTACATGAGCCATTGTAAATAGATTCCTATGGATAGGGTATACAGGTATTCCAATTTGGAAAGTTCAGCCTCCTCATGGAGTAGTTAACGCTCTGGATTGTGGGCTAAGACTTCTTACCTTGTTGCTTCTTATAAATGATACAAAACCTGTAAGTTTTCTTCTCCTTGATACCAAGGTAGGTAACTAGGAGTACAATAAATGGCCTCTTGAAGAGGATCTTGTTTGGATTCTGGGAATAGAATTTATCGCATTATTTATTGGTATGATTTAAGAAATATTTTTGACTTCTAATTAGACATTCAAAAAAATTTGGTCCCATTGGTCATGCTATAAAAATAACTGTTGATCATTAAAACTTGTGCTTCTCCAACAACCCTATGAGAAATTCAGCAAGTGGGGGACCAATTTGCGCCTCATTGAATGACCTCTAAGATTTTTAAAGAAAGTAAACTCTTCTTTATGTTTGGAGGAAAAGGGTAGAAAGAAATGCAAATAAAACATAAAAATGATGATGCGCCAAAGCTTTTACAATGTTTCAAACCTTACCTATTCCTTGCTACTAATATGATAGACATAGAATGTCATAGACCCTTCATTGTTGGGAAGAGAATGAGCAAAAAATGCAAAAGAAAGCACAATGTAGTCTTTCAAATATCCTCATTGGAAGCACCCATTAAGGTCCAATCAAACATAAGAAAAAATCTTAAAGATTAACATAAATATCCTGAAACTTATAGTCTAACCCTTCTTCCTTCACAACATAATATGGAAAATGACAAACTCTTTACAAAATGTGGAAAATTTCAATAGATTTAATCCAATTTTTGAAAGCTAGCATTCAACATAGAAGCTTAACACCATGCAAATTAGTTATCCAAACTACCAAAGAAAAATTAACACAAAGTATTTAATCATAAACAAAATATAAAAAGGAAATTTCGCAAGGGCCATATCATGCATAATTTCAAAGATTTCTCCCAAATAGATCAAACTTTTATAATATTTGAACTAAAAAAAGGTAGATGTCAATCTAATAGTTTGAATTAAATATAACATGCCAGAGAGAATAGTATTATTCTATAAAAACCCTTCTTCTAAAACAAGAAACTCCCTAATAGATCAATATCCTTCAAAAATATTTTTGAAGCAATTTTCCTAACTTTTTTACTCAATGCTACCAACCCCTATTTATAACCAAAAGAAGAGAACTCTTTTGCAAACATTCCAAAAGCAAAAATTTCTAGATGCTTGATTTTGATAGCTCACAATCCAATCTTATATCTTGATTAGATCATAGTAATCTTTGCTCATTACGTCTCAACTGCTTCATTAATGGCTTTAGATATTTTAGTGGAGATAGATGTTAGAGGACAATCAAATTTTAACACATCTGAAAAAAAAATTGATTGATCAACCATAGAGGTTGATGACACTGACTTGAAGGTTCCACCCTGAAAAACTCCACCCAAAGAGATTACTCCACAAAAAATACAAACTACCCAATGCTAATATATGATGTGTCAAGTGAGCAGGTGATCTCATATGTGTAAGAGTAGCTTTGAAGAAAATCCCTACCAAGCTGACACGTACCCAAAATTACACCTGAAAGGAAAATGATATGTAACTAAAGACGCACAGCCACCATGTAGCACATTGCATGCCATTATGTAGGAATGGACTTTATCCTTTGGATGTGGATTCATCATGAAGCAAAAAACAAGTAAGGGTTGAAAACCAAAGAAAATATTGAAGAAAAAATTGCTTTAAAAAAGAAAAGAAGAAGAAAAAGAAGAAATTTGATTCTAATTATTAGTTTGAGAAGGAAGATGGTGATGTATTCAATGTAGCTTTGGAAACTTGTGCAAGTAATGATGCATGGTTAATTGACTCAGGTGCATCTTTCCATATGACCTTTAATCGATATTGGTTTTCTAAATATGAAGAATTTGATGGAGGTAAGGTGTACCTGGGTGATGATTCTCATTTAGACATTGTTGGTTGTGGTAAAGTTAAAATGAGGTTTCTTGATGGTAGAATAAGAAGGATTAATGGTGTGTTGCATAACCCTGGTTTAGCACAAAATTTGTTATCTGTGAGAAAACTAATAGATTTAGGTGTGCAAGTAGTATTTTATGATGTAGGATTAAAGATGGTCATAGTGCTATGGTGATTACAAGAGGTGTCAAATATAGCACATTGTATAAGCTCGATGCATGCATTGTAGAGTGAAATAATACTTCTAAGAAAAGCAAGTGTGGAAGAAGTGAGGGTTTCACCTTCAGTAGATGGTCATGGATTTTGGGTACCCAAGGGTGCTCATTCTTTTGAAACAAAGTTACCTATAGAGAAAATTATATTATAGCACAAGAGACTTGACCACATTAGAGAAAAGGTTCTAAGAACCTTGAAAAATAAAAACCTTGTTGAAGATCTATTTGATTGTAATCTTGAAATTGATTTTTGTGAGAATTGTATTTATGGAAAATAAATTGCATGTAGTTTTACTTGAGTTCTCATAAATCTTGTGGTGTATTGGATCTTATTCTTTCTAATGTGTTTGGTCTTGTAGATGTTTCTTAAATTTGTAAACCTGCATATATTGTTTCATTTATTGATGATTATAGTAGAAGGACGTTGTTATACCTTCTAAAGAGTAAATATGAAGTTTTCAATCAATTTAAAGAATTTAAAGCAATGGTTCAGTTATAGACTAGAAATAAAATAATTTTTTTAAGGATTGATAATCATGGTGAGTTTTTCTTTAATGATTTTTATAGATTCTATAAATATTTTGGTATTCATAGACAAAAGACAACTCCATATTCTCCACACTAGAATGGAGTTGTAGAAAAAAATGAACATGACACTGATGGAGAAGGCTAGGAGTATGGTTAGTGGTGCTAGTCTAGAACAAAGGTTTTGGGTTGAAGCTATTGCCACTGCTTGTTACCTGATTAACAGGTCTCCTACATTAGCTCTTGTTGATAACATGCCTATAAAGGCATGGTTGGGTCACAAGCCTTCATTAGGACATCTTAGATCTTTTGTGTTGTGAGGCATATGCACATATGCCAAAGGAGAGGTGATAAAAGTTGGAGAAAAAGGCTTTGAAATGTATCTTCATCATATATAGTTATGGTGTGAATGGATACAAGCTTTGTGGTCCTGTTGCACATAAGGTAATACATAATAAGTGTTATTTTTAGAGAAACTAAGCCTTCTTCTGTTATATTGTAGCCAAAACAAAGTAAACAAGAAGATGTGATTCACTTTCCTTCTACACTTGAGAAATTTGAATAAAGGCACATGGATAGACAAGAAGTTGAGGAAGCTCATCTAGCTCTAAATCTTCAGAAGAGGAGGAAGAACCTCCAACTCAACTTGTTCATACGTCTACAAGGCATAGACAACCACCTGAAAGGTATTCACTTGATGATTGGAGATTTTTTTTTTCTTTAAATACTGGCATGGATGAACCTAGATCAATAGAAGAGGCATTAGGTATGAATGATGTATAATCTTGGAAGATTGCTATGAATGAAGAAATGGTAGCTTTGAAAAAGAATGATACATGGGATCTTGTACCATTTCCTGAAGGATGAAAACCTGTTGGTTGCAAATGGGTGTTGAAGAAAAATATTTGTTTAGATGGAAGTATTAACAAATACAAAGTAAGGTTAGTTGCAAATGGTTACTCTCAAGATGAGGGTATTGATTATGATGAGATATTTTCTCCTGTTGCAAAAATGAAATCCATTAGATTTTGTATTTCTATTGCCACTACTTATGATTTAGAGGTTGATCAAATATATGTGAAAACTATTTTCCTTCATGTTGACTTGGAGGAGGATATTTATATGACATAGCCAGATAAATACATGGTGAAAGGTAAAAGTAAATTGGTTTGTAAATTGAAGAAATCTTTGTGAAACAAAGAAAATATGGATTGGGGGTGGTTTTATCCTTTTGGGAGATAGAACACTAGGGTTGGAATCCTATTTCTTCAAGTTTCACTCAAGGAAACTCTAGAGATCTCGATCCAAGGATAGAATGAAGGAAAGAGGTATTCTAAAGGTTGTCCTAGGGTATGTTTAGAGACTAAAAGGGAGTTCACCACCATGATAGGGATTGGAAAGACTAGTAACATACAAGATCTAATGACAAAACCTAATGCTATACAAAACACAAATGAAGGTTTGAAATTCTAAAAATACTAAATTTAATGTACACTAGGACTCATATGCTAGGTTGGGTAATTTAGTCTTAAATTAAGGTTTCTAGGTAGGAATAGAAATCTGGTAGTGACAAGTCTAGAACTACTAAAATATGGAAAAAGCCTTATATTGGGACTCATATGCTAGAATTGGAATATTAGTCATGTTTAGCTTCTTTGGAGGGTCATGATCTAAATCTACTCTTCTATCTCTACTCTTCCTTCTCAACCTAATTTTTGGATATGAACTACTAAATTATGCTTTGTAGGTTTCTTTTAGTGATCTTGTAAATAAGGTAACAAATTTGACAAATTGAAAACTTCTTCCAATCTTGCTCTTCAATGTATCTTCAATCTACATCTACAAATCACACAATAAAGAGAGGGGAAAAAGTTGTTTTGTTAGTGGATAGGGGTTTTCCTTGGTGAAACCCCATTTTGGTAATCCAACCTTGAAATGAAATGAAATGAAAAGGAGGAATGATGAATGAACAAAATGATATCCTGCAACTCAACAAACCCTAGGAACAAAAGGTTGCAATCTTGCATGTAATGGCTACAATGGATCTAAACCTTGAATTTTTCTTGAATGATATAAATCTTCATTTGAATGCTTACTTGAATCATAAAACCCTACATCACAAAGGTTATCTCAAAAACAAACATGATGCATCATGACTTTGACATTTTTCTTGATACTTGAATAATGCTCCAAAATGCATTATAATAAGCTCTTGAATGCTCTTATAATCACTAATTTTCTATAATTTATGAATACTTAACTCATGGCTAGGAGAAAAATGATTGAAATAACCTTGTATTAATACTTGTTTATGCTAAATTTCCTGAAATTACAACACTACAAGCCGACATCAGATCTATGAGAATAAAATCTCACCAAGAATTTAAATTTAATTTAGGTCTAAGATAAGCGAGACTCATATGCCAGAAGTGGCATACGAGTCCCATTAGGCTAAGCTTGGGACACATTTTTTAAGAAAAGCTTAGATTAGTGTGAAATCTAGATTGGGGCCCCAAAACTTAGGTGGGACCCATACACCCAAGGTGGTATATGAGTCCCAAATCACTAAATATGGGCCATACAATCTAAAAACACATGAATTATGATTGGATATTAGTAAATATCAAGATTATCCTAGAAAAGATGCATTAATTAAGGCTTGTGGATACAAAATAAGGCCAAATAAGTCATAAAGAAGTTAAAGTAATTAATAAAAAACCTAGATTAGTGTGAAAGTGTAAGAAAACACTTTGCAACACCCTAAATAAGGAAAAATTAAGTCCATTTAGTTCACAAGGGCCCAAACAAGTGTGAAAATGTAATGGGATACATTTTTCTACACTACACTTTGTATGGTTTAAAACAGAGTCCTAGGATGTGGTACCAAAAATTTGATACATATGTGTTGAGTTTGGGATTTGAGAATTCTAAATCATATCATTGTGTTTATTATAAAACTAATGGTGATCATTTCCTATTTATTGCATTATATGTTTCAATGGTATGTTATTCATTGGTAAAAGGAAAGGTATGAGTTTAGAACTGAAATCTCAACTTGCTGCTATGTTTGAAATGAAAGATCTTGGTGCAACTAAGCACTTTCTTGGGATGGAAATTGGAAGAGATATAGTGAAAAGAAAGCTTTGGCTTAGCCAAAGTAAGTATGTCAATTCAATTTTACAGAGGTTTGATATGCAAGATTATAGAGCATTGTGTGTTCCTCTTTTACCTAGAATAAAATTATCTATTTTAGATTGTCTGACATCCCCATCAAAGATGGAAGACATGAGCAGAGTACCTTACCAAAGTGGAGTTGGAAGTTTGATATATGTTATGGTTTGTACTAGACCAAACATTTCACAAGCAATGGCAGTTCTTTCTAGGTATATGTCTAGTCCTAGTAGAGTTCATTGTGATGAAATTAAAAGAGTCTTCAAATATTTGTCTGGTATCTCAAATTATTCCTTATGTTATCATAGTAGTATGATTGAAGATGAGATTTCCCTTGATATTTAAGTTATGTTGATTCAGAATGGGCAAGTGATGGTGATAGTAGAAGATCCACCAGTGCTTAATTGTTTACTTTATTTTTTGGTGTAATTAGTTGGATGACTAAGTGACATGATGTGGTTGCTTTGTCCACTATTGAAGTAGAGTATATGGCATCTACTCATGCTTGTAAAGAAGCCATTTGGCTTAAGTGACTATGTTCAAATATTGGAATAAAATAAGTTGCAGTGACAATTTATTGCAATAGTAAAAGTGGGATATGTCTAGTTAGGAACCCAACATTTCATGCCAAGATGAGGCACATTGATGCACATTATCATTTTGTTAGAGATATGGTCAAAGATGGCAGGGTGAAGTTGGTTAAGGTAGAGACTTTGATGAATGTTGTTGATTCTTTAACTAAGCTTGTGAGCATAGAGAATTTTAGATGGTGTTCAGAGATGATGGGCCTTTTGACCACTAGCAATTAAGAGATGATGACGACTCCCTTTCATTTCCCTTACAAGGTGTTCAAAAATTGGGATATTTGTTGAGAAAATGTGTCTCAACCTTGGAATTACATAAGGTACTATTCATACATAAGATACTATTTAGTCGATGACAATGGGGAGAGTCTAGGGCAGATCTTGTTCATCATTATGTCTTGAATATCTGACAACTAATATTTTATTAGCTTGATTTTCCCTAGAAGGAAACCCTATTTTATGAGGGCATTGTATTGTACAACTATGTATTGCGATGTATTCTAAGAGTCTGATAGCGATTCTATTACCTCTACTCTTGTGAGAAGCTTACTTTGCAAGTATATTGTAATCTTTTTGATTTCTGAATAATATATTGGGTGGCTTTTGGAGTGTGGGGTTTTTCCCCCAAAAGGGTTTTCCTTACTTCAATCATTGTGTTGTTGTATGCATGATATTTTTGTTTATTTTTGTTTAAGTTTCTGTAACTATTAAATTTCTATTAAAGTTTTGCATTATTCTCCTCTCAAGATTAGTATAGGAAGTTGTTCTACTACCTTAGCTTCCTTACAGGTGGAAGGACTAGAAGTGGTACCTAGACACCCCATTCAAAAATTACAAGCCTCAACTTGGTTATCAATGGCTATCACTGCTTTTTCCTATGATTGATAGTTTGAACTAGAGATGGAATCTCCAGTCTTTAGTGTTTGTTTGGCATATAAATATTTTATTCTATTTGGTCTACAAGTGTTGATCCAAATCTCACTACACTTTTCTTGGTGACCTATTCTTTTCCAAGGCTTAGCAATGGGGTCTCAACTAGTCTAGTGGGGTCTCAACTTGTCTACTTGGGGGTCTAGGACCCTCGTTACCCTTTTTGTGGGAAGGGCAAGTCTTTTGAGGACCTCTTCTAGTTTTATACTAGAGCTCAACAGTTGTGGAATTGGATTCATGATTTCTTTCAGACATTCAGGCTAGAGCCTTTTCCTGGCATATTGCTTTGCTCAACGACTCTCTAAGGCTTCCCACAAAGTATACCCAGATTTGGCATGCTTTCAAGGTGGAAATCCTCTTTAGTGTTTGGAAAGATAGAAATGCATGCATATTTTTTCACAAATAGATTAATAAATTTGTTTCTTTATATTCTAAAGTGATTATTTTCTCTAATGTTCTTTTGTAGATTCAAGTGCAAGCAAATAAGGTTGTGCTTGAAGTTGCTCCTCTTTAGGAGTTCTTGGACCACTAGGGTAATGCCCCTAGCACTATTGTGTGCATTCCTCCGTCACCCACTTCTTCCTAGCACTGATCACCTTCATAGGGTTGTCAAGGAAGTGACTCTACCATGGACTCTTGCCCCCACTCTTAGGCTCCTCCTCAACATGACTCTCACCCTCCTTGGCATTCTCCTTCTCCTCCTCCATTGGATGACTTGGGGTGGCCTTATGGAGGGATAGCGGGGGGCGGTTCTAGTTGGCCAAATGCTATTAAATGATTCCCATGGTTGGATTTAGCAATCTCACCTCAACGAGAGGATAAAGATAAAGAAAAAGATGAAGAGGGTTGGGCTCCCCCCTGATGTCACTCTAGACCCCGCTAATGTATGGGGGGATAAATTGGATGACAGGGTCCCTCTACCCTTTGATGGAATTACAATGACTGCTTGATGGCCTTTTATTTTATTATGTTTGTAATGTTTCTTGCTTTCTGGGCTCGGCCCATATGAGTCTGGACTTTTGGGATTTTCCCATGTGACTCTCAAGGTGTTCCTTTTTACCACCCACCTTTTTCTTGTGAATATGTATTGATATCTTTAATATTAATATAGATATATTCCTATTCATCAAAAAAAAATTGTGTCTATACTTATAGAGTATGTTATCTTAATCCTCATATCTATTCTTATAGAGAATAACAAAAAGGTAGTTTAAATTAATGCCTTATCATAGTAGGTTTAATTAAACATTATCATCATATTCTTCTACAACTTGCACAAATTATTTATGAACTATTTTTTTAATCAAATATATATTCTTATTTTTAAATGTTCAAAAAATCTATATGTTCAAAATCTTTTGAAATTGCTTCATATTGTTTAGATCGATAGTAAGGGCAGGATAGCATGTGAATTCACACACTTTTTATTTCTTCATTCAATCATTTCTAATAGAAAATAAACACATATATTTATGTTCATTACTAATTGGTTTATGGAAAAATAATCAACCTTTTAAATAAATAGAATGTCTCAATTTAATTATAAATATAGAGGGTATGAGTGAAAATACTTAAAGTAGATGGAATAAGGAAAGGATACAAATTTTAAAGATGGCTACTTTGAACATGACTTTGAATATTTTTTAAACATAAAATAGATAATTAACACATGTTTAAGGAATGAAAATCAACATAGTTAAAAGATTATGCTCAGATTAAGATGTCTCAAATCAATTATAAATATAGAGTGTATGAGAGTCTTATAAAGGACTAAAATTATGTCATGTCAAAAAGTGTGTCAACTTCAATTTCAATTGAAATAATTTTTTCTCTTTGTCGTAGACAAACATTTTAAAATTATAATAATTATTTGTTAATTTACATGATCAATATTTAAAAAAGAGTCCATAAAATTGTTTATTTAAGAAAAAACCCTACAAATTTAGTAATCATCTAAGGACCATCAATTACAAAATAAATATCAATTAGAAACATGGAGCACTATGGAAAATAAAGAAAACTAGTGCATATTATACTACATTTAGAGCATTTAGAATTCTACATAATCTATCTTTTGTTCCTTCAACCTTTTGAAATTGGTAATGCATTTTGACTAAGAGTGAAAGGGGGTTTCATACTCCAACCTAATTATATAAAATCCTCAAATGTTCTTGTTAATGCCACGTTTTGTTTGACGATAGATACTAATGAAAGTGAATAAGCATTACAATAAACATTGAGAGATGATGAATTTGTACGATTCATTTAATAGCCCATAAACTAAATCACATGCACAATTTAATACTTAGTAGTCTCTAGATCACAAAACATCTATATCACATAATTTCAAATTTTGAAATCTAATTGTTGAACACAATATATAATAAAAATCTTCAATAACAATAACTCTAATCCCAACAAGATCACAACAAGAGCTGAGCAATCTTCTTAAAATCCTTTTCATTTTTCTTTTGCAGTTCAATATTAATTTAAGGTGTGATTATCATTAATTGTTTTACCAATAAATTATATAAATCGAATTATAAGCTGTGACCTTTTTTCTCCTACAATAAGAGATGCGTCTTAAATTGCTTTTCTTTTAACTTCAGTGCACACGATATCATTGACTATAGGTTTGCGTATTTTTTCTTTCAACGTACGACGTTAATAAACGACAGTAGAAGGGTATTTCGAAGGCCATGCAGACAAAAGAATTCCTGTTAAGATCGATTATGAGGGCCCATATGATTTTGATATGTATTTCAGCTTTGGCATAGCATGATCTTAACAATACGACAGAATCATAGGAGATGCTATCAAACGCGTGACTATGGCATATTTAGACGTTAGCTCTTTCAAACCTTGAAACAATCCTCTTTGTTGTATTTTTCTCTTTGTTTTGTTTCCTATCCTTGGCATCTTCTACTAGAAGAAAAGTTGCAGTGTCGTGCGGGGAAGAAACGCAATAGAAACTAAAACATTTAAAATGAATCGTTTCGATTTCAGAAAGATTTAGCCTAAGGTTTTTGATTTGCAAACCATGGAACTCAGAGCATCCTCCATCCATCAAGTAGTGCGAACACAATGGTGCCACCTGAGCGCTATTATCGTTTCAGGCATGGGTTTTTTCACAGCTGCTTATGACTTATTCTGCATCCCTGCTGTTTCAACTCTACTGGGAAGACTTCACTACGGTGAAGCGATGCCTCTCCTTACAAACTCTGCAGTCAATGGAATTGCTCTCTGCGGATTATTTGTAGGTCATCTATACTTCGGTTGGCTCGGCGATAGAATGGGACGCAAGAAGATTTACCGAATGACTCTCGGAATTATGATCGCCAGTTCCATCGGCTCGGGAGTTTCCATCGGAAGATCCAAGGTAGTTGTGATAGGAAGTCTATGTTTTTTCAGGTTCTGGCTGGGCGTTGGCATTGGCGGGGACTATCCACAGTCTGCGACAATAATGGCGGAATACGCAGAGACAAAGAAGAGAGGAGCTTTCATGGCTGCCGTATTCTCCATGCAGGCTATGGGAATTCTGGCCGGTAGTGTTGTGACGATGACTGTCTGCTACTGTTTTAAAGCAGTGTACCCAAAGCCATCATTCGGGCAGCAGGATATCGTGTGGAGGATAATCCTAATGATTGGAGCCGTTCCAGCCGGGTTCACATTATACTGGCGAATGAAAATGCCCGACACCGACCACCTAAACACCATTGTGGCCAAAAACGCCAAAAAAGCCGCGGCCGCATTGTCAAACGTTGTTGGAGTAAATACGACAGAAGGTGAAGCGAATTCGAGCATAACTGAGCAGCGCAGGGAGTTGTATGGACTGTTTTCCAAGGCTTTCCTGAGAAACCACGGTCGCCACTTGGTGGGCACCATGTCCTGCTGGTTCTTCTTAGATATTACATTCTACAGCAGCAGTCTGTTTCAGAAAGATGTATATCGAGCTGTCGGTTGGATAAAGAACTCGGGTGATTATGCAAACGGGTTGGATGAAGCTTTCCGAATAGCCAAAGCACAGGCTTTGATTGCACTTAGCGGGACTCTGCCAGGGTGCTTCTTCGCCATTCTGCTCATCGATCGTCTAGGCAGGGTCAAACTTCAGATCGTAGGATTCTTCTTCATGGCTGTCTGTTTATTCGTGCTAGCCATTCCTTACAATTATTTCTGGAATAAAGGGCATTGGGATGGGTTTCTAGCGGTCTATACATTGACATTTTTCTTTTCAATGCTTGGGCCCAACACAACGACTTTCATTGTGCCAGCAGAGTCATTTCCCGATCGGATGCGATCGACATGTCATGGTATTTCTGCAGCAGCTGGGAAGGCCGGCGCTATGATTGGATCTTTTGCATTTCTGTATGCTTCACAATCCACGAATAAGAATTCCCCTTATCGTTACAAAGGTTATCCCATTGGAATAGGTATGGCTAAGGCTCTTGTTCTTCTTGGAGTGGCGAGTTGCCTGGGTTTGGCGTGCTCATTTCTGATACGAGAAACGAAGGGCCGGCCATTGGAAGACACCGGGCGGGAAGCTGTTCTCTCCGAGTTTACCAGTGGGCCCACTTCTGCTACGTTTGACGATAGCATCGAGACTATTCCCCATGCCACTCAGTCTTCCCCTGTTATTTTTTATATGGAGCCAAGGAATGCGCGAGAAAACATATTCATTTTAAATTATGTATACCTCATTTGTTAATAAAAGCCCTGAACAAAGTTTAGCATGAAGTTAGATAGAGTCAATTAATAAGTACACATTGTAGACATATTAAACACTAGATGTAGAGATGTTAAGAGACTAGGGAAGTGAGTCAATTGTTTCCCTCGGGGAATAACACCTAGATGCTCTTCATAACCAATGGCCCCAAAACTGCTCACGTAATACACAGGAAAAACGTATGCATACTCGTGAAGGGGATGTGCGAACATCTTACACTAAATCATGCAATGTTGGTTTTGATATCAATATAGGATATTTAAGCATTTTTGTATTGTTAACATTAGTAACTAGTAGTCGTATGCATAGGCATGCAACAATCAACCGATAGGAGCCAACCGTGGCGGGCAGTGTTTGTGTTGAGGAGGGTTGAAGCTTTTTATTTGCATGGAAAGGTGAGCGTGAATGAAACAGATGAGTTAGATTGTATGAATCAAAAAATGACAAAGAACATTTTGTATAAATTTTAGTTAACACTATTAGAAAATTTTGAAATCAATTTTGAAATTTGTTTAAAAGTGGGAACATAAAAATTAAATTAAATAATAAATTTAAAATAATTGTTTCTTCTAGCAAGAATATTTAAATTTTATATTTAATGGTAATAGACGCACATGTATATTGTCACTTTTTGAGTAGCCTATTGAATCAATTAGTCATTTAATCTTGAAGTTAATGGAAGTTTTTTCTAAGGGTCATCGCACGTGTGTATTTTTTAAAATTGGACAAAAAGAGTACATATTTTTTCCATGGAAGGAAGACGTTCAATATTGAGTACTTTTTATAATTAGTATATTTCTATAGTTTTGGAAATTAAAGTTTTAGTATGCATGTGTTTTTCTACAAGACATGGAAATTAGGTATAGGCATCTACACTTGTAATTCTATTGGTATCTAGACAAGGTGTGAGAGGAATTTGTATCTAACAATTGGTTTTCCAATTCAAGATTCAACCTAGATTATTTGCCAATAAATATTATAGAGAAAATAGGGAAATTGTAAAACAACTCCTAAAAGAATAGTTAAAAATTATAGCTAAATCACGGATGAGCTGAAATCCATAGTAAACATTTCCATAGAGCAGAAGTATTACAGATTACAATGCAATTGAGAATGGAAAAGTCCACTTTTGAATGAATGATTAAATAGTGCAATTGGAGAGTCAAAATAGATAATGTTGTAGGAGGGGAAAGTTGAGTACAAAATATCCAAGACAATATATTGATTCAGTTACATTCTGAAAAGAGCCATTTTGGTACTATACATATGTTGCACATTCTACATGATTAAATGTTGGCTTCTCAACAAATACAAACTTTAAACAAATAGCACATAAGCTGAAGATGTGATCACTTGGTATTATGTAAGAAACATGTTGTTACAAACCATGTTTTCTATACATGTATCTATATGAGAAAAGATATATGGAATCAAATGGAAAAACAAAAAACCCATGCTCATTATCCACACTTCTATATTGGCATCATGGATGTGAGGCCCCACCCTCCATAACACTATTGTAAGAGCACTCGATTGATTTTCAATAATATGTCTAGGGATC
Source organism: Sequoia sempervirens (assembly GCA_007258455.2). Lineage (NCBI taxonomy): Eukaryota > Viridiplantae > Streptophyta > Pinopsida > Cupressales > Cupressaceae > Sequoia > Sequoia sempervirens. The sequence continues at coordinate 152,333,204 of VDFB02000007.1, read as the reverse complement.
TTTCATGTTTGGATGTTTGGCATTATATTAAATACGAGGATTTTAATTCCAAACTAGGTGATAATGCTTAAAATGTAAAATCATTCCTAGGTCATAAATAATTATAGGAAATATTAAAACTTCCAATGGCCATATTATCAATTGACTTAAGTGGATAAATTCGACTTTAGAAATACCTTCACTGAAATCAAAGTATATGTGAATAGTATATTTCAGATAGAAGTTAAATATATGTTATGACGTATACCTTATATGGCTAAGGATCATATATAAGGATGTTAAGAAAATAATCTTGCATAGTGGTTTAGGAAAATAAATTTGTATGAGTCAATATAAAGAGTTTAATATAAAAAGTAAAGATAATCTAGGTGGTAAATTGAAGAGGCCCTTGTCGGGGTTAAGGCAATCATTGTGAAGGTGGAATAAAATATTTTATCCATCTTCACTAGAATTTTATTCTAGTAGAAGTAAGGTTGTTCACTATGTGTGCTATACACTGATTAGTAATCACATTTTGGGAATAAAATTCTTATTTTCCAATTCTACTTAGGACTCAAATCCCATAGTGTGTGCTTCACAATTTTAAATTACATATTATTTGGCCACTATAGCCATCATAAAGTTTGAAATTGTCTTGTTTTAGATGTACTTGGTATATTTCTTTCTCTCGTACCATTTATTTAAATTTTATAAATCATCAAACTTTCTTCATATTAGAACATTTCTATTTACACGTAAAATACATTAAGTTATCTTTGAAAACATATTAGAGAACATTTTTATGCGCTAAAGGTGTGTTCAGAGTCATTCATAAAGAGTTACAACATGGCTCAAACATTCTAGTTTTATATTCATGACACCAAAACGAAAACATAGAAACATAATACTTGAAATCAAATTGAAGACAATGTTTACAAAATTTTCAATCCTTCAAAATTTATTGGAAATTGAATACTAGCATCTTATAATATATTCTTGATTAGGCACTTATATACAATACTAATTTATCATGCTATCCATATCAAACTTATTTTACACATTTATGGAAGTAAAAGGTATATTCGAAATTAGCATTCATCCTATTTTCACTTATAGAACATTAAGTTGCTTTAAAGTCATATGCTTATATTAGTCTCACTTATTCCTCCAGGTAATGTTAGTCCTTACACCATAATAATATAAAAATCATAAAAATGATGTGTCGCATCCTACTCAGTCAAGTCTAAAGTGCAGCAGTTGAGCGATCAATATCATGGGCATGGGTTGTGTGAGTGTCTCTTATGAGGGCCTTTATTAGATTGGAATTGGGTATGAAAAAAATAAATATATAGTTCCCTGCCATCGCATTAAGGAAGTGAGGTGTTGAGCACTTACAATAGATAAATGGGACAGCAATGCATGATGTGATGGGGACGAGTGGCACAATAAGCATAATAGATATGCAATCTAGGATTCGAATTTGGTGACTGACACAACAACATATAATTAAGTCTAGGTATTCGAGGAGTGTTTAATGCCCACACTGATATGAAGTAAAGCAGGATACTACCTTTGATTATGACTGGTGTCTACCACCACTCATCTTGGTTTCCTACGTCATCACCATGTTGGGTAGGTTGTGGGCAGGAGGAGACTCATTGTCAAAACGCTAGATCCTCATCTATGATGCAACAGGGATAGCTTTGGCTTTGCGTGGGTGAAGGATTTAGATGTGATAATAAAAAAAAAATAAGGCAAATCCTGGAGTTTAGGGGGGGGTGAGGAGAACTATGGACAGGGAGGGTCTAGACGTGGAGGGAGCTTCCATTCGATGGTTTTGGGATGCCTGAATGCAAAGGCTAGGATTCCACAGGAATTTCTACTTATTTGCAGCCAACAATGGACTCCCATTATTTTGAACTGTACCCCACCATTTTTGTGTGGCAACCAAGAAGATTGATCAACTCATGAAGTCTAAGTAGCATGATCAAGTGATTTCATGCGCAAGAAGGCAGCATGTTGTACCTAAGATCGCATTCTTGAGGCATGATGTCAAATAGATCATGTGACTTGTCTATGTGTCCACATTTGCATGCATATCTACCAGAGCAGTTGTAACTACAACACCTTACAAAATTTCTTCCTGGCTTAAATGCTTGATCGATGTCCATACCAGGTTGCAAATCTCCCATTTTTTGGCGTAGGAAGAAGATGCTAGCAAAGGTGTAGATTATGATCCAGTGTGATTCGATTTATGCAGAATCTTAAAGGTAAGCCACTTGACATGTTTTCAATGAATTGTTTATGGACATTTGTACGTGCCCAGATCTCTTTGTTGCATTTTATTTCATTCTAATACAGCTCTATTATTATCTGGTAAACGATGGCATTTGTTCTGTGATTTTATCTGTGGCTATTCAATATATATAATGTTGTTGTAATACCTAGCGTTAGATCCTCTTTGTTTCTTCATTGTGCATATTCGAATCACTTCTGTTGTCTGATCTCATTTCAAAATAATCCACCTGTTATCTGTAAATGAAGCCATTGGTTCGCTGGTTTTATCTATGGTTGAACTGAACTGCATTTGTCATACCTCTGCAAGCATGGTTTAAGCATGGTTTTGTCTGAGATATGAAGTTTGGTCAGTTTGAATACGGGGCATGGGATTATACTTTAGAGTTATGAAATCTTAAATTCTTATACATTGATAATGTTATCTTAAAGTCTTCGGTGTATGACCTGATATTCAAATAATGGGAAATGAGTATATTCAATCCTTATATCTTGTCAAGAGATATTTTCTCTTTTAAATATCATTACAAGTGAAATGGATAATTCTATTTCTTTCTCACAGTCGATCCTCCATTAAGTCATTCCTTTGTTTTTAAACATTCTAACGAATATATTAATACTACTTTCACCGGGCGTTATTACAAATTTCATGATTAGCATTGACTTTTTTTAGGAAAATGGCTATTCCTTATCAATCTGCTCTGCCTGTACAATAGTTTGTTTTAGATACTGTAGTGAGCCTGAAGTAAAACATCATCTTTTGACTTAAGAGGCCTTCAAACCGTTTCTTTAAAATAGCTCCAAATGATGCGTTGGTGTTCCCATTTCACCTCTTACGGTAAGTAATGTCCTCTTTCCTTTACCTTCATCATATTGTATCACTCATATTACCTTCTTTAACTTGCATAAATTTGTAGAGCTAAAATCAAGACATGCTACATGTCAGCATCGATGAGGCCTTCATGTTCCTTATAAATGAGTTTTTAAAAGTGAGTGGGATTTTAAAATACATTTTTATTGTGCTGAAAGATGAGGAGGGGAATACATTCCCATACTTTTAAAAAGGAAGAGGTTCTAATAAATTAGAAAAAAAGTAACCACCTTATTAAGGATAGAAATTAGAACTACTAGGCAATCTTTTAAAAAAAAAGGATTCTCCTTTATACATCCCTCTTTCCTTTTCTTTAAAGGAAAATAATACCATGTATACAAAAGAGTTACTATATATTTATGTGAATTTTCTGTTCTTTAATATTTATTGTTTTTAAAAGAAATCTATTTTTTTTGTTTAATATGTATATATATTAATTATCTCATATCAGACAAGTAAACAATTAAAGATAAATAAACAAATAAGGAAACTAATAATCAAATAAAGTTTTAACTATTCTATTCACTAAGAATGGAATTGCAAGACAAAATGTTAAATGTGGTTTTCAACGTTACCATCAAGGTGGGTTAAAAAAGTAGGGTTATCAAGTTAAATAATGATCATAAATCAATCTTAAGGTCTTCTATTAACTAAGTTAGTACATTATTATTTATTTATTTCTCCTAGCTAGTATGTGTGCACGACATTGTTTGAGGATGTAGGCAATGTGTACAATATAAGACCCTAGATGAGCATGGTTAAATTCATTAGTAATTTTCATAACTTTAATCAAAAAAAAATTTAAAAAAAGAGAATTGTTGATTGTGTTTTTTTTTTCTTGTCAAGTTATCATAGCATAAATGTTAAACATAGTAGACAATACTTAATTGAGGATATCAGAATAGTGACATTAAGAACTAGGAATTCATTGAGTCAACTTTGTATTTTTATCTTCTAAGGTCTAAAATACATTCGTCTTGCGTATTAATTGACCAAACTTGAACCAAACGAGTAATTATTATTTCATTCAATTTGGGGTTATATCTATCCTATTGGACTTTTAGCTATTAAGTTATCGTTTTGGTAGAAGGTGAAGTGAATTCCAGTCAAGAAACGCATAATTAACATTGTTACTCAACTATCTTGATAAGTTGTTATGTGTCACTAGTTCAAGACTATAATTAAGTGTATGATTTCAATTTAAATTGTGATGTCAGATGAATTGGAATTTCCATTACCATTGTTATACGAGTCTATTAATTATTATTTAAATATTATCAATAGTAGCACTTTTTAAGCCATTGGCTAGTTGAGTACATAGGTGGGTTATGAGATGGTTTGGATAGGAAATAAAAGAGGAAATGGTGGTTAATTGACCGAAAACTATCGTGATAGTTGGTACCAAGTATCATTATCTTTTTAGTGAGAAAAGTATGCTAAGGGGGTATGCCCTATTGTTCTTCATAATATAACCATTTAAATTATTTGTGTAATATTAAAAATAATAGCGCTTTTAAAGTCATTAATTAGGTGATTAGATAGACAAACTAAGAGAAGATGTGGATTGGAATCATGTGGATCCATTTTGCAAATCAAGTGTGGATTTGTTGACAATAATGGGGTTATGGTGGTATTCTCCTCATCTTATCATTCTAAGTAATTTCTTCCTATCGTGCGAAGGATCCCCAAATTTGAACCATTATAGTCCATAGCATGTATTAATCGAATGGTTGGTAAACTAGAGGTGAATTAAACCTTGAGGGTGTATGTTATTGTAAAACCATCCTTGTAACTTAGCGATTTTGTTCATTTTTATCCAACCATGTGGGAGATGGTTGAAGTCCAGTTGTCGAACTACGGTTCCTCTGCGAATTATATACGTAGGCAAGGCCGTCAGAGACGAGCCCCCGAGGAATTAGGTCTTGCCCCTAGGCTTGTTCAGTCACTATTACTATTGATATATACATTGTATTTGCATATCTTGTGACTTGAATTAAGTTTGTGATTATTGATTTGTTAGTAGGACTAATCAAGCCTACCTTAGTGATGTGGATTCCATATCTCCATTTGAAACTTAACCTTGATTTCCTTAACAATTATGTAGATGGGTGAGTCCTTATAATTTATTCCAGTCAAATGTTTGTTATGCTTTCATGAAGTGCATGTATAGGAAGTTGTCTTTGGGAACTATGCTAGTGTTTACAGTCAAAATTTGAAAATTTTGTTTGTCTTTAATTGTATTTTTAGTGTAAAATTTTAGGCATTACATTTGGTATCAGAGCAAGGTTGCAGCTCTGGGATCTCTGGTTAGTGTTGTAGCCTTTTTGGTGTTGCTTCTGTGAATCTCCCTTGTGTGCTTACCTCCTTTGTTGTGACTAATGTTTGAAATGACCCTATGACATCTTTTCTTCCCTTATCCTTTAGTAAATGTTGTTAGCTTTGATTGAGTATTACATACCTCGATGCGAATGACGTAAGGGATTATGAAGTAAATGATACTAGGTTCATGAACCTTATGTGGGAAAATGATAGCGAGATAGTAATGCTCCTTAAAGGAATTATATAACGTGTTCTCTAAAAATTGGATAGAAGAGTAGTGATTTAACCATGACTGGGTTATGATCTCCTTGTTGTGAGGGATGGAAAGAATGATCTTATGTTGTCCTTCCTTTCTTTATTCTTGATAATGGTTGTTAGATCTGATCAAGTACTACATATCCCTGTTGTGAATGATGCAATGGAATGTGAGACCAATGATGCTATGTTCATATGCTTTATGTAGGATAAGAGTAGTGAAATACTAATGTCTCTTAAGGAATCATATATTCTACTCTATAAAATCTAGATAGAAAAAGTAGTGATTAAACTTTGTTGAGATGTGAAACTTTTCTCTATGTTGTTAAGTTGATAGAGTATTATGTAACCACTTGTAGATGATGCATTTGACTATGATGTGGGTAAGCAACTAAGTTTAGAGATTTTGACTTGGTAAAATCTAAATATAAGTCCACCTGTGTACCCTTCCTTAGGACTTGTAAATGGTTAGGATGATAAATTTCTTTTAACAAATTAAATGTGTCGATTGGATGTTCCATTCATGTTGGTTAGCATGTTGTGGTGAACTACCCTTGTGAAAACCAAGTCAATTTGCAATAAAAATGGAAATGAAAACAAAGTGAATGGATAGAAAATGTTAGTTCAATTCATGGATATTATTATTATCAAATTCACCCTCGTTCTACCCTATAACCATGAACCTTATGGAGGTGAAGGGATGATCCTTAAAGAATGACTATTGTGTGGATAATGCAATCTTACTAAAGTAAAATATCATCTAACTTCATAATGCAAGTGAATAACTAAGTGCACCACACTATAATTCTTAATTCTAAATCTATGTGCCTTGGTGTGATTTGAAAATATAATTCTTTCCTTGTGCGTGGAGAAATGAAATGCATCCAAATAGTGCATGATACCTTGGAATAAAGTGAATGTATGTTGTGTAACATTATTTTGTAGATATGAAATAAAGGTGTTGGATTGGTTCAAGGACCTTGGTCCCAAAATTGTATTCCCACCTTAGGATGTATGCATGAACTTGTATATGGAGTCAATAGCAATGAGTAAAAGTTTAGAGATAAAATAGAATAGTGGAACCATGTGTATAGTAAATAAATAACGATGGTGGAGATTGAATGAATGCAGTAGTAAACCTTGCATTGTTAAATTTTGAATTAAGTTGTTATTTTATTACGTGGCATGTATGAAATATAGAATGGCATGTGCGTTGATGAGCCTAAAATATGCTCATAATTTGATGATATGATAAAATTTTAAATGATTTCATTTTTGTTATTTCATGGCTGTTTAAACTTTGATGAAACCTTTTATGGGGATATCCTGTAGCAAGACACTTTTATATTCCTGCAGCCTATTGTGTTGACTTGATTGCATTTATTGCCCTGTTGACTCCCGAAAATGGCTGGTATATCGTATACAATTTTTAAATGGTGAAGTAGATTTGAAATGTGTGATTAATGAATAGATATCGTGTATGTACCATATGCCTCTTCTTGCACATCTGTTACCTTTTGTTTCGAAGGTTGTTGAAGAATGATCGAGTCAAGCGCAACCGATCTCTGCCTTGCAGTAAAGCCCATTTCGTGCACGACTTTGAGGAAGCTCCGCCAAAGACTCTTTGACCAAAACCAATTTGGAAAGATTTTTAATGAAAAGTCAATCTGAAGAGAGTGGAGCGCTAGATTCTCTCTGAATCGGGTTGAACACATAAATTCATTTATGAAGTTTGTTCCTTAATTCAGGGATATACTTTACTTCCACGTCTTTCTTTGATGAAGTTGGTTAGTTAGTTGTTCTTCTAATTTAAAAAATAAGATACTCCTCCTGCGTGAGAGAGTGATAGAAGAGAAATAGAATGAGTAATAGATGATTTTTTAGGTAAGATAGAAACAGAGTAGCAGAGATCATGTAAGAATCAGTATGATAATGAAAGACAGAATCTGTTTGACCAGAAGTAGAGTTTGTTGTTAGCTTTCACACCAACAAGACAATGTATTTCATTCTGTCTTCATGAATAAAGATCGATGAAGTTTTGAGTTCAGCATCTGTGTAATCAGTAGATGCTTGCTAAGGGGGACCACTTAGTAAGTATCTGTAGTTAATTAGTTAGATGTTCTTTTCTGCTGATATCCAGTTAGCTTTCATCTTTTGAAGTTTTTATGCAAACTCAGTCTTACACTGCTCCTGCAGCATAGAGAGTCCATCCATGTGACTGTTCCTGCGGCATAAGGCCAGTTCATGGTTTGTGCTTCAGTCGTAGCTGTTACAGTTTATGTTTTAATCAAGCATAGTTGAGTTAAAGAATTCTGCATTACCATTCTATAGCTTAGATAGAATTTCTTTCCAATATGTATTTTTGCTAAGATTTGACTAAAACAAATTCCTAGTGCATATACTTTGTTGCGCCATTTAAAGTCTACGTCCCCTGGTTTGACAAGTAAATGAACGTCCACATAAAGATATTAGTCTCCTGTCTGAATGTCCAATTCCCAGGAAAGTTTCACTGTGATATTCATATCCTTTTGTGAGTGCGAGCCATTTTTGGCGCCGTTGCTGGGGATGGTGTCTAACTAGGAGTCTGACAAAGTCATTTTCAGCATTAGTTTAGTCTGTTAGTCAAAAATTTTCAAAATCTTTCAAGCCGTTATTCACCATATTGCATGCATAGAAGAAGAAGAGACGCACTAGGAAGGTTCCTCCCTGAAAATTTGTTTATTGAACTACCGTTTGACCTAGCTGATAACGAACCTGAGGAAAATCCATTTGCTCTGTTATTCCAGCACCCAGACATGGCAAATAATCCACCTAATAATCCACCTCCTGCATTTGAGTTTCCTATTGTTCCCCAACAAGATATTGATAATCTTAAAAACATCCCCTCTTCCTTGCTTCCAAAGTTTTATGGCCTGGTCACAGAAGATCCAGAAACCTTTATGTTTGAATTTGATGTCCTCTGTCACAGTTATGACTACAACACCGACGCTCATAAGCTGAAGCTATTTCCTTCCATTTTGAAGGAGGGAGCTCTCAGATGGTTCATGAGTCTGGGAAGAGCCGTTGTAAATAGTTGGGCAGCCATGCAGATGAAATTCCTTGAAAAGTATAAGGAATATTGTAAGAGTGCCAGCAAAGGTGATGACATATTCCGAATTCAGCAGAAGGAGGATGAAATTCTGGAAGACTATATTTTAAGGTTTTTGTTTTCATTAAAAAGAAACTCAAACCATACTCTTAACAAGGACTCTCAGAAACTACTCTTTCTAAGGGGAATCAGTGATGTCTGTATTGATGCCCTGGACCTAATGGGAGGAGGTGATATAACTCAACTACCTTGGGATGATATACAGAAGATATGTCTTAACTACTCTCAAGCAATAGTTAAGAAAGGTCGAGGTCATCATGCTTCAGTGGGGAAGTCTTCTTCTGGTGGAGTTTCCCGAATGGAGATCACAAATCTACTATCTGATTTCAAGCAGGACATCATTAATAATATGGCTACATAATTGGATACTATGCAAGCTCGGAAAAAACATGCAGAAGCTGAGGTAGCTTTGGCTGAGTTCTGTCCCTACTGTAGACAAAAGAAGCATGATTGCAGATGCAAGATGGTGGCTAATCTGGAAGCCAGACAACTACCTACTGATTTCAAACCAGTGGAAGGTGATGATGATCAAGTGTTCTTTGTTGCACAAAGGAGACCATGGGCCCAAAGGCAAGGTATGCCTCAAGACCCTTTAACTTTTGGTAATCCCTATTCTAGCTATAATAACCAATGGCAACAAGCATATGGACCACCACCACCATGGAATCTGCCTCAACCAAGCTGGCCTAATTATCAAACCCCATAGTGGCAATCTCCTCAAGGAGGTTGGCAGCAGCCACAAGGTCAATGGACCCCACTTTCAGGAAATTGGCAACAAAATCCTCAATGGAGAGGTCCTCAACAATGGCAAAACCAGTCTCCTGGGTTCCTGCAGTCTCCACAGCCACAACAACAGGCCCTTATGCCGCCTCCTACAGCAACTACCACAAATCCTGGACCTCCAAAGCAAATGCCTATGCCTGCCCAGCCGTTGCCTAATCCCAATAATAAGCAACAACAGCAGCCTCAACAACCTGTGTATATTTCTGAGGCCAACCAATATCAAGCTTATGCCTTAAATGTTAATGACATCCATCTGAGGTCTGGAACTACTTTACCTGTTCCCAAACCACCTCTGATTACAGAAATATCTGATTCACCCTTTGAAGAATCTAATGCACCTGCTATTTCCACTGAATACATGCCTATACCCGATACAGTTTCTATGGAACCTGTTCTGCAGAGACAAGATAAACCACCTTTTCCTCAGAGGTTACAAAGTACTGAATCTAAACTCACGGAAGAACCCACTTTTGATATACTAGATCAGCTCAAGAATGTGCAAATTCAAATCCCTTTGTTTCAGGCTATTAAATATGTTCCCATTTTTGGAAAAGTTATTAAAGAAGCCTGTTTGAAGAAGCCTGGATGAAAGAAAAAGGATCCCCAAACAATTCATGTCTTAGGGAAATTAGCTAATATAATGTTGGGAAATGTAGTCATTCCAAAGTATATTGACCTTGGAAACCCTATAGTACAGATACATATAAATGGCCAAGTTGTAAAAAATGTTTTGATTGATTTAGGAGCTGCCATTAATGTAATGACAAAGCATACTATGGACTCCTTGAATATTTCAAACATTAGGTCTACACCCACAGTTCTGCAGCTTGCAGACAGCTCCACAGTCAAACCTGATGGGATGATAGAAGATGTAATTGTCACTCTTGAATCTTGGGAGTATCCTGCTGATTTTACAATATTATCAGTTAAGACAACTTTAGGAGGGTATCCAGTTATCCTTGGTAGGCCATGGTTAGCAACTGCTGATGCTTTTATAGGATGTCGTTCTAGAGATATGACCATTTCTGATGGGCAGTCCACAAAGAAATTGGTTTTGTATCCGCCTACTAAACCTCAACCAGATTTGTCCCAACCTGTTTGGCCAGATGTGGGAGAAGAAACTGAAGAAGCCAATTCTTTGGCTCAATTGATGATGCTTCAAAATGATCCATTCTCTCAACTTCAAAGTGAAGATGCTTTACTTTTTTAAATTCTGCAATTCAATCTTGATGCAGATAATTTATCTGATCCAAGTGACAGTCAGCATCAATGTTTCCTGCAGCAGCTAGATTCTGAGAGTTCATTGCCTAAACTTCCGACAATTTTTCATAACTTGCTTCCACAAGAGGTACAAACATTACCTGTTAATTCTATGAGTAATCTCATTAAGCAGATAGAATTGTCTCAAGATCATTGTTTGAATGTTAATAGCAAGTTGTCTCAGTCTCAAGAGAATGACTTATTAAAAATGCTACAAGAACAGCATAAAGCTTTTGCATGGGAATATGGGGACATGCAAGGAATCGATCCTCGAGTCTGTACTCATAGGATATATATCAAAGAAGATTGTTCACCAGTTAGACAACCTCAGAGAAGAGTAAATCCAACACTTAGAGAAATAGTGAAAAATGAACTTCAAAAGTTGCTTTTGATGCCGGGTTTTATTTACCCAATTTCTGACAACCAATGGGTTTCTCCATTAGTCATTGTCCCCAAGAAAGGAGGAAAATGGAGAGTATGTGTAGATTATAGAGAGTTGAACAATTCCACTAAGAAAGATCATTTTCCATTACCTTTTGTAGACTAAGTACTAGATTCAATCACACCGGTAAAAAGTGACATTTTTCCTTCTTAGATGTTACGGTATAATCGCATAAAATTACCTCGAAGATCAAGACAAGACCACTTTACCATTCATGGGGAACATTTGCTTATTCGGGTCTTGCCTTTGGCTTATGCAATGCACCAAAATAA
>VDFB02000007.1:152218902-152321480 GCA_007258455.2 Sequoia sempervirens | reverse complement strand
ATACACTGTAGACCGTCTAGATTCACGAGCCTATTTTCAAAGGAGAGCCCTCTCACAATGACACAATCACAATCAAACTCTTGATTTCAACTACATACAACAACCTTCTATCGAATATTCGACACATACTAGTCAAATACTTCAGTGAGTGGGAATAGGCTATTTGATATACTAATCATTCTTTGAAAACAAGGATCAAATCTTAGAAGTGCGTCTTTCATCATAAACTTCTAAATTCTTGGTTCAACTTCTCCCAACATGATTCTGACATCCTTTATCATAGGAAGCCACAACCATGAATTAGGAAACATAGTTTTGATCATATCATAAGATTTTCATCTTATCAGATTAAAACATCATCATTGATTGCACTCATCAAACTATAATCTAAGTTTAGGAGAACATCTTGAAATCATATGCCTGTTTTTACATGATCACAATACAATAAACTGAAGGAAGATATTCAACAAGAAGATCATACCTCAAGAACTCAAGCAGAAGGTGAAAATAGTGATCCTCTTTATAGTGTGAGTCGAAATCCCCTTTTTGAAGACAACATGACCGAAGGAGAAAAGAACCCATTTACTTCCGAAAGAGACCTTAGAAAAACCCTTGAGGATAGTGAGGATGAACAAGAAGAAGAAAATCACCTTAAAGAAGCCGAACAAGATCCTAAATTTCTAAGAACAGTAGAAAAAATCTTAGCATGAGACAAACAAAAATATTTCCTATATTTGGCTGACAAAGGAGCTAAACTACCTCATGATTTTGATACTGAGAACATAAAGAGTAAACCTGATGATAGACCCTTATCTGATCTTATTACCCTGACTCAACATGTTAAAACACTAGAAGGACAAATTAAATATCTACAATGGGGAGCCACAACAAAGATATACGCTCTCGATGATATCTATCCATATCCCTTTGATCGACGTCTCAATGTGATTTTGTTTCCTAAACATTGTGAAATCCCAAAGTTTGATCGTTATAACGAGAAATCGGATCCAATTGACCATATTAAGGACTTCCAAAACATGACTTTATAGTTTTCTCATGAGGATACATACTTAATGTGTTTGTTTCCATGAAGTCTTGGAGGACAATCTATGGAATAGTTATAAAAAGTCACACCGCCTGTCAAAACATTTGAGGAATTTATCAACAAGTTCATCTCACAATTTTCCTATAACATACAACACCAAATAACCATGATTGATCTATGCAAGGCTAAGCAGAAACTTGGTGAACCATTCATCACATTTCTTTAGAGATGGAGAAGATTGTTTGCTAGATATCCACGTCATGTTCCTAAAAAGGAAAAGATCACTACATTCATAAATAGCTTGGATCAAGAGATGAGTTATCGTCTGAATCTTCATTGTCCTCCTTTTTAAAAAATGATTGAAAATGCAATCACAATTGAAAATGCATTAGTCCAGAGGGGAATAATCAAACTTGATAGAGACAATTCTAGCTCCTCAAATCACCACAATGAAAAAAATTTAGGTTTTGGACTCACAACAAAAATGTGGTGAATGACGGTGTTGTGGATGCACATCATGTCTCAGCTAAGCCAGTTGTTCTTAGTGTTCCTCGTAACAACAACTATAACAATGTTAACTCGGTTACAAATCAGGGAAACAATCCTCCTCCTCCTCCGAGGAATAACCAAAATCCAAATTTTGTTCCAAATCAAAATAATACCAACAATCAAGGGTATCGTGGAAACAACAATAACAATGCTTTAGGAAATACATCAAACACAAATCCATAGTGATCTTCATTTTTTTCCAACAGAAGAACTTTAATTCCATTGGGGCAATCTCTAGAATATGCTCTTAAAGACTTGATGGCCAAGAACGTTATTACCCTACCACCTCAGCATAACTTTGAACCTAGTGTGAAACCACTATCATGGAATGATGCATACTATTTTGAATATCATAGATGTAAAGGCCATCCAATGAATAATTGCCAAGCCTTGAAGAATACTATTCAAGACTTTATCGACTAAGACATTGTCACAATTGAAGGGAACCAACAATCAAATGAAGACCACCAAGCATTTCAAAATCATTTGCCTAACTATCAAAAGGGTGAGTCTTCTGGAAAAAATGTGAATCATATCGATGAGCACATAATCAATCATATCTACATTGATGATGAGTGGGTTAATGTTATAAAGGTCAAAGTGAAGACAGAGTACAGAGAATTTAACGTAACAACAAGGGCACAAGCTAAAGTTGTCCTAAAAGGTGCTCCTTCAAAATCCATTGTACCACCGCTGCAACATCGATATGATTTAATCAATCAACTTGGAAAAACGTCGGCTCAGATCTCTATTTTGGAACTTTTGAAGATTTCCCCAGCGCATAAAGAAATTCTAGACAAAGCCCTCATTGAAACAACTGTATTCGATGATTTGAATGTGGATCAATTTCAAGCCATGGTGGGACATTTGTCCTCACCCACATGCCTTTAATTCTCTGAAAAAGACGATGTTTCCATGACACATCCCCATAATTCATCATTATACTTAGAAGTCATGGTCCACAAGTTTCATGTCAAATGTGTACTAATAGATGGAGGTGCTGGTTTGAACATATGTACCATGAAATTAATACGGGCTTTAGGTTTTTCTGAGGACTCCATTGATCCCAAAAGAAAGATTACTATAAAATCCTATGATGATGAGGAAAGAGCATCCAAGGGTTTAATCATGTTACCAATCAGAGTGGGGCCGGTGATCAAAAATACTTTATGTCAAGTGTTAGACCATGATCTCGCATACAACATCTTGTTGGGTCATCCTTGGATCCATGAAATGCAAGATGTACCATCCACATATCATCAATGTCTTAAGTTTTCTTATGATGGACAGGAGATCACGACACCGACTAATAATTCTCATATTCAAACTTGTGCCAACATCAAAGCTATTCAAGACACATTGGTTCCCAACAATTGAGAAGCGACTGCTAGCACTTCTCCAAAATTTTATACACAAATCAATCAACTAACCAAAACCTTTGACAAGAAACTACAGTTCAAGGATAATGGAGTAGGAGAATATTCTCTCTATTTGGCTAATCTTCCTACATCACCTCGGTCACATGGACAACCTTCTATCGCACAACATCAGATGTCTATAGCATCAACATCAACACAATCAGCAGTAGAACTAATCAAAAAGTTCAATGGACAATTTATCAAAAAGAAATTCCTGATGGAAGATCCTGAGGATAGCGAAATGCTAAAATGGCTCTATAGAGATTAAGATGTAGATGAAACAATTCTTAATATCAAGTTACCAACTAATAAATATGGTAAGGGATATTCAATCATGCAAAAGATGGGCTATGAGGGTAATGGTCCTATCGGAAAAAGAAAAGGAATAGTTGAGCCTATTGATCTTCCATGACTTGCTGCAAAAGATAAAACAGGACTAGGCTATGATACTAGCTCGAAAGAAACAACATCCAAACAATTGAATGATACTGTACTCACATTGTAAGAAATTTCTGATCCAAGGCAAGCATGCTTCACAACAATTCATAATTTCATCAATAATAACTCTGACACAGACTCTGGAGAGTACGAATGGGATACCATCCATAATGATGAATTTTGGAGGGACAAATAGGTTGACATGATACACAAGTATACGCCTACTCTAATTAAAGGAGAAGGGTCAGAGACCCAACCATGAGAATCTGAACTACAATGCAACTATGATTCTAGTGATAGCAAGTCAGATTTAATCGAACAAGACTATTGTGAGGACAATACCATCATTGATCTACCTCATACCTTGGATCCTATAGAAACCTCCGTTATGACCATAACCATAGCTGATTTCACGCAACCTAATGACCTACTACCACTAATACATCTCAATCTCATTAACTGGGATCTATCTGAACCTCTCGATATACCTATGTTCCTAATCGATGAATCTATCGTAAACTTCCTTTCTACAGATGATGTAAATGATTATTCCACTAGAAATTTTTGGCATGATATCCTTAGTCAGGAGAGCGTCAAGTTTCCTAGCTGCAAAAATAAAAATAAAAAAGAACGATCTAATGGTGAAAACCATAATTTGGCAGTATTAGATCAAACAAAAGATAAAACAAAGAGTGTATCAGATGGTGAAAACCTTTTTAAGGCACCAGATGATGGGATGCTTGACACTCTCCCGGAGCACTATCATGAGCAATTTCCTATCTTGATTGAGCCTACAAAAGTAGTTAATCTTGAAACTATAGAGAAACCAAGGATTCTACAGTTAGCTGCTTCAATGACAGATAAAGTACTCGAGTTCATGGAATTTCTCAGAGTAAATCAAGTCAATTTTTCCTGGTCTTATGTAGACATGCCAAGTCTTGATCCTAATCTTATAATGCATCACTTGTCCATTAAACCAGGATTAAAACCTATGAAACAAAAACTTAGAAAGGTGCATCCTCATGTGGCACTACTAGTTAAAGAAGAACATATCCAAGCCTGACAAAAGAGTTAGAGTATGTACATATTTCAGAGATCTTAATAAAGCATGTCCTAAGGACGATTTTCCTCTTCCAAGCATTGATATTATAGTTGATCTAATGGCTGGCCATTCCATGTATTCACTAATGTATGGTTTTTTTGGTTATAACTAAATCAAGATTGTAGCTGAAGACTAGGACAAAAAAGCTTTCACATGTCCATGGGGGACTTACTATTGGAACGTCATGCCTTTCAGATTAATGAATGTTGGTGCTACATATCAAAGAGCTATGACTACAATTTTTCATGACATGATGCACACATTCATGGAAGATTATGTCAATGATATACTAGAAAAATCCTACACAAGAGAAGGACATCTCGAGATATTATCCAAAATATTTGCAAGGTTGGAAAATTTCAAGGTTTGCCTCAACCTTAAGAAATGTGTTTTTGGAGTCACATCTGGAAAACTCTTGGGATACATAGTTTCAGCAAAAGGAATTGAAGTAGACCCCACCAAGGTACAAGCAATCATGGAAATGCCTCCACCAAGGAATATCAGTCAGTTGAGATCACTATAGGGACAACTCCAATGTATATGAAGATTCATTACACAACTAGTAGATAAATGTCTACCTTTCACACATCTACTACATAAGAATGTTCCTATCAAATGGGATGATAAGTGTGAAATGGCCTTTCAAAAAATCAAGCAGTATTTAATGAACCCACTAGTTCTGATACCACCAAATCCAGAAAATCCACTCATCTTATACATTGCTACCACAAAGACATCTTTGGGGGCATTATTAGCACAAGAAGACTCTATAGGAAAAGAACATGCAATCTATTATATCAACTAAACATTAACAGGTCATGAACTCAACTACACTTTCATCGAGAAGGCTTGCCTAGCTATGGTCTTTGCCTCACAGAAGTTTCAACACTACATGTTAACTCATACAATCTATCTTGTTGCAAAGATTGATCCACTCAAATATCTATTAAGCAAGGCCACATTAACAGGAAGATTAGCAAAATGGGTCATGATCTTAAGCGAGTTCGATATCCATTATATTGATCACAAATCAATCAAAGGACAAGTTATTGCTGACCAACTGGTAGAAGCACCCCTACAAGTAGAACATCCCATGCACACTGAATTTCCAGATGCTGATGTCTTCATGGCAGAATCAAAGCAACCTTCGATGGCTCATTTACTCAACATGGATCGGGGGCGGGCATACTCTTTATCACCCCTCAAGGAAATACCATTCCTCAGTCATATCGGCTAATGTTTCCATGCACTAATAACATAGCTGAATATGAAGATTTAATCACTAGACTCAAAATAGCATTGGAATGGAGAATCACGGAATTACAAGTCTATGTTTACTCACAATTAGTCATTAACTAGATCAATGATGACTATTAGACCAAAGATGACAAATTGTTGCCATATAAGAAAATGGTTGATGATTTCAAGAAATATTTTGTGGACATCAAGTTCATACAAATTACAAGGCTTGATAACAAATCTGTTGATGCTATGGCCACAATAATTTCATTGTTACAACTCCCAGAAACTCAGCCTTGCTACAAATTTCTGGTGGAACAATCATTTGCACTTGCCTATGACACCCCTGAAAGACAAATCATTTGCCACTTAGTAGGATCCGATTCACCCTAGTATGGAAAGATTTATGCCTACCTAAAAGATGACATCTTACCACTTGACTTATCCCGTAACCAAAAGCACAACTTTATCTGCCAATCTTCTCACTATACTCTCATCGCTGACACTCGCTATCGCTGCGGTCTTGATGCTACTTTACTTCGATGTTTTGAACGTGACAAATCCGACAAGGCTTTATAAGAATTTCATGGTGGTATTTGTGGTATGCATTCAAGTGGACCATCCTTATCCAATAAATTGATTAGAATGGGTTACTACTGGCCTACAATGGAGAGGGAATCATTCACTTTGTAACAAGGTGCTCTAAATTTTAGATACATGGAAATCTCATTCATGTACCAGCACAGGAACTACAACCATTTGTACCAACCTGGCCATTCTCTCAATGGGGGTTGGATTTAGTTGGTAAGATTCATCCTTCATCCTCAAATGGGCACAAGTTCATCATCACAGTGACAGAGTATTTTACCAAGTGGATTGAGGAAGTGCCTCTCACTAAGGTAACGGGAAAAAAATCTCATCATTCATACTCAATTATCTAATTTTTTGGTATGGTATTCCCAACACCATCATCACAGATAATGGATGACTATTCAAGAATTAGGATGTTGACAAACTTTGTGAGAGATTTCGTATTCAACACAGATATTCAACACCTTATTATCCACAAGGGAATGGCCAAGTGGAGGCCTCCAATAAAAAATTTTTGAAAATTTTGAAGACTATGAATGATGTAGGGAAAGATTGGCATGCTCAACTCAGTCCTACATTATGGGCTTACCAAACTAGTATCTGAACACCAACAAGAGCAACACCGTTTGCTCTTGTCTATGGAGAAAAATCCATCCTACCTTTATAGGTTGAGATTCCATCACTCAAAGTATCTCTAAAAGGTCTAATCACAGATGATGAATACAGAGTTTCCCAACTGCAAGAACTAGAACTTCTTGATGAAAAGAGACAACGAGAAGCTGGTCATTTGAAAGCATATCAAAAAATATGTCTAAGCTATAATCATAAAGTCAAACTGCGTACCTTTCAGGTTGGTGATCTTGTTCTAAAAGAGAACCCACGCAATTAGCAGGACAGAGAGAAGAAAGGAAAGTTTGAACCTAATTGGCTGGGTCCATATGTGGTCATAGCAGTAGACGGTTCAGGAGCATACAAGCTGTCAACCCTAGAAGGGGACCTATTTGATGAACCCATCAACAACATTCACCTGAAAAAGTATTGTCTAAAGTAGTTATCATCATTCATAAAAGTCCTGAAAAATACAAAAAAATTAGAAAAAGTCCTACAAAAATACAAAAACATCAGAAAAAGTCTTGAAAAAAATACAAAAACATCAGAAAAAGTCTTGAAAAAATACAAAAAAATTAGAAAAAGTCCTGAAGAAATACAAAAACAGCAGAAAAAGTCCTAAAAAATGGTTACCTTGGTGAAAACCTGGCAAACAGGCATCTCGGTAGTGACAAAAAAAAAAATGCAATAAAAACAAATAGTGAAAATATGGAAAAATAGATGCTATTTGTAGCTCTCCATCTATTAGTTCATGTTCTTCACTTGGCTTCTCAGCCTCCATTTCATGGATCTTTCCATCACCTTAGGGTCATACCAGCATCATGGTGCCATCAT
This sequence comes from Sequoia sempervirens, assembly GCA_007258455.2. Lineage (NCBI taxonomy): Eukaryota > Viridiplantae > Streptophyta > Pinopsida > Cupressales > Cupressaceae > Sequoia > Sequoia sempervirens. The sequence continues at coordinate 152,313,655 of VDFB02000007.1, read as the reverse complement.
TTTCCTAGAGCGATAATGTCTTACCATGGCTTGATTATCATACATATTCATTTTAGGAAGTTGTGTCAAAAATTGGGGGCAGACGTTGACCTAATTTGGGGGCAATCAACTTTTAGGATCAACCAAAATAGATAGACAATAACATCAAATCCAATCATGTGAACAAACAATCAAATCACATGAACAGCTATCCAACCATTGATCCATATCACCACTATTTCTTTTAGCAAAATACCATATCATGACTCATATCTGGATGATCTAAGATCTGAATAATGATTGCAATATCAGTTTTACATTTTGAACAATTGTTGTTTGATTTTTCGATATCATCTCTCTAGAGCACACTCAATGATGTACTAAACTAGAGTGGCAAGGAAGGAGGATGCTTTTTCTTTTTCTGTTGTCTTGAGGTTAACTATCGATTTGATGCAAATATGTCATAAAACATGATTTCCAAAGGGTATCATTGATGACAGTTCCACATTTGCATCAGAAGGTGGTTAGTCTTTGTCTATTTATGCAAGAAATGCTTAGGTCATCTCGGTTCAATTATACCTCGATGCTTGTGTTCGCTTGCTATATCAAAAATCATGAAAGTTGTACTCAGGTCATCATTGGTGCTAATCTCCCCTCTGATTCCTGTACATACTTCCAACATTTTATAAAGCTCTATGATGATTCAAGAAAGCTACCTAAAGGCTCAACAAATAGTTGGTTTTATTTAGTTGCATTTCATTTAGATTAATGTATATATTTGCATACTGGATTCGCATTAGAGTTTCAAACAAAGTTGAACTGATAAATCAATGGTTGTCATGTCTCTTTGGACTATATGTGGAGGACATTTGGACATTTGTTTCATCCTCATTTCATTATCATTTCATCTAGGTCTTGTGCATATCATATAGTTTCACATCCATCATTTGGATCCTTTCTCATTTATTTATCCTTCAGGATGCATTATCATTTCATATTTCATATCATTTCATTGCATATCATGGGACATTCTCATTTTTATCATCTTTGTTTTATTCTCATATCATTTCGATCCTTTATCATTTCGTATCATTCATTTATTCATTACTCATTTTTCATTATTATCGTATCCATCATTTTCATGTCATTTTCATTTTACATCATTATTTTCCATTTTCCAGCTCCGTTACATTGTCATCATATCATTTAATATCATTTCATTTTATCATTCCATACCATCTCATTTTTACATTTTCACATTAGTACATTTCATCTTGTTTCCTTACAGTTCATCATCACATATCATTTCAATTCATCATTTCATTTTATCATTTCATATTATCTCATTTTATTACATTACATTGCATATCATATCATTCAATTTCATTTCATTTTATCATTTCATATCATCTCATTTTATTACATTACATTGCGTATCATATCATTCAATTTCATGTCATTTTTATTATTCCATTTCATTTCATTTTATCATTCCATATCATTTCAATTTTATCATTCCATCTCATTACATTTTATATCATATCATTATTTAATCATTTTTCATATTCATCATATCATTTTCTCATCATTATCATATCCTTATTATTCATATAATTATCATTTATCATTTATCATCTCATCAGATCATATCATTTTATCATCTCAGGTCATTTCATAATTTATTTTATTTTTACCATTACATTTCCTTACATTTTATCATCTCCTGTCATATCATTACATTTCATTTCATCTCATCAATCTTTTTCATATTCATTACATTTCATATCATACATTTCATCATTATTAATCCTTTCACATCATTTATCATTCACATCTTTTCTCATTTTCAATACCATTTTATTTATCATTTTTCATACAACATTTGATTCATATTACATATCATATTACAAATTCATGATGCATTTCATAAACATAACATCCATCACATCATCATCATTTATAACATTTTGAAAAATCAAAACACAAGAATTTCATACAAACATTGCATTTCCACATCATTTGCAAAACATACATATATCACATCCTTTCCACATATGGCATTTTTATCATCACCCACCTGCATGAGATCATTAGTACACATCATATTGCACATCATCATTTCATTATCCTATCACATCATCCTGCAAATCATGTTAGTTAGTAGATCATCCAAACTATATATCAAAATCCATATCACATAAACAAGGCAATAAATGCATATCCATCTCATAATCATATCAAATGCAACACATCATCAAAACTCATCGCCACTGCATATCATCGCTCATCAAAAAAACATACAAATGTCCAATAGTCCAATGACATAGAAAAGTCTAGAAAGATACATGAGATACGATGAAAAAACAATATAAATGCTCCAAGAATATGAGATACATCACATCAATCTTGCATACATCAATCAAGGTTGGCTGGTGGAACCCCTTGATTGAGCTGGTCTCGAGGATGGTGGCCTACCACTAGTCTCGACATCTGGATCCTGTCGAGGCCCAATAACCCCCATGCTCTATGTAGTTGTCTGTGTCCTACTCCTAGTCCTACTGTGGGACCGTGGGAAAGACTCTCTGCGCTCAGGAGGACACAACTCCTCATATCGGACTCGATAGTACTCTGCCTCTCTAGCCATCTCGAAGCCCTCTGTAATGGCCTCTTGCAATGATGCACTCTCCATGGTGCCCATTAGCCTCTAAGCAACACCCTCATCCTCTACTGCCCTCTATCTCATTGCATCTCTCTGTAATCAACTGGGCTACCTGTGGGTCTAGGGTAGGAGGATGTGCTTGTGTCTGTTCTTGTGACTGTTCCCACTGTGCCTGTAACTATGTGACAAACCCTTGTGCCTAAACCAACTAGCCCTACAACTGCACCTATTGTCCCTATAGTTTTTGCACCTAGGCCTTCAAAGTATCTATCTTCCCCTGCTGAGAGGTGGAGGCAACCTTGATCATTGTCTACCGCCCAATCCCAGTCCTCGGCTATCGCATGATCTGGACACCACCTAAAATGTTTGGCCTCAGTCTCATTGGCACCTACCCCTCATCTTTGTCATCATCCCCATCATCCCCATTTGAGCTCTCCTCCTCCTCTCCACTCTCCTCATCCTCTCCCCCAACTGCTTCCTGCTCACCAACTACCACATCCTCCTGTCTCCCTGCCCTTGGCTGTGGTACTACCAAAATGGGTGTTGGCTCATCAAGACATGTCAACCATGGAAATGGATGTGTATGATAATAAATAGAGTACTCCTCAGACATCCCAGCATCAACAATATCCCACCTATCATCCCATGCCTTGGGTGCTAAAGCAATATACTCTATATAGGCTATCTGGTACGAAATACTAGGTCCCCATCCTACCTCATGCTTGCTTCGCGTATTGTGAACAATACCCTGAGGCATACCCTAAGTGAATCTGAACTATTGCTGCACCCGTAATGCCAAAAACCTCTCAATAATGAATGGAGTCCTCCCTATCAAAAATCAGGGCATACATACGAATGACATCTTTAAATGATCTGTATCCCATGGCTCGCAATCTAGGTACGACCGCCATATCACTGCATCCATATCATCAAGACATTGTTTCCAGTAATCCAACTTGCCCGGCTTAGGTTGGAAAAGGAACATGGCATATGCATATACATAGGGTCTGCCTGGTGGCCTCACTCTGGGATAGGCTGGTCTCGCCACAACAATATGCTCCCATGCCCAGATCTAGAGCAATGTCACACCACATGATATACTCGATGAACCTCGGTAAACTATTTGATGAAGGTCATGATACAAATGCGCCAACATGCAACTCCCCTTGGCATATCGCTGTGGCTGTACCAACATTTGCTCAAGAATCCTCCCCCATCCCACTGATAGTCCCTTTGATCGGCGATCCAAACAAAGGAGACCTCCAATAAATTCACCTAAAACTGCAGGCAAGGCTGGATATCCCCTGAAGTTAGCCCATGGCACCCAGTACCCTGCTATCTGCGCATCACCATATATTATCCTCAGTGCATCTATACCACCGAGCTCCTTTTGATCATAGAACACAAGGGCGCCTATCATTGGAATCCCAAGAATCCTATACACATCCTTTGGAGTTACAGCCACCTCACCCATTGGCAAATGAAAGGTGTTCTGCTCCAAATGCCACCTCTTTGCTAGTGTGGTCAACAGTCCCCTGCTGACCCAAATTAGGGGCATAGACAACAAAGATCTCAATCCACATACCCCTATCAATGCTATATCATCTGGTGTTAGCTTGGGTATCCTATCCCACCCCGCCGAGTGACGCTCCCTAATCTGGAGGTTTTTGAAAACCTCCTATTTTCAATTATTACAAAGACAATCAATCAACATCATATCAATGATTCAATCTCAATCAAGCAAAATCAATCTAACTCATGTCTATCTATCTATGACCCATATCAGTGACACATAACCATCAAGACTCATATCAAGTGACCCATATCAAGTGCTCTATCTAGGTGATTCATATCATACAATTAACACACAATCTATCTATCTAAATATCACATCAATATGCTCTATCATCTATTACTATTTGTTTTATTTTTCATTAATACTAACATCTTTCAATCAAAAACATATCAGACTCAAATCAGGGGCATGTTAGTCACATTTTTTCCAATCAGGGGCAAAAATTTCTTTTAAAAGCAAGAATATTTTCTTTGAAGCAATTCGTTTCACACATCACTTCAAAGAGGGGAAAAATGTAGATGCATAGAATTGGTCATATCTGATTAATCCTGGCATTTAATTAAATATTTATTATTTAATTAATTTCTCTAAAGTCTTCTACATATTATTAAATTTAATTAATTTAATTATATTGTTCATTCAATTTATTCTTCTATCATGATTAAATAAATCAATTTTTATTTAATTATTTCACATTCATATGTCCACTTGATTAATTAAATAAATACACTTTATTTATTTTAATTAATTATCACTTCTTGAATTTAATTAAGTCTTTTTTATTTAATTAAATTTAAATATTTCTTTTCAAATTCTTCTTCTAGTTAATTAAATATCTTATTTAATTAATTTTATTTACATACCATTTCTTAAATATTTAATTAAATATCTTTATTTAATTGAATATCTTCCATATCTTTTCAAAATCATAATTAAATTTTTTATTTAATTATGAAATCTTCCATTATTCTTCAAATCTGGGGTAAATATTCTATTTTAAGAAAAAAACTTCTGTGTCACCCATAAATAAATAATTGAATTTAATAATTCATTATTTATCTTCTTCAAAATCTTTCCATAATCTCACAAAAATATGATTTTTTACAATTCATCTTTATCATCTTATCTTACCTCTTTTGTAGAAAAGAAAACAAATCTTGCTTTCTATTTTCTTCTGTTTTTCATCAGTCTTATTCATCTTCAACTGTTCGATCTTCTAGGAATTTTCACAATCGTTGATCATATTAGCCAATCAACAACTTTTGAAAAACTCTATAAATAGCACTGCCAATCCAAGCAATGGTTACAACAACACACAACAGATGAATTAGAGATTAATTGCATTCTAGCATTATCATTATAGTTTTATTATTCATAGCATCATCATAGTCTTTCATTTTAGAAATCATGTTTAGCATTAGAGCAATCATGTCTTAGCATTAGATGTGTTTCATATTCAATCTCGTTCTCTAGGAGGATTGTTTGTTGAGCCTAGCATACAATCTGAGAGCCAGCTGGAATCAATGAAAAAGTTGGAGATAGAGGACGATAGGATGACATTGATAACAAGATACTAAGTTTGCATCTCTATTGTTTAAAATATTTTGTTTTTGATATAATGTCTTATTGGTGTGTTTGATTCATTTGTTTACATATTTAACACGCATAAAATCGATCACACAAGTTGAAATTTCATTTTAGCAAGTGCATTTTGTCAAATGATAAGTTTATCTATTGTTTTCTGCTTTTCAACCTCTATGTTTTATAGAATTTGACTGATTTTCTTTCTTGTAGATTGGATCAATTGAAAACAAAAGTAAGAGAAGCATGATGATGGTATTTCACAAAATCAAAGTGTTTTTAAACACTTTAGTGTTTTCTTAACACTCTTAGGAAACTGTTATTTCTTCTTTCTTAGGATACTAATTTCATTTGGGATTTTAAAAGGAACCTTTTCAAATTTTTGCAAAGGCTTAAAACGAACATTAGGACTACAACTTACTAGAGTTTTTTTTTTGGTTAACAATTGAACAAAACAACTCTCATTTGTCCTTTGGTTCTTTAAAAAGAACTTGCAATTTCTTTGCGGCTCTAAAATGAATGAGTGCAACTTTGTCTTCATGATGGCTTACTTAAACTAACTTCATTGAAAAAAGACGTATGCGCTTCTCTCATGCTTTATAGTGATCTTGAGAATCAAAAGGCCTTTTTTGTGATTTTAGGTTGAGATAAAGCAATCACCTCCACACTTCATTTTGGGTTTAAAATTGAACAAAACATTGTACGAATGTGAGTAGAGCATTATTGCGTACATTCTCTCTCTTTGTGTTACAGATAAAGATTGATCGAGTTACGGATATTGTCTTTACTCACTTTTGTTTATCTTAGAGGGCATGCCTTGGGGAAAAAGTACTCACCCAAGGGAATGACTCAACCCATAAAACTCTAAAGCGAAGAGTATTTCCAACCAGGATATAAATGTGGGTATTCGAATAAATACCAATATCACACAGTTGGCTCCAACGAGATGGATCTGAAAAGGGACTCTCACCATATGGGTCAATCTCCACGAACGGAAATTCCTAATTAAAACCCATGTTTTAGAATTTCCAAAATCCTTGACCTATTTTTTGGTGCAAGAACTATCATTCTGAAGCCACCCCACACTTTTACGGTCTTTTAGTAGAAATGGAAAGCATGCCATGGGAGTTTCATGGGTGTTGATTCTTGGCTGCCCCGAATGATGTTAATGAGCCATGGAGGGGAGCTAGTGGGGTCAAGCATCTAACCATTTGCTAAAGATAAGTGTAGCTGGACTTGTCCAAGTGGGGACTCAACAAATATTGTCTTCCATATCCATAGGGTTGTACTTATTCTTGGTTACAAAATGCTTTGCTTGTTCGAAAAAATCTTGGAAACAAACACTTAAACATCATCATCAAAATTTCGAAACCCTTTAGAAGACAAATACAATTGACTCAATTCATGTGTTATTGCTTGCCCTTGGGATTCTATCCTTAGAGGTTTCTAAACACTTGGATTACATCTCAATTTGTCTACTAAAGTTAAACAATAGGTAAACCTTGCCTTGAATTCACCGAATTTCCACATAACATACTTTGTGGGATTCGAAGAAATTAAGACATTGGACATCTAGTTTGGAAAACTAATCAAAGAAGTGTTTGTGGTAAAATAAAGCCACTAAGCAAAGATAAAAAAAATGAACTCTCACATGTGTTGAAACCTCACGATTTTCAAGAAATCAAAAAACAAAAGTCCTTGATTCAAAATCAAGAAATATATGCTCAAATTGAACCACTTCTTGGTTATAAAGGTCTATAGAAGCATTGTATGTTATTCAATACCGAGGTTTAGGTAAACAAAGTGTCTTTTTTAGGTTCATCTTAGGATCAAAAGAAATCAAAATATTTTTTCATCCATCCTTCAAACATCAAACCAAAAATCATCTCATCATCACCATTTGAGAAATCTTGAAATTATCCTTCATGGTAGGCTTTTTGGAAAAAATCAAAATCATCAAATTCTTGAGACAAAATCCTTGAAATCTTTATCAAATCATCTTTGGCTAGGTATGTGTAGTCGCATCCTTTTGCATATACTTAGTCAAAGTTATCAAACCATCTTGTTTAGCTAGGTATATGTAGATGAATCCTTCTTCATATGCTTGGTTAAATTATCATCTTGTTTGAATAGGTGTAGGTAGATGCATCCTTCTCCCTACACATATTGAAATTATCATCCTTTGAGCAAATATACCCCTTAGATAATCATTCAAAATCTTAGGGTCTATTTGTTCAAATCAAAGCAAATCAAGGAAAATCCCAAAAGAAAAATCAAAATCAAAATCTGAAACATATCCAAAATTCCCAAAAGGCTAGTATCCCCCTCAATATTTATCAAAAGATCAAAACATCCACATCACCCATCTCTTGCATCATCGTCATATCACCTTTCAATCCTCAAGATATCCTAAAATTTTCTCTTTTATGCATAAAATAAAGATCAATCCAAAGAATTAAGAGATTCATCTCCCATATTCTTGATCCTTGTTTTATAGTTCAAACTAGATCTCAATACAAGAAGAACATGGAAGTCGACAAAGAAACACCCGCTTCAAGTGACCTAAGCCAAATGAACATTGAAATGAATCCTGTCAAATCAAGCAATCCTTTGACTATCTCATCATCACAAAACCCACAAGAGGAAATCCAAGGAGAAGATCTTACCTTTGGGATGTCACATGAAGAAATAACTGAAATGCTCCAAAATCCAGAAAACCATAAGATCATCAACATCATGATGAGGCTTAACCCTTCACTATACATGCTTGAACTAGCAAAACAAGGGGCCAAAGTACCTTCTGATTTTGACATAAGCTCTATAGTGGAACCATCTTTGGAGGTTATGCCCCTAATTTCATCCACACTCCCCATCTCATCTACACTTCCATCCCAAAGCATCACTCAAAACATTCCACAAATCACAACATCTTTTTCTCCAACCCAACCCAATGTCAATAAAGGAAATTTCTTAATGCTATTCAAACACATCCCCTTGTTAATAATCAAGACTTGGATGCAAAAACCATTTTGGAACAAAACATACCCCAAAATAAATTACATAAGTATGTTCCTTTCACTTTCCATAATCCTAATGATCCATCATCATCATCCTTCCACGCAACACCTTAAACTTCCCTCACAAATTTGGAAGAGGAGGGTGACATGTTCGAACCTGGGGGAATTTTTGACACCACATCATTTTCTCAAGAACTCACACCCATCACATTTTCACCCCTCCCACCATTACCACCATTATCAACACCTCTACTTGGCTTGGGCTCCCACCTTTACCAAATATCAATCAAACCAACATTCCAAACACCAATCAAAACATCACGCCAAACTCTCAAAACTTGTCATCAATATCGCAGCAATAGATGACAACTACACAAGTAATAACGACATCATCAACCACCCCCCTAACATCTCAAATCATGGTCTCTCAAGGACCAATCACATCAACAACACCATTCATCACTCAAACCACCAACACAACAACACCATTCACCACTCAAACCACCAACACGACATCACCACTCACAACCACCACAAATGTCATTCAGAATCCACCACCACCCCCACCACCACCAAAATTCAATTTATCAAGCCAATACAACATGGCATTGGAAGCCGCTCACCAAGCTGTTTATCAAAAGGCATTCCTCCAAGTGCAAAAGCAAAAATCCACACAAATAGCTGCCCAACAAGCCACACAAGCAACATAAAATGCTCAAGTTTCCCAAATTGCACAACAAGAACAGGCGGCACAAGCCCAAGCCCTATTGCAACAACAACAACAAGCTGCTCGAGTTGCACAAGCTGCTCAAGCAGCCCAAGTCGCATTACAAGCACAAAAGGTTGATCAACCCCAAATTCTATTACAACAAGTGGCACAAGCACAAGCCCAAGCACAAGAAGCGCAAGCACAAGCTCAAGCTCAGGCGCACACCCAATATCAAGCACAACAAGCACAAGCACAAGTACAAATTCTTACACAAATACAAGTAGCACAACTATAGGCATATCAACAAGCAATACAACAATATCAAGAGCAACAAGAAGTAGCCCAATTGGCAGTCCAACAACAAGCGTTGTTGGAACAAAAACAAGCACAACAAGCACAACAATGGGAAATCTTAGTGTAGCAACAACAAGAACAACAACAAGTGCAAGCATACCTAGCTCGACAGAATGTGCAAATCCCATCAAACAACACACCAAACAACCCACCCATCCAACACACAACTGAAACAGTAAGGAAAATTAGATGTGGAAAACAATTTTCCTAACATCAATACTTTAGGAAAGAATGCAGAAGTACCTTTAATTTTTCAATTACAGTCAAATTGAGATGCTCTATGAGACAGATTACAGAAACATAGTATTTAGACAAACACACATGAACACCAGATATACGTGGGAGAACCCTTATGGGAGAAAAACCCACCACACCAAGAGAAATCACTTTGTATTATAGTAATCAAAGTTACATACAATTCGAGACTTATCTCTCTGGTGTCATTAAACATCAGCATTCATCATGTTCATTCTTCGAACAAAAAACTTTTAGGTTACAACCTTTACAGATTTTTTTATCCTTCACTGATACAGTTTGAATTCTTCACACTTCACTATTGATCGAACTATTATCCAACATCAAAACATCTGTAATTTCCAACTATATTCATGGCATTCCCTGACTATCGAGCTCCCTCACAGAACCGTCGCAACGAACAGACTCCCAACGGTTCCAATTCGGCTCTTCTGATTCGTCCACGTGATGCCACATCAGAAGTCATACATGGTCAATAGAATTTGAATTACATTGGCATCTCGGTGAGACACTAACAGTGTCTCGCCGATGGCACATTAACCTCTTATCGATGTCACCAAGAGCCTCTGTAGTCGCCAAGATATTATATCGAGCTCCAATAGATATACCGAGTCATCACGTAGTCGTTCTGACTTATCGCTTTCACCAAAAGGTCACGGCGAAATACTAAGGTTATACTGAAGTTCCCATATCTACCGAGCACCCAATGAAAGTCGGCAAGACTTACTCCTATCGCCAAGAGTTCATAGCGATATTCATATGTTACTCCAAAGTGTTCACCTGTCGCCAAAACATTTTTCCATCGCTAAGACTTCTTATCGATCTCTATGACTTATCCCGAAACCATTTTTTCTATCACTAAGAGTTACCTCGACAGCCATCAGCTATCGGCAAGACAATAGCTTATCGCTCAGACTCAATAACAAAACCTAAGAGTTATATCAATAACTCCTGAGTAGTCCCTGTCGACATAGCTTTCTTCTATCACTAAGACCTTCCCCGATAGCTTTGAGTTATACCGAAGATAACACTTAAGTCTTCTCGATGAAACAAAACAAGCAAAAACTGTCGACATAACATTTGCTTTCATGGTGACATCTTATCGAGTGAATATAGGTTATTCTGAAGACCTCAATACATATACTGTCGGCGAGAGATAAACACTTCGCTGAGACATCTCTTCGAAAGTTGAAGCCACTCTGAAACTCTAGTTGCCAAGAGTCTCGTCGATACACAACAGAAAGACCTTTCGGCCAAGGCTCTCCTGAGCGCTATGAGGTCATAGCAAATAAACCAAGCTACAGTGATAGACCCCACAGTGTACCTTTCAGCAAGACAATACCTAGGTCACAGTGACCTATTCAGAATATGATAAAACAAACTGCTAGTCGGCCAGACAATCAGAATGTCACACCGACATTGCTCTAAAAGGAGGTTTTAGCCTGTAATGTTTGAGGCACATATTTCCAACAATCTACCACTTGATGAAGATCATTCAGGCACCTCCAGAGCATGCAAAAAATTACTTTACTGAAAATCATGGGCACTAAGGCCCATTGAATTGACACACCACCTGAACTTGTCTGTGCTCACTAGCTTCGCCAATGCATCTGCAACATTCTCCAGAGTATCAAATTTTTCCAAACTGACCTTTCCATCCTCAACCATATCTCGTACAAAGTGGTACTCTACATCAATATGTTTCGTCCTGGCATGGAAAGTTGGATTCTTTGCCAGACAAATGGCACTCTGACTGTCACATAAGATTGTTATTTCCCCTGCATCAAAACCAATGTTAGAACACAAATGTTTCAACCATACAGCTTCTTTACAAGCATGGGTAGCTGCCATGTATTCAGCCTCTGTAGTGGACAAAGCGACTATAGCCTGCCACTTGCTCATTCAACTCACTGCACCACCATTCAACATGAAAATGTATCCACTGGTGGATCTTCTGATGTCAATGTTCCCTGCCCAATCAAAGTCTACATAACCATGAATGCTAAGAGTCCTCTGTGATTCAACTGAATTACCATGGTAACACAATGCAAAATCTGAAGTTCCCTTCAAATACCTAAACACCCTCTTCACAGCATCCCAATGTATTCTTCCTGGATTAGCCATAAATCGACTAAGTACTCCCACTGCTTAGGCAATGTCTGATCTTGTATAGACCATTGCATAAATGATACTGCCTAGATCACTAGCATAGGGCACACTAGTCATGTCTTCCATCTCAGTAGGAGATTTGGGACAGTACTCAACATATAGCTTAATTCCCTGTATGACTAGAACAACTAACTGTTTGCAATCATTCATACAAAATCTCTCTAAAACAGTCTTTATATACTTACTCTGACTGAGCCACAACTTTCTATTCTTCCTGTCACTGGTTATCTCCATCCCCAGAATATACCTTGCTACACCAAGATCCTTCATTTCAAAATTAGCAGACAACTAAGATTTAAGATCAGAAATCATTAGCTTGCTATTTCCTATGAACAACATATCGTCAACATAAAGAGCAATAACAAGCACTCGATCACTTTTAGCTTTATAGTATACATAGTGATCAGATTTTGATCTCACAAAGCCTAAAGATTATACATAGGTATCAAATTTCTGGTACCACATTCTAGGTGACTGCTTTAACCCATACAGAGACTTCTTTAATTTGCATACCAATTTTTCTTTACCTTTCTCAACAAAGTGCTTAGGCTGGGACATATAAATTTCTTCTTCAAGATCACCATGAAGAAATGTTGTCTTCATATCCATCTGTTCAACCTCTAAGTCATAAGCTACTGCAAGTGACAATAGAAATCTAATGGACATCAAATTTTCTATAGGAGAAAAGATTTCCCCATAGTCAATTCCCTCTACTTGGGAATAACCCTTTGCAACTAGTTGTGCTTTGTATTTTTCTACACTACCATCCAGACCAATCTTTTTCTTAAATACCCATTTACAGCCCAAAGGTTTTTTGCCTTTAGGCAAGGGCACTAGACTCTAGGTTTCATTTTTATCTAATGACGCAATTTCTTCCTCCATGGATTTCAACCAAGAATCTGAATCAGACATTTTAATTGCCTCATTTACAGTCCTAGGCTCATCAGTACTAGAAATCAAGGCATAGGAACAAGTAGAATCAATTAATGAGAACCCATACCTAGCTGGTTGTTTCCTTTCTCGAGTTGACCTCCTCACTGGCTGAGGTTGAGGTTCATCTTCTTCAGAGCTTTTAGAACTGCTTGAGCTCTCCTCAGTTTCAGGTACGTTTTGAATCTTCAATTCCTCTTTCTCTGGTGTAGGAGGAATTGCTGCTACATCCTTACTATTTTCTGACTTTGTCTCTGACTGCAGATCCAAGGTGGAAGGTTTCAGCTCATGAAAGATTACACTTCTGTTGTATACAACCTTCTCTGTAACAGGATTCCAAAGTTTGTATCCTTTAATGTTAGCACTATAGCCAATAAATATACACTTAACAGCCTTGTTGTCCAACTTAGATCTTTTTACATCCGGCACATGTGCATATGCTTCACAGCCAAAGACTCTAATATGTCTAAGAGAGGGCTTCTTACCAGACCACACTTCCATAGGTGTCTTATCAATAAGAGTAGAGTTTGGAGACAGATTAACTAAGTAACATGTAGTAGCAGTAGCTTTAGCCTAGAAATTTTCTTCCAAACCAACACTACTAAGCATACTTCGTGCTCTCTCCATCATTGTCCTATTGAACCTTTCTACAACTCCATTTTGCTATGGAGTGTAAGGTGTAGTCTTGTGTCTTTTGATTCCATGGTCTTTACAATATCTTTCTAATTCATCAGAATAGAATTCACTGCCATTATCAGTCCTTAAGCATTTTATTGTTTTACCAGTTTGATTTTCAACAAGATTTTTAAACTCCTTAAATCGACTAAACACTTCTGATTTACTTTTCAAAAAATATATAAATGCTCTTCTTGAATAATCATCAATGAATGACACATAGTATCTTGATTTAGACAAAGAAGGAACATCTACTGGACCAAACACATCTGAATGAATATAGTCTAACAAACCAGAAGTTTTATGAGGACTATCATAAAATGAAACACGATGTTGCTTTCCATATATACAGTGTTCACAGAATTCAAATTCCAGATTACAGTCTTCAAGCCCCTAAACCCCTCAACTAGGTTTTTGTTCTTCAAGATTTTTAAACCTTTTTCTCCTATGTGGCCTAACCTATGATGCCAAAGCATAGTCTTTTCTGCAGGAAGTTTTAATTTTGTAGAGTTTACATAATTAGGGAAAATTTCCTCTTTACCTCCATGAGCAGCTTTCAGTGACTTCAAAGAGACACTGTTACAATGAAAAAACTTGTGCATCCATTTTGTACAAGGTACCAATTCAAGCACCTCTAGCCAGCACCATTGAACCTCTAGTCATCTTGCAGCCACTCCCCAAGAACAAGACTTGTACTCCGATATCATTTAGCTTACTGACAAAAAGTAAATTTTGAGCCAGACCTGGTATGTGCATAACATCATTAATCCCCTTTATTCCTCCATCAGGGAATTGGATTCTGACTCTTCCATGGCCAACAATTTCCAAGGTTGAATCACTCACCAAGTACACCTTTGCACCATCGTATTCTTCATACTTTGTAAACCATTCTCTGTGAGATGTCATGTGGAACGATGCTCCAAAATCGATCAACCAGACATCATCTGATGCCTGAGTAGCCAAGGCTGCAATGAAGGCATCACCATCACTATGAGAAGAACCATTATTGGAAGATCCTTTCTTCTTCTTTTTCTCCTCTTTACAATCCTTTTGGACATGACCAGGTTGCCCACAGTCCCAGCACTTCACCTTGGAATTCTTGCCAGGAGACTTTGAACCCCCTTCTTATTTCGATTTGGACTTCTTGTCCTTCTTCTTGCCTTTCTCCTTTGACCTTCCTCTGACAGCAAGAGCCTCCTTCGCCATCTCAGAAGATTTTCTTCTCATTTCTTCTGACAGCAAAGAACCAACAATATCTTCCATTTTTAAACTGGATGTTGTACTCCCAATAGCCATTACTAGATGATCCCATGAGTTTGGAAAAGAACATAATAGAAGCATACAACGATCTTCTTCTTCAATCTTTACACCAACAGATGTTAATTGTGTGAGCAACATGTTAAATGCATTCAAATGATCAGCTACAGACCCTCCTTCCTGCATTCTCAAAGAGTAAAGCTTCTTTCTCAGGAATAGCTTATTCACCAAAGATTTCCCCTGATAAATAGATGCCAGTCTCTTCCACAAGAGAGAAGCAGACCTCTCTTCATGCACATTGAGAAGAACTGAGTCTCCCAAATAGAGCCTTATCAACCCCTTCGCTTTCATATCTACAAGGTCCTATTCTTCTTGCTTCATGCCGGTAGGTTTAGTTCCAGACACAGCAAGCCAAAGGTCTCGATCTACTAAGAGATCCTCCATCTTTAGTTTCCACAATTCAAAGTTACTGCCATTGAATTTCTCTATTTCAATCTTCCCAGAGGAACTAGACATCTTAATCTGTAAATAGAAATAACAATCTCTACAAAACTCCCACTGAACAGTATTGACACAAAAAACCCAATGTACCCCCAAGGATAACATAACTGGCCAGGCTCTGATACCACTTGTAAGGAAAATTAGATGCGGAATTTTTTTTTCCTAACGTCAATACTTCAGGAAAGAATGCAGAAGTACCTTTAATTTTTCAATTACAGTCAAATTGAGATGCTTTATGAGATAGATTATAGAAACAGAGTATTTAGAAAAACACACATGAACACCAGATATACATGGGAGAACCCTTATGGGAGAAAAACCCACCACACCAAGAGAAATCACTTTGTATTACAGTAATCAAAGTTACATACAATTCTAGACTTATCTTTCTGGTGTCATTAAACATCAGCATTCATCATGTACATTCTTCGAATAGAAAACTTTCAGGTTACAACCTTTACAGATTTTTTAATCCTTCACTGATATAGTTTGAATTCTTCACACTTCACTATTGATCAAACTATTATCCAACATCAAAAAATTTGTAATTTCCAACTATATCCATGGCGTTCCCTGACTGTCGAGCTCCCTCACAGAACCGTCACAACGAACAGACTCCCAACGGTTCCAATTCGGCTCTTCTAATTCATCCATGTGATGCCACATTAGAAGTCATACACGATCAACAGAATTCGAATTACATTGGCATCTCGGTGAGACACTAACGGTGTCTTTCTGATGCCACATTGACCTCTTATTGATGTCGCTAAGAGCCTCTATAGTCACCAAGATATTATATCGAGCTCCAACAAATATACCGAGTCATCACGTAGTCGTTCTGACTTATTACTTTCACCAGAAGGTCATGGTGAAACACTCAGGTTATATCGAAGTTCCCATATCTACTGAGCACCCAATGGAAGTCGGCAAGACTTACTCCTATCGCCAAGAGTTCATAGCAATATTCATATGCTACTCCAAAGTGTTCACCTGTCGCCAAAACATTTGTCCATCGCTAAGACTTCTTATCGATCTCTATGACTTATCCCGAACACCTTTTGTCTATTGCTAAGAGTTACCCCGACAGCCATCAACTATCAGCAAGACAATAGCTTATCCCTCAGACTCAATAACGAAACCTAAGAGTTATATCGATAACTCCTTAGTAGTCCCTGTCGGCATAGCTTTCTTCTATCGCTAAGACCTTCCCCGATAGCTTTGAGTTATATCGAAGATAACACTTAAGTCTTCCCAATGAAACAAAACAAGCAAAAACTGTCAACATAACATTTTTCGTTCACGGTGACATCTTACCGAGTGAATATAGGTTATTCTAAAGACCTCAATACATACACTGTCGGCGAGAGATAAACACTTCACTAATACATCTCTCTGAAAGTTGAAGCCACTCTGAAACTCTAGTCGAAAAGAGTCTCATCGATACACAACAGAAAGACCTTTTGGCCAAGGCTCTCCTGAGCGCTATGAGGTCATAGTGAATAAACCAAGCTACAACGATAGACCCCATAGTGTACCTTTCAGCAAGACAATACCTAGGTCACAACGACTTGTTCAAAATTTGATAAAACAAACTGCTAGTCAGCCAGACAATTAGAATGTCACACCGACATTTCTCTAAAAGGAGGTTTTAGCTTGTAATGTTTGAGGCACATATTTCCAACAGAAACACCCCAAAACACCTTCATCCCACCCCTTGGTCCAAAAAATGACGTAACAACACAAATCAGGTTACTCTCGCAACAAGTGCTTGATCTTCAATCAGGGAAAACCACAAAAACACCAAGAAACTTGTGTCCCTATCCATTTGATGGGAGCCTTGTGATGAAACCATTCCCTAAGGGATTTGAAATCCCCAAGTTTGACAAATATCATGGGATGAGAAACCCTGAAGATCACATTAGGGAATTCCAGGTTCATTGCATGGAAGTCGCATATGATGATACCTATCTGATGCGACTATTCCCTAGGAGTTTGGCTGGCCATGCTATGGAATGGTTCTCTCACCTACCTATAGGCATCAAAACATTCCAAGAAATTATAGACACATTCATTAAAAATTATGCATGCAACATTGCCATGGATGGTAGTCTAGAAGAACTCTCAGCTTTGAAACAAGGAAAGAATGCATCATTCGCTTCATTCCTACAATGATGGCAATCCAAGGCCAATCAGAGCAAGTGGACCATGCCCGAGGAACAACAAGTTTTCACCATTATATCCAACCTTGATGACCTCTTGTCATTTCATCTCAAGGTACAAGGGATCACCACATATGACCAGTTGATCTCCAAGGCGCTCAGCATCGAATGAGCCCTTATGACTCAACCCACAGGATCAACTTCATACCCCGAGCAACAAAACAATTGACCACCCACCAATTACAATGAAAAACCTTGCACATGGGAAAGGAACAAAAATGTTACTAATGATGGTGTTGTTAATTCTAAAGTGGTCATCAGTGCACCTCGCCAAAATACACCTGCACCACAAATCCAAATCCAACACGAAAACAATCATCAAGCAACACAACAACTAAACAACAATCCAATAATTAACAATCTCAATGATCAAAGGGGACCACCCCAACGAAACAAGAGTTACCCCAAGTGAAAGTACACTACTCTGTGGGAACCACTAAAAGTCATCATGAAGAAGTTGATAAATGAAAAAATAATCAAAGCACCCATCTATGAGAATTACCAAGAACCGGATGTGAAACCTCCTTGGTAGAATGAGAATGAACTTTGTGACTTCCATAAAATCAAAGGGCATACCATGAACAGATGTATGAGGCTAAAAAAAATAATTCAAGATCTTATCAATCAAAGAATTATAAACGTGGAACAGCCAACAAGAAATCAAGACCTTAAGATATACACGAATCCGATTCCTAACCATGGCAATAAAGGGAATAATAATAACACTGATAAGGGGAAAGGCACCCACACAAACGTGAATCATGTGTATGAAATTGTCGTCACCTCCCTAGATGAATACTGCACAGTCATCACCATCAAAGGCGCCCATGCCGATTATGGAGTCACCACAAGAGGTGGCAAAGTTACCATCGCAAGATCATCCCAGCCAAATAGAGTCCCTGCATCTAGATCTGTCCCTAATGGATATAACGTCCTTGATCATCTCAACAGAATGCCAACACAAATCTCCATCATGGAGTTGCTAAAAATCTCATCTAATCATAATAAAATCCTTGAGGAAGCACTGGCTTCATCCATTGTCCCCACAGATCTTGATGCGGAACAATTTCAAGCTATGGTCAGAAATATCATTATGCCAAATCTCCTCACATTTTCTGACCAGGATTTCCCCACTCAACCATCTCACAACCATGTGCTCCACTTAGAAGTCATCATACAAAAAATTAAAGTCAAAAGGGTCTTGGTGGATGGAGGTGCGGGATTGAATATTTGTTCTCTCAAGCTCATCAAACAATTAAAAATCTTAGAATATTCTATCGAAAAAGGAAAGGGTATCACAATAAGAAGATATTGGCCTTGGATGTACCCCTTCGAGTATAACCATATGTGGCCGAAGTCCTCCAGTTAGAAGGGTTAATAATCCTCCTCAGCCAACCGCAGTAGAACTATGCTTACCAGTATCTACAGGTCACATCATATATAACTTCACATTTGATATAACTGACGTCTATAGTAGTAGTGATGATGAGGATACCATGACCAACTTACCTAGGCTATTTGAGGATACCACTCTTTGCATGATTAGCACCCTATCTTTTGAATCAGATCACCAAAATCATGAGATCCGCTTAGTATATCCCCAACTCATCGACTATGACCAACAAGGAGCACCAGTTCTTGATACATTAAAAAATGATGAGGTGCTCTCAGAATTCAAGGGACTGTGGGATAACATTCCATGTGGGGATCACAAAGCAGGGTTCATAATCGAGCTAGATACACATGCCTATTACGGGGAAATGATTGAATACCTCATTCATAAAAGTGAAAAATTAAGAATAATATCCATGTACTTGAGTGAAAACCACACTATGGCACTCTCTGACTAGAAAAAAGTAAAGAGAAAGGATGCATCCAATGGTGAAAACCTCTTCGAGGTGATCAAGGATGGGGAATTCAATCTTCCTTTTAGAGCTATTCATCAAGAAAAATTAGTAGTCCTAGCAGAAAGATGCAATCCGGTCAATCTAGGAATAGAGGAAACCCTGTACATCACATTCTATGTGGAGTCATTACTATCAGAGGAACAAGAGCTCCTAGCAGCCTTCCTAAGAGAGAGATAGAGAAAATTCACATGGAGCTATGTTGACATGCTAGGACTTGATCCAAAGATTGTGGTTCACCACTTAGCAGTATATCCAAAAGCAAAGCCTGTTAAAAAAAAGCTTCAAAAAATGCACCCTCAGATCTCCTTATTAGTCAAAATGGAGCTAAAAAAGCTATTAGATGTGGGATTCATCTGACCAATAGATTATCCAGAATGGGTGTCAAACTTGGTACATGTCTCAAAACTTGATGGGGGCACCAGAATCTACACAAACTTTAGAGACTTGAATAAAGCATGTCTGAAAGATGACTTCCCACTTCCAAACATTGACATGATAGTAGACATGATAGCCATACATGAAATACTGTCACTAATGGACGGATTCTCAGGGTACAATCAGATCATGATAGCTAAAGAGGACCAACATAAAACAACTTTCACTTGTCCATGGGGGACTTACTACTTGAATATGATGCCATTCAGCTTAAAGAATGTAGGAGCAACATACCAAGGGGCCATGACATTGATATTCCATGACATGATCCATAAGATAGTCAAAGATTATGTTGATGACATTCTAGCCAAGTCCAAAAAGAGAAAAGATCACATAACAACCTTAAGTTCCATCTTTGACAGGCTGGAGGAGTACAAGGTCACATTAAACCCAAAGAAGTGTATCTTCGGCGTTCAATTAGGAAAGCTACTAGGATATATAGTTTCAATGAGAGGTATCGAGGTGGATCCAACAAAGGTAAAAGCAATCCTCGAGATGGAGGCACCAAAAACATTAAAGAAATTGAGAGGTCTCCAAGGTAGGCTCCAATCCATTTGAAGATTTATAGCACAGTTGGCGGACAAACAGAACCCATACTCTCACCTAATCCACAAGGGAGTATTGTACAAATGGGATACCAAGTGTGAAGAGGCATTCAATAAAATCAAAGAATATCTACTGACACCACCGGTCTTAATGCCACCAATTCCAAGAAAACCATTAATTCTCTACGTATCAGCAACAACAGCAGCCCTTAGAGCTCTCCTAGCTTAGCATGATGAAAATGGAATAGAAAGGGCTATCTATTACATTAGTAGAACAATGGTTGGGCATGAGATAAACTATTTATTCATTGAGAAAGCATGCTTAGCAGTAATGTTTGCATCACATAAATTCAGACATTACATGTTGGCACATAAAAGAAAACTCATTTCCAAAATTGACCCCCTCAAGTACTTACTGTCAAAGGAAATGCTCATGGGAAGAATGGCCAAATGGGTGATGATACTGTCAGAATATGGCATTGAATATGTGGAGTGGAAAGCAATCAAAGGCTAAGTCATCACAGATTAACTTGCAGAAGCACCAATCTATTCAGAGAATCCCCTCATCTTAGAGTTTCCAGATGAATCTATTTTCAATCTCAACATAGCCAACCACTGAAAACTTTACTTTGATGGCTCATACACGCAACATGGATCATGAGTTGGCATCTTCTTTATCACCCCACATGGGGATTTCATACCAAGGTCCTACAAACTGGCATTTCCTTGCACCAATAACATTGTAGAATACGAGGCTTTAACCATAGGTCTCAGAATAGCAGTGCAGTGGAACATTATAGCTCTCAGAGTATACAGAGACTCCCAATTGATAATAAATAAAGTGAATGATGAATACCAAACTAAGGATGATAAGCTCACTCCATACAAGAAATTGGTGGAGACTCTTAAAGAATCCTTCATTGAGATTACATTTGAGCAGATTCCTAGAACCAACAATAGAGCAACAGACGCCATGGCAACAATTGGATCCTTATTGGATATCCCCCACAATGTTCCAAAATATGAATTCCTGATAGAGTAGCTTCTCATGCCTGCATTTGAGGTACCAGAATTAGAATTTTTGTGTGAAATCGTTGGTCCCGACGATCCTTGCTACCATGACATTTACACATACCTTTGAATAGGAGTCATACCCGCTGACTTACCCTCAAACCTAAAATGAACCTTTGTCAAAAAGTCATCTTGATTTTTCATCCTAGGAGATACCCTATATCGTAGAAGCATAGAAGGAACCCTACTACGTTGCTTAAACACTGAGGAGGCATTGACCGCTCTAACTGAAGTACATAACAGTATCTTTGGTTCACACTCGAGTGGAATGACCATAGCCAAGAAAATGTTGAGGATGGGGTATTATTGGCCCACAATGGAAAAGAGAGGCACATGACTATGCCAGAAGGTGTCTACAATGTCAGTAGCATGGGGACCTCATCCATGCTCCAGCTCAAGAGCTTCATCCCATCATCACACCATGGCCTTTTTCGCAACAGGGACTCTATCTCATTGGAAAAATCATGTCCACTTCATCAAACGACCAAAAATTCATCATAACCACAACATAGTACTTTACTAAGTGGGTGGAAGCCATACCCATGACGTATATAACTGGGAAGCAGATATCAAAGTTCATCCTAAACTATCTCATTTGCCACTATGGTGTTCCACAAGCCATTATCTCAGATAATGGGACACCATTTAAGAATCAAGAGGTTCGTGATTTATGCAAAAAATTAAAAATCCAACATCACTTCTCCACCCCATACTATCCCCAAGGCAATGGCCAAGCGGAAGCTACAAACAAAACCATTATGAAAATCCTCAAGAAAATAGTCAATGACGCAGGTCATGACTGGCACCTATAGCGTAATCCGGCCCTTTGGGCCTATCGAACCAGCATCTGTGCACCTACCGGTGCCACCCCTTTCTCCCTGGTCTACGGATTAGAAGCAGTACTCCCCATTGAGATCGAGCTTCCATCACTCAGGATATCACTGCAAAACCTCATCATAGATGAAGATTATCGAGTATCAAGATTGAACTAGTTGGAGCTATTGGATGAGTGACGTATAGATGTTTTGAATCATTTGCAAGTCTATCATAATAAACTCAAAAGGAGCTATAATAATAAAATCAAAGGCAAGACTTTCCAAGTCAGAGAACTGGTATTAAAAGAGAACCAGAAGAATGTCCCAAACCCAAGCAGCAAAGGAAAATTTGAACCCAATTGGTTGGGACCATTCGTTATCATAGCAAGTTATAAGTCAGGGGCATATCAATTATCAACACCCGAAGGGGAACCTCTGCAAGAGCCTATGAATAGCTCTCATGTCAAAAAGTTTTATGCCTAAATATTTCAAAGTATAGAACAAAAACATTAGAAAATGTCCTAAAAAAATGGTTACTTCAGCGAGAACTGGCAAATAGGCATCTTGGTGACAACAAAAATATCAAAAAAGTAAAAAATCCAAAAAAATTAGAAAAATGATTGAAAACAGTAAAGAGAAAAAAAAATTGTCCTCTAGTGAAAACCACTTTGGTCCAGCACTTTGGACAAGTACCTTGGTGAAAACCTAGCAAACAGGCAACTTGTGTAAATAAGCACTTTCCATCCACCAAGATCTTTATGGCTTGTTCTACATCATCCATCTGTTACGTTTCCATCATCCATCGCATTTGGATCTCCATCCATCACTCATCCACCCGCATCTGCACCATAGCTTGGTCTTGTGTTTGTATCATGATCTCTCTTAGTACTACTCAGCCCATCCTCAAGGTTAGTTTGTCCTACCTTTATCAGAGTAGTCTATTGCATCACGCTGGGGGCATGTTCTCATCAGATCAGATTCATGTATATTCTTAAAGTTCTAAACATTAGAAAATACATAAACATCAAAACATCAAAAAATCCAAAAACATCAAAACATATCAAAAAATCCAAAAACAGGTCAAAAAGTCAAAAACAGAGTCATCTTGTCAAACTATGGTTCTCTAAGCCTTGAACATAGGCAAGGTTTATCTTTGATCATCCCCAGAGACACTTAGGTCAGTCCTTTAGGCATCCATCATAATAAAATAACATCTCATCATGTGTATCGTCATTTGTAAATCGGTCAAGTCGTCAGTCAAACTACGTAGTCTCTATGTGTATAGCATAGGCAAGGCTAATCTGTTGATCAGCCCCCGAGGCCCCTAGGATAGGTCCTTAGGTTAGTCTCTTGTTCAAAATATCAGAAAAACCCAAAAACATTGGAAAATCGAAAATCAAAACATTTGAAAATCTTGAAAAAAATACCAAAAACAACCTCAAAACATTGTAAAAATGTCAAAAACATCCAAATATTTGAAAAAATCCATCCATCTCACCTCGCTTACACCTGCAATAGCATCATTCATAATAAACGATCGTCATCCTCAATTTTTGGTAAGATAATCAGAAACAAGTCTAGCCAGTCAAAAGTAAAAACTCAAAATGTCAAGTCTTAGGTCTAAGTCAGTATGTAAACAAGTTGGTCAAACTCTTTGTGTCGATAACTCATCATCCAATTGGTCCCATATTAATCATTTGAAAGAACACTTTGGATAAACAAAATGATGTGCTGCCATCCACTAACATGTCCTAGGATGTATTCTTCCTACAGTGGGCATTATCTTTTGGCAATAGTTTCGGTTCTTATCCTTAAAAACACATCCCCTTTTGGTTAGTGGATTGAAGAACATCAGCTTGTTTGTTTACTTTGTCTTTATCTTTTGACTTATCTCTTTGCGCTCATTCTAATAACCTCTCGATGATGTCCAAACAAAGGGATTTAGAGAGATAGGAATGGGGAAACGATCATTATCTTTTGTCTATTGTGCGTGTTGGATGTTCTTGTAATATAACTTGGAAAATACTTGCTTTGTTAGGTATGTATGGAGGAGGTTTTGGGAAGCTTGTTGACTATTGCATTGATATGTTGTACCTTTCTATTTTTTGGTCTGAGGTGTTTGAAACTTCTAAAGTGCATCCTAGCAATGTTTCCGTATGTCAGGTGTGAACAAGGATACTCCTATCTGTTTGTCAAGTCAAATTCCATCACACTAGGTACAACGCCATCCTGGTTTTCTATACCTTGATGCATCGTATCACGTGTGTCATCAAACATAAGAAAATTGGCCGTTTGAAAATCCCAACTCCTCAGCAAGTAATCATCATCATTTTTCATATTCGTCATCTTGTGTCTTGTTGAAATGACTTCTTCTCTTTCATTTCTTCTTGCTCATCGCACTAACAAGGTACTATGACAGTTGATCATCATCACCATCATCATCGTCATTGATCCTGCATCCAAAAAAAAACTTGCATATTGCATCAACAAATCATATAGGAAAAACATGCATTGCATTTCCATCATCATATAAACATGGTGTTATAAGCATTTTCCATAAAATTAGCATATCCCTTTCTCATTGCATTGCATCCATTTTTTTGCACCACATTGCATTCATCACATCAATCATCACATAACATTCATTTGCATAAACATTTCATAACCACCTACTGCATAATCATACATAATAAGTACATAAGCATTATAGATAATCCATTACATACATACTCACACACATTACATTCATTTTACATTAAGCATCATCATACCACTTTGCATTAACATATCATTTCATATATCGCATTGCATCACAATAAATGCACCACATACATTACATTATCATTTAACATGTTTAGGATAATATTTGTTATTCTAAGCATCTTAAAACCATCTCATTTGCATCATCATATAAAACATGACCATCACATTCATAGCACATTATATCGTCCACTAATCATCCATATCATCTCATAAATAGCATCGCAATCATTTTTTGTATTTCATGGCATAAATCATTCCACATCATTATAAGCATAAATAGGAATACAAAAAACCATTACATGCAAAGCGTACATCCATCCATAATCATTTCATTTTATAAGCATAGTTCATACACTGTAGATCATTTCCATATTATATTGCATATCATATCATTTCAAATCATCATATAGACTAAAACATTATTACACATCACATAAATACATTTGCATATCATAAAGTCAACAACATAATATAGATCCGTTAGCCATAATCATTGCATAATGCATATATCATTAGAAATAAATGCATCCATAAATACATCATATAACACCATAACATCATTGCAATATCATATAGAAATAAAATCATCCATACATGCATAAATAAATGATACACATCACATCAAAATCATCGGCTCATATATATCATCAATAATGTAACTATCATAGTACAAAATAATTGGATCATTGTACATGTGTGTCAATAAGTACAAAAAGGCCCATCGGGCTATCAAAAAGGAGCCCATAAGGCACAAAAAATGATATCATCTCGATCAAAAGGAGGCCTAACCCTCCTATCTGTTGCCCTCGCCTCTGTCACCGTGACCCTTTGCTAGTCTGAAACTGGTTTGCTACGAGTACTTTGGGACTAGTGCTGCTCTGTGTACGGCCTCATCATAATGCATATGGTAATACTAGGCCTCTCGGATGGCCTCCTTGTAGGACCAAATGGACACTGTACCCTGAGAGGAGGAGGCTGCCATGCTCTTCAATTGCTATCTTCGGCCTAGCTCTGTGGCCGCCTATAACTCTATGGCCTGTCTCTGTAGTATGGCCTAATCCCTCTTGGCCCTAATCTGATCTCTCTCAGTCTGTGCCTGATCTCTCTCCCCTGTCAAAGTCTGCACCTAGGCCTGTAGCTGTGAAATCAATGTATCTCAGGGATCCACTTGCCCTATCAGATGCCCTACTGGCTATGCTCATGGAGGCTATACCTAAGGCTGATCCTCGGCCCCAGCCTATGGTGGTGCACCTGGTAGCATCTGCTGTTGATCCTGCATCTGCACGTCAACTTGAACTGGCTGAACTAGCTGAACTAGGGGCCCGGCCGACTGGTCTTGACATGCACCATCCCTCCATCCTTATCCTCCCTCTCTGTCTCTCACCCTCCACTGATCGAGGACTACTCCTGGAACTGTCAAACAAAGGGGAGGCCGAAACCAATCTCTATATGCTTGTGTCATGCCTAGATCTGCAGGCTCCTGATCATAAGCCCATGGTTGAGCCACCAAATGTCTAAAGTTGTCGATGGCCTCCAAGGTAGGAATATACCGTCCCCATGAAACCCATGCCATGGCGCGAGAAAACATGGCCACATAATCGTCATCTAGCCGATCTTGAGGCTCACCGAACTGAAGTTGCACACGCCCAAGCAGATATCTCTCTATCATCGTATGCTCTCACCCTTGCATGAAGCAGTCCTAGCAGGCATAGAAAATTTGATGTACATTGTCATCCCATCCGTGCCGAGCAAGGTATGGATGCCATATGAACACCTGCATCTCATCTAGGACCCTCCTCCAATAGGGAATCCCATGGTCACCTGTGTCTATGAAGGACACACTGCCTTTATAGTGCCATACAAGGGGATCATCAGACCCCATTAGAACTACAACAATCCACAGCCGAAGGACAACAATGTGCTCCCATGCCCATACGTGGAGGAGTGTGACACCTACTCCGAGTGCTCTGCCATCAAGGTAGATGTACTCATTAAGATCTCTTTACAATGATGCAAGAAGAACTGACCCCCAAGAAAAATGAGTAGGCCTATCACATATCACCATGCACTCCCAACAGAGTCCCCAACCAGGACTGAAATACTGGCCATGTCTATCTGGGGCAACGAGACTCAAAATAATTGCCGTAAAAACCAAGTGGAAGGGAGGGGCTAGAGCCCCATGTCGCTCAAGCTCGATCTGCCCCTCACAAATAACATCCTCTATGGCGAGGACTGTGTGACAGGCATTCCACTCCTCATCTATATCAAAAATGACATGTCAACCATGAATCGACAATCTCAAGATGTGCCAAATGTCCTCGAAGGTGACGATGGCCTCGCCGGTTGGAAGGTGGAACGAAGAGGAATCGATGTGCCACCTCTCGGCAAGCACTAACATCATCCCAAGGTGGGTGCAAATGGGTGTTGTGTAGGTGATGTACCACAACCCCATGTCTCATAGTCGATCTTGATCTCTGTCGCTCAGGTCGCACAAGTAACCAAAGAGATCCCATGACCTGTGCTCTTGGGAGTAGAGCTCCCTTGCCGCATCCTGCATCAAGAAGGGTCATCATGTTAAAAATTTTGAATTTTTTTTTTCAAGCATCCAAGAAACCACTCCAGTGTCTCAATCTGTGAAGGCATTGCAGTTTAATTTTTTATCAAACTATGACGCTAGGGCACAAAAAGGCCAAAAGTGCACCGCCACGGTGCAGTTTGAAAAGATTCCAGCCGTTAGCACACAATCGTGTTGCAATTTGGAATTGGACCCATAGGCCATGTCCTCAGTGTCAGAGTTTTCAAACTCTGAACTCCACCACCACAGTGCAATCTAACACCGAGCAGAGTAGTTTGATTTTTGAGTGGCGCTATATAGTGCCGCTATAGAAGGACTAACTTTGAAAGCATTAAATGAATGCTAAAAATGAAAAACAAAGCTCAAGAAAGGATCACTTACTGGTGTCCCAATGTCGGGTGGCCTCTGGTATGTCTAGACTCAGTTGGAAATGTGCATCGGGAGCTGTCAGTGCACCATATTGTTAGGAGGTCAAAGCTCAAATCTCAAGGTTGCTAGATGGTTGTGTGTGAAAATGAATTGAAAGTGACCCCTCAAAGCCTTTTTAAGCATGAAAATTAGGGTTTTTTCACCCTAATTGGCTATCCTGCTAGGGTTTTGGACCCTTGAAGCTGGTTTTGTCTAGTTGAGGCCTGTTTTACATCATTTTATTGTTTTTAGACATGTTTTTGGCCTCCTTGAGCCTTTTCGGACCTGTCGGGCACCTTGTCCTCTTTTTTCGCGAGATCACCCAAAAATTGAAATTTTTGTCCAATCTCTTGAGGGGGCAATATATTTGCATGTCTTCTCTCACTGGGTAGTAGTGGGGAAAGATTTTAAAAGAAATTTTTTTTGGCTTTGATCGAGATTGTTTATTCTTTGAACCAACGCAACAAGTGCATTGCTTCAAAGAGGGGCAAAATGTAGACACATAAAATGTACCGATTGACATTGTGCATCTGATCCTAACCACTAACATCGTTTCATCCTGAATCATCATTCGGTCTAACCATTTAATCAAATACCCCTATCTGATTAAATTCATCAATATTCCTCTCTTAATTAAATAAACCAGTTATCTAATTAATTCACCTCTTCTTGATAATTAAATTAATCATTTTGATCTAATTATCCTATTCAATTAAATAATTTATTTATTTGATTAAATCTCTAAAGTCTATCTATTAAATTAAATAAATTAAAACCTTATTTAGTTTAATCTAACATCATCTTTTTTAATTAAATAAATCAAAAACCTTTATTTAATTAATCTCTTATCACCTTCCTCTCATATTTGATTTAAATAAATCCACAAATTTAAGTCAAATAGGTCACATCATTTAACCCCCTTCATTAAATTAATTAACTTTGATTAATTTAATCTCCTCTCATGTCCCATCCTCCAGCTTTTACCACTTGCACATGAAAATAGATTTAATTGATTTATTAAATCTCTATTTTCCTCAACAAGGCATCTTTTGGGAATATTCTCCAAGTTTGAATTCAAAAATCCAAGTTGACATGTACATCCAAAAAGGAATTTACTCTCTTACATGTCCTTTGCCTTGAGCCAAATAGCATTCAATGCATTTTTTCCTTCCCTCTTGCATGTCATTTCAACAAATTCAAAATTCAAAAATAGGCATTTATTGGCACAATCCTCAAAACTTGCACATCCTCCATCCACTCATAGGTTGACAAGTGGCATCTTTCCATTGGATGAATGTTAGTCCCACATTGCTCTATTTTGGACATTCATTCATCTTGGCATTCTATAAATAAGAGGCTAATCTCCTCATTTCATCATCCACAATTTATGCAAAGTTACTATACTCAAATCTCTAGCCATTTTCACCAATATCATTGAGTTCTTAGCTAGGTTATGTAGGTTTTTAGATTGGACCATTCGCCATCCTTCATCAAAGTGGATCATTCATCAACATTCATCAAGCTTGCATCATAGGAATTGGGAAAGGGACAATTCTCACATAAAATTGGCACCAATTCCCCCATGGGATCATGAGTTTGTTAGTTTAATTAGGATTCAATCTCTATTTTGTTGTTTTCATTGTATTGTTCATTTCTTTTCCTAATTTGAACTTTGTAAATGGATTTCATGGGGAATCCTTGTTCTTGCTTGCATTATATATTCTAATGTGTTTTTTCTTATTGTTTTGTAGGTATTGGGATTGGGGTTTGCACACATCCATGAAGAACTTCCTCAGCCTGTAGATCATGTTGTTAGCCATAAGTTTACTAGGTGTCGAGGATAGCTTCACGTTCTTACCCAAGCAACAATTGATAAAATTCGGCCTTACTAGATACAATGTGTTGAAAAGCTCTTTGAAATTATTTTTCAAAAGAGTTCCTAAGAGTATAATGCATAGTTTTGAATTAACCTTTTTGCATGAATTCCATATCTTTGATCGACTATTTCGAGCTTGATGACCTTCATCAAGAATGAGTAGACTTGTGCTCTAAAAGCATTTTTCCTGAAGAGGCTAAGCATATTGGAAAACTACTTTTAGAGAGCTCAGGTCTGCTCATTCTTGATGAAGGTCATCAAGCTCAAAATAGCTGATCAAAGATATGGAATTCATGCAAAAAGGTTAATTCAAAACTATGCATTATACTCTCAGGAACTCTTTTCCAGAATAACTTCAAAGAGATTTTCAACACATTGTATTTGGTAAGGCTGAATTTTTTCAATTGTTACTTGGGTAAAAACTCGAAGCTATCCTCGACGCCTGGTAAAGTTATGGCTAATAGCAAGATTTACAAGTTGAGGAAGTTCTACATGGATGAAATTGGGAATAAAATTTAGAAAGGAAAATATTGGAAAAGTAGAATTTGATGAAACTCTTGCAAAGCTCTGATTAATGACTAATGCTTTTGTTCATTTTTATGATGGGAATATTTTGAATAGTCTTCCCAAAATAAAGGATTTTACTATGATTTTGAGAGAATCTTCTATATAGCAGGATGTCTTAGATCAAATAAATGAAGCAAACAATTGTGAAAGAACCAACAATTTTGAATTTAAAACAATGGTGTCTTATGTATAAACTTCCCCTATGATTTTCTCCTAGAATAAGGTATAGCAATTTTGAATTAGAAACAATGGTATATGAACAACTATTTATCCTATCTATTATGCTACAACAATTGACTATAGAATCCTAGTTTTTCTTTGAGGATGACAGTACCTACGCTTATGGTGTTTCTAGATGGAACCTATAGCGGAAAAGTGTAGTCTCCATCTGAAGGAACTATCTTTGGAGCTCTTCCCTAAAATGAGGGTTGATAACATTAGAAGAAAAGAAATACCATAATTCTAAAGTAAGAATTTGTATCAAGCCAAATTTTAGAAAGTATAATTAAAAAGACAAATCCTTACAATCGGACCTCAAATTGGACCAAGCAGATTTATGATTTTATCTTTAGAATGTAGGAACTTTCTATGTCAGAGCTTCACGGCCTCAAATTGGATCACCAATTGGACTAGAAAATTTATGATTTTATCATTAAAATGTAGGAACTTTCTCTGTTAGAGCTTCATGACGTCAAATTGGATGTGAAATTGGACCAATAGATCTATGATTTTATCTTTAAAATGTACAAAATTTCTCTATTTGATATTCACAACCTCAAATTGGATCTGAAATTGGACCAGCAGATTTATGATTTTCTCTATCCACCGACGTTTGTATTCCTACACTCAAGTTTTTCTTCCGAGTGAAACACCTGAAAAATGTTTTAGACTGGCTCAAGGTACTCTCCAACCTGGTTATGTCACTAATATAAATCCAATTTTCATCCATACCTGAATTTTGCATCACAATCTATTCTTCCTACACATAAACATGCCACATATTAACCCCTTCTAAATAAAACATTTAATCATCATAAAACCATAATTAATAAATCATTTGAATTTCAGAAAGAATCTGATGTCATTTACTATCAAACCAAAAGTTGTATAAATAAAAAAAAATCCATTAAGCCTCCTAAATGTATCTTAAGCAATTTTATAGGATGGGTTTCATCATAAGAAGCTTTCTAATACAACTCTCAATGAATGTATTATAAGTAGAAAAAAAAATTCTTCACACTCGAAGTAATGCAATCAAACATTTATTCCAAAAGTATGTTAATAGGAGTTAACTAAAAACAAAATGATTTTTTTCTTGGTTTCTTTTAACAATATGCCACGTGGAAATGAAATCATCACTACGAAATCCTAACAATAAAAAATGAAGTAAAGGTTCAAGAAAGGAAATTCTAATGTACTATTGTGTAATGGTGACAAAGGCACTTACATTAGCATGACCTACATACAAATCCCTACCATTGAATTGCCATCCATCTAAAGAGAAAATAAGCAATGTAAGGATTTGAGCAATATAAGTCCAAAGAGTATGCTATAACGGTAATGGAATCACCATAAGAGCACAACCAAGGAAAAAAATTTTGTGACTATAATTATGTGATCCATAACTCTATTGTTCATGTGGCACAATTATGCTATAACAAATATAGGATGCATTCATGTGTAACCCAAGTTTAATGAGGCTATGTTGTGATAGAAATGGAGGCACTCATATGAGCACAGTTCTTGTACAAATTAATCACTGTCATCACAATTAGGTGTCAATCATCATTGGGTGCATTCAGGTTGACTCAAGTTTAACAAGTTACAATGTAATGATAGCATGATCCATGAGCGATTACCTCTTGCTGCAATAAAGAGCCTATAACTCTGGATGATATGCAAAGTGGTTGTTTTATATCAATTATGTAGTGCATTGAAGAAAAACCCATGTTTAATGGGCTATTCTAGAGATTGATCAATATTTTCTAAACCTTATGAATGTTACCTAAAAGGATTGTGCAAGGGAAGTGATCATATAGAAATGATAAGGTTTTTTTAATGCCTAAAGACAATGAATACTTAGAATGATTCTAGTGATGAATTAGGACAAGAAGTTTGCACATGATTCATCACCATGATAGTGTCAAGTGCAAGCTACACAAACAACTCTTAGCTATACCTTGGATTATGAGAGGTTCATGAAGACATGAAAGTAGAGTTTTGAAGAGGATAGTGCTCTATTAAATATAGTCATGTTACAAATTGGAAAGGCTTTCACCATGAAGGACTCCTTGAGCATTCAATAGTGGTAGACCTATTAACAAAGGGAAATGATTTGTGTATAAAATTTTATAAAAAGGAAGATTGCAGATAAGAAAAGATGGTTATAAGACATAAAAGAGGATAGTCATTGTCAATGGATATAAGGGCAATCCATATGAAAAAGATACTCTATGTGATTGTAATAAGTAGGACAAGTACCATGAAGCTAAGGGAAAATCAAGAAGTAGGGACAACTATTATAACCAATGGATAGTGATAACATTTTATGAGGATAGTTAGCTCATACATGATAGTAAATATGAACTTCGTCATAGTTGAAGCTAGCATAAAAAGGATATCAAGAAATTATATTGATATTGAACTCATTGAAATAGGATAGTCATGGTTATCAATATTTATAAGACATGAAAGGACAGAGCACAATTATCTTGAAGACTTTTAAACTGCCATCTTCAGATATGAATGATAGTCATGAAAGATCAATCATGAAGGATTCATGGGATAGTTATAGCCACATGAAAATGGGTGATAAGGGAGATCTAAATTTTTTTTTATTTAGGTAAGAAAGGATGAATAAAAAAAAGAAGTTATAGTCATGATAATTTAGATAAAGAAAACATGTAATGGTAGGTTACTTTTGAACACCCACACCAAACCCTAATGAGATTTGTCTTGATCATTTATTTTCAAACGAATAGTTTGAGGACAAAACCTCAAATATTGTTAATAACTAGAGGATAAAACCCCTACTAGTTTGTAAATGGCCAAGGACAAAAAACTATTGTCCAAAGAAGTGGTTCTCACCCATAGGTCATGGTTGAATTTTAATGGTGGTCGACATTGGTGATATCAAGATAGTAAAACATACATATTGCTATTTAATCATCACTATTTTCCTTACAAGGACATACATATTTCCATTCATAACTAGAAAAACTCCTCATAAGTTCCAGTTAAACCCATTGACACTTCAACAATGAGACTACTATCATGTCTTAAACATATCATGGCATGTGATCTCAAAATATTTGTATTGTGATATGAAAGTATCACCTATGAAGGTGGTTGTTTTCCTAATAAGACCTTTGACTTCCTAGTTTGGGATTATGATAGGGATAAAACCTTCATGAGGAGACAAGCAAGCTCTTCCTCAAAAATTCAAACAAAACTAAAAGCCCTAATGACATGGAGTATATACCTAACAAGATGTGAGGATGAAGGCTTCCAAGAAAACCTTGAATATTACTCAACATGGGCATGATCTATCCTCAAAACCTTGGACAATCTCCTCATGCATGCAATGTGTCTTCAAACCCTTATGAATCTCTATAGTGTGGATGAATTCAAAACCAACAAAGAAATGTTTCTTTAGATCAAACTCAACATGCCTTTATCCCTAATCTTATCAACAATGTGTATAGATGTTGGTGCAACCAACTACTGGTCCTACACCATGCCCTCAAAAAATCTTTGGACTTCTTCCAACCAGCAAACTAAAAAATCCCTAACCTTCCTCTTGTTGTGTGGCTCAATTGACACAAGGAATGAAAATTCTCTTTTTCATGGTTTGGTGCCCAGAAAAAACTTAGTCTTTCACTTTATTTTTTATTACTTTCCACTTTATTTTCCACTTGATGATCAAATTAGTCACTTATGATGATCAAATTAGTCATTTATTTAGTCATTTATAGCTGTGTTGCAAAAAATACTAGAATTTAATCATTTTTAGTTGTCATGATTAAAAATTTTAGTCGTGTAGTCATTTATTTGCCAAATTCTACTAGTGAGGGCTATGTATGACTACTACATTAGCTGTCTCTCTTGGTCTCTCTTGCCAATCATGGCCTACAACTACTATCATGCTTGATCCCTCTCTAGTGTGATAGCTTGTAGTTGTGATATCAACTACTAAACCTATGCTATCAATGTTGCAATATGTGCATCCCATGGATTGGGACCTTGTACTAGCTACTATGAAGGTCGCTGCCCTACTGGCTATATCAGAGGAGGTTGTTGATCCTGCCTTTGTTGCTCACCCTATCTTTGCTACTCACCCTAACTCTGTTGATCCTACCTATGTCTATCATGCCCATCACAGGTGGCTGCTAGTATTGCCCTATATGTAGTCCCCTCTGTC
The DNA here is from genome assembly GCA_007258455.2 of Sequoia sempervirens. NCBI lineage: Eukaryota > Viridiplantae > Streptophyta > Pinopsida > Cupressales > Cupressaceae > Sequoia > Sequoia sempervirens. The sequence continues at coordinate 152,278,392 of VDFB02000007.1, read as the reverse complement.
ATCCTCTACCTAGGACCTATCCAACAACTAGATCCATTAGCCATACTAAGACATGCATCTGCCAATATGCATCATATGCAACCATAGTTCCCACATCAATAGGTCCATTAGAGTATACCTAGAGCTGGGGTACCAATTTTCTAAACTCATCAATAGAAACTTGGGGAGGGATTGGTTGTCCCTAGGCTATCTTTCTAGATGTCTTGGAAGATATTGCTCTATATCCATCCTGAGGTGTGTCCTGCACCTCTCCAAACTATCTTGCTACCTGATTAGGGAGGTACCACTCTATCATACGATGCTCACTCCCCTACATGTAATTGGTCTGGTAGGCATAAAAGAGCTATTGATCATCATTGAGCCATCATTGATCTTGGATCCATAGCATCCACCAAAACACTGTCATGTCATCTATGACCCACCTCTAGTGTGAGATCCTTGTAATACCAGTGTGCTACAATGTGGTCATGGCCCTATACTTGTAAATTGTTGGCTCGTCATGATTTGTGTCAACAAATGTAATGATCAACCTCAACACGACAATGTGCTCATAAGCCCAAATATGGAGTAGTGTCACCCCAGCTCCTATGCTATGTGCCCCACAATACACCACCTGATGCATGTTATGGTAGAGGGAGGAAAAAACCATTGGACCCTAGGTGTATACTATCATATCCTCCATCATGTGAGCCCAAACCACTCCCCAAACAATGATTATTCCTATGACTCATTAGTCAGGCATAAGTATCCCTACAATCAATGCTCCAATTAAAAGTGTCAAGTCTAGGGAAATCCCATCGAAAGCATGCAAGTCAATCTGGTTGTTGTTAATATCGTACTCATCTACATTGAGAACCTAAAAAATGGCATCGCCTTTGGCCTCAGTGTCATAGATAATCCTCTCCCCATGGATGGAGATCCAAAATATCCACCACATCTCGTCGATAATCACTGTCACCTCTCCAGTGGGCAAGTGAAATGAGGAATTATCACTGCGCCACTGCTCAACCAGAGTCATCATTGCCAAAAGTGTGTGAATCACTGACATGCGTGCAACAAAATGAAAACCAATGGTACCTAGGAAAAACATCACCTCATCAATCAAATCTCCCACTTGACAAAAAATATTGAACCGATGCTTGTTGGATAGGAGTGGGCTAAGAACCTCCTACACACATGAAGCACACCACGTTAAAATTTCCAAACAAAAATGATGAAAAATGCTAACTTTGGACCCTATAACTAAAAAATTGATGTTATTTTCAATAGTGACGCTTTACCTTTCTAGTGATAACGGTGTTATAATCAAAAGCAACACAATCTTGCAAAGGTGGGTTGGCATTTTTGCACAATGCAAGACCTAAATCATTGCTTGTGACACTATTCAACAAAGGCGAATCGACATTCAATAGAGATGCCATACCAAAATCAACCTTTGTGATGTGATCTCGCAAAGGCGAATTGGCATTTATACGTGGTGCTTTACTAAAATTCGGTCCTATGATGCAATATCACAAAGGAAGCGCTCCAGCGTCAATAGTGACATTGACTAGAGTAGAAGCGACACAATATACTGTCACTACTGACTAATGCTTTTGAAACCTAATAAATGCATAAAAAACCAAAAAAAAAAAAAAATTGATTTGTGTACTGGGGTCCTGCATCGGGAGGTCGTCGATACTCACAAACCTTATTCGCTCGATGCCTAGGAAGCGTGTGACCATCCATAACATCAGTGAATCAGATCAAAATTGCAAGAATTCTCTAAAGGCAAGTGAGAAAATGACTCTTGCACTCCTATTTAAGCATGAAAATTAGGTTTTTTTTCCCTAATTGAGGTGGGAAATTGTGTTTTTTAATCTTGTTGATCAAATATCAAGCCATGAAGCCTATTTTGAGCATTTTCTAGTCTCTTGAGCCTGTTTTCAAGTATTGTAGCTTATTTTTTACAACTAAACCTTTTTTGAATCTCTGCCACAAGCTTGACCTAAAAATTGAAAATTTTCACTCGATCTCTTGAGGGGGCAGTGTAGCAATGTAATTTATTCCACTGAGGCAACAATGGGGCATCCAAAATATACAAGAAATTTTAAATTTTTCATCTAGGCAATAGTTTTGATATTGAAAAGTGTTAGTTTTTGAACCAATGTAACATGTACCTCACTTCAAAGAGGGGTAAAATGTAGACATTTAAAATCGTCTTAATTGATATTACACATCTAATTTATTTTTTAACACCATTTCCTCATAAATCACCTCTTTTCTGACTATTTAATTAAATAGTCTAAATTATTTAATTAAATTCACCACTTTCTGCTATTGATGAAATAATTAATTTTATTGGATTAATTCATCCCCCTTTCTACTAATTTTCATTCCATTTAATTAGATAATACAAATTATGTAATTAAAAGTCCTATGTCTTCTCATTTGATTAAATAAATTTAATTATTTAATTAAAATATCAAATTTCCCTAACCCACCTAAGTTAATTAATCCATGATTAATTAATCTTATCCACTTTCTAATATTCATTAGTCCATTCTCCAACATTTAACTCCCTTCTAGTTAAATAAGCCTAGGGTTTATTAACTCCAACTTGCACAAGTAATTAATTTTCTTAAATTAATTAAAAGGCTATTTTATTCTCACACTTGCATGAGAATATTCCTATGAAATATTCTTTCCTCATTAACTCCCTTCATTGAATTTCATACCCAAGCCTTGATGGCTCTTCCACAAGGCATCTTGTCTCCCACCCAAGCCTTAATGGATCTTACATGGCTCTTACACAAGCCATCTAGTCTCTTACATGAGCATTAACTTCTCTTACATGCCTTAATATCTTTCACCCATATTCCTTTGATTCTTCAACCACATGTCTTAACTCCTTCTTACATGCTCTCTTCCAAAAATGTGCACACACATGCGTGGGCACATATCCCCTCATATCTCTTAGCCTTATGACACTTGTCACAAGGCTAATGATTCATTCAATCCTTGGATTCATTTGCAACCCTTGATTGGGAAAATGAATATCAGCCCTTGATTCCTCCTTTTTCCCTATAAATATAGCTCTCCTTAATGGGAAATGGATCCACATTTTGAAAGAAAATTTATGCTATTTTTTTTAGACTATAGGAATCGGTTGAGTCTCTATCCCCCTATAAACTACAGTGTGTCTAGTAAAAAAAATTCATGTGACCGGTGGCACTGGCGTGACATGCCCTCCGGTACCATGAGGATGGTGGAGAGACTAGACCTCATGAATTCTTGCTTGCAATAGGATGCTTTATCCAATCGAGCTAGGCCCACTACTCCAAAAAGTTAGCTATTCAATCCCATACTTATCATTCATTCATTTTCACCATTGGAGCTCATATCTTGCATCAACTTCATCAATTTTCATCCATTTCAACAATTTTGAAGCTTTTTCATCAAAGGGATTGGGAAATGGTCAAATATTCCACATCAATATGGCACCAATCCCTCTATGGGATGAGGTTTTGGGTATTTATCAAGGTTTCATTCATGCATGTGTTGTTGTTTCATGTTTTTGTATTGATTGTGTCCATGTTTCATGCTTTCAAGAATTTCATAGGGAGCTTGATTTTTCTTAGTTAATGTGACTAATTTCCTTGTATTTTGATCATGTTGGCTCAGGTATAGATCATGCTCACAACCTCTAAAATTTAGTGTAGATTATTTAGATGATTTGGTGACTAAGAATGTGAGCATAAAAAAGGATGAAATGTTGAAGACCCTAAAATTTTAAGAAAGGAAGAAAAGTGAAGGAAACAAATATATTTAAAGGAAATGTATAATAATTTAAAAAATTTCATTGATATAATAGAAGCCTATGAGGAACGTTGTTATAATTCAAAGTTACTTAATGAAAACATACTAACTAATGATAAGTTATTAAAAGACATAGACTTAAAAATGAAAATATCCTATGAAGAGGTGACCCCTAGACCAAGATTCAACCCCCATTCCATCTAAAGAAAGAAGAGTTTTTTTAATATGTATATATATACCCTTCTATATGGATGGAGAGGTAAAGGGATGAAAAGTTGTGTATTGGATCTCAATGATGTAACTATTAAATGAGTGTATTTTATTATGGCTTATGATGTTAGAAATGGAAATGAAGGAGCATGGAATCTTTTAAAAATATTTTTAGCATAGGTAGATGCTAGAAATCTACAAAGATATTTTAATATGTTTGAGATACAACTTTAATTTTTCATAGATGTTATTCATCATGATATGATGGACCATGATGATGATGTTCCATGTGCATAGAGTAGATAAAAATAATAAATAAAAAGATAAAATAAAACAAAGACAACAATAAAGATAAAAACCAAGAGAATCAATAAAAATAACCATAAAGATGAATACAAAAATTCATAAATCTAGATCTAATCCTACACATACAAAATGAAACTAAGCTATTGAAAACATATTAATAAATCATTTTATTAACAAATTGAATTCAAAACAACAACAAAGTGTTACTGTCCTATATAGGAGTGTGTTCGCCTGATGTTGGATTATTCGTATCACTGCGAAACCTAAGCCTCCATAGTTCGAGTGCAAAGCTTTGATGCTTGAATGGTTGGTTGATTGAAGAAAAGTTGAAGCTCTATCAATGGTGATCTCGAAAATACTTCATTGCATAAGATATGTTCATTCTTTGATCATTTTTTGTGAGGAAAGAGGTTTGTTATATAGGAAATGAGATTTAGAATGAACGATCAGGAATAAACAATGTTAATTCAAGATCAATGGTTGAAAGGTATTGAGAAGATTTAGACATGAGTAGATTGTGCAAATTAGATTTCACAATTTGTGTGATTGAGGAATAGATTGACTAGTCAGGGTTTAGATTGATTAGTCAAGAATTTGATTGATTAGTTAGGATTTAGATGGCTTAGTTAGGAAACAGATTGATTAGTAAACAAATTAGATTTCTCATTCAGTAATCGTAATTTGCTCAATTAGAAAGTGGGTGAGGAATATGAATTAATTGATTTAATTAATTAATTCCTTTTTGGAGTTGAACGTGCAAATCAAGTTTGACTTTTACAAAAAAAGTTGCATTAGTTTGATTTGATTTTTGATAAATGATTTGAATATTTTGATTCATTTATTCAAATTTTTTAGGGAAAGTGTCATAATTAAATTATTATGATTTAATAATTTAATTAAATTAGGGGAATAAGGTGATTTAGCAACATAATTAAATAATTGGTGTTATTTAATCAATCAAGATAAAATAAAGTGAGATTAGGAATTGATTAAATAAATGTAATTTATTTGATTGGTTGAAATGAAGAAATGTTAATTAATCAAATAATGTCATTTTATTCAATTAATAGAAAAAATAGGGTTTTCAAGACTTTATTAAATAAATGAAATTTATTTAATTGGTCAAAAATGATGAAAAGTTGAATTAATTAAATAATGTTGTATTATTCAATTAATAGAGGAAATTAGGGTTTTGGATGTTTAATATTGTGTAATGTTTTCGAGATGTTTTGGGACATTTCAAGATGATTCTGAGATGTTCTAGGATGTTGCGCGATGATTATGAGATGTTGCAGGATGATTATGAGATGTTCTAGGACATTGTGGGATGATTATGAGATTTTGTGGGATGATTCTGAGATGTTGTGAGATGATTCTGAGATGTTCTCAGATGTTGTGGGATGATTCTGAGATGTTCCAGGATGTTTTAGGATGATTCTGAGATATTCTAGGACATTGTGGGATGTTTGATGCTATTTAGGGTGTGTGATAGGTGTTAGGTCAAATTTGCATGTCTACATTTTTCCCCTCTTTGATACAAAGTATCGGTTGCTTTGTTTCAAAGATTATATTTTTAAGATCAAGTTTTTTTGAAAAAAAATTATGCCCCACCATGCCTTAGTGTTTAGTGGAATGATGGTAGGACTTTGTGTTGCCCCCTCGAGAGGTTGGCCGAAAAAGTTAGGTTTGAGGTCAAGCTCATGACACGAATGGAAAATTTAACTATATAAAAAATGAAAACTACCTATAGCACTGCAAAGATCATGAAATTCTACCCCATTTTTAAAAAAAAATCACTGAAAAATACTTTTGTATGACCAAGATATGGTTGTTTGAAGATAGGGTAAAATAAGTCCTAATTACTAGTCAATAGCAAAGTTTTGATGATTTTAGATCAGTTGACCTTAAATCCCTCACCCTTACTATAAAAACTCACCTTTGACTTAAAACCTTGCATTTTTTTCATGCACTTGCTCTAAAACCTTGCTTTTTCTCTAAACCCTTGCATTTGTTTGATGTTTTCACTATTTCCTCACACTTGCTAAAGAACCTCACCTTTGCTTTAAACCCTTGGATTTGATTCATGCACTTGCTCTAAAACCTCGACCTTGACATAAGATCTTGAATTTTCTTTTAGCATTTGCTTCGAAACCTTGCACTTGACTTAAGCTCTTCCATTTGCTTTTGTTTTTTAAACCCTGCTAGCATTTCCATGTTTGTCATCCTAAATTTCGTTTGTCATCATATTTTTGTTTGTTTTGTTTTGCGTGCTCAGAGTGAAACCCTAACATCGTGAGTTAAAATGATTGTAGGTGGTTATTATTTTAGGTAGCTAGATCCAAATGGTGGTCTACAACTTGGTCTATAGGGTTCTATCCTTTTAGTTAGGTAGTTTTAAATTTTGTATTTTGATCTTTATGTTGTTTATTGCTTAGAGACATATTGCAGACATATTTTTTGTATATATATTCATCGGCTCAGTCGAGGCCTCGTATATATGTATCATTTTGTATTATCCTATCACACTTTGTTTCACTAATGATGATGTACTTATGGCATTCCCCTTTTGATGATGATGATATATGTGAGATACACCTTATTTGATTCAACTTCATTTTATGCTTCATGGATGATGATATATGATTGTGTATGCATATGATATGGATGGATGGATCATACTTTGTATCATATGATGTTTTATTATGGATGATAAATATACCATTGTGATATATGATTTTTATATGGTGTTGATATATATTGGATGTATGCGCTATACATGATACATGATGTTTTTATTGGTTTATTATCATCATGATATGTATTAACAACATTTGTGGATGTAGTATGGATATGGTACTAATGATTTTTCTATGCAGGATTGATGTTAGTTAGAAGAAATATTTGATGATAGATAGAAATGTGATGTTGTTAGTAGTTGATGATGTTTCTTTTTCTTGCTTGGAGGCTTTGCAGTTTTTGAACAATCCTGTTTGATGTAGAAAATAGATACGATGCACTAGGGTATTAATGACCAAGGTGACTTTGTATCCATTGCGTGGAATTTGACTCTACAAGTAGAGAGTATTCTTGTACATACCAGACATATGAAAACTTTGTTTAAAGTATATGGTTTGGTTGTGTTAAAAAATTTTAAACCATTTACATAGAGAGATATGAAATACCTAAAATGCAACAACTACATGAATTTCAGACTATTTACACAGAGAGGTATGAAATACCTAACATGTAACTACTACATGAATTTTGGACCATTTACATAGAGAGGTATGAAATACCTAACATGCAATTTCTACACGAATTGTTTCAACACAACTTCCATACACTCAATAAAGAAAGTGTTCACCATGGTAATATTATTAAAATATCTTACAAACAACAAATCAAAATGATGCTCAATTTCCCCCATTACTTCTTCTCTAAATCCTTTTGGACATCCTCAAGAGATCCTAGGAATGATTCAATAAAATAAATCATAAAGATAAGACTATAAAAAGATTAAAAAAAGTTGTACCACTTGCCATATTTGTTCGGGGTGGGGCTATTATCCAATGTTGATCATGTCTATCGTAGGAACAAATCCATTAAGGCATATCTCAGGATGTTGTTGGTACTTGTCAAAAAGATAGGTAGTTGATACTTTGGCATTGTTTCCATCTATTTATAGTCAGAGCTTTTCTGATTGTTTTCTTGAAATTTCTTGCTTGTTGATGTTTTCTTTGTTTGTTTTTCTATTTTTTCAAAGGATGAGTGTGATGATTTGTTTATTATGGGTGATGGTTTTATTGTGGATTTTGATGATGGGGTTGGGATATTTTTGATTGTTTGGGTGTTTTATGATGTTGTTTTTGTTGTTTTCTGTTGGAAAATGTGTCTCAACTTGCTAGCTTGAACCTCTGTTAATAACTTGGCATTTTTACCCTTTGTTGGCTTTCATTTTTGTCCTATCGCCGAAATCTCTAACCTACAAACCTAAGCTGCAGGGTTCTGAAAGTTTATAACTGGGTGACATCAAGCTGATTGCAGGATCGCTGGATTTGCAAACTTTGGAACTCTTTTCATGGGGTTCGAAAGTTTCCTGACCTCCCAACATGGAAATCTCCTTGTTGTCATAGACTTTAGGATTTTCCTAACCCTGACTGAGGGTTCTGAAGTTTGGGTTTTCCCCGACTTGGCAATCCCTTTCTTGTTGTCGTGAGTTTATGGAATTTCCTAACCTTCAACGTGAGGTTGTGAAGTTAAGATTTATCCTGAATTGGTGACATGACCAATGGATGGTGGGATTGATCTGCATGGATGGTGATGTCAACTGTACGACAGTGACATGGAAGCTATGTGGATAGTGGGGACCACATGGAACGAGCTGATATATTGGTACAATAGTCAAAGCGATGGATGAGTGATGTGTCAACATGTGGCATGAATTCATTCATTGATTCTACATCACTGTTGTGAATCAACAATCATTGGACCAAAAGTTATATTTCCTGATAACAATATATTTGCATTAAATGCATGATCTGACTCGAGGGTTGATAGAGTGAAAATATGGTTATATTCTCTATAACTGAATTTATTTCTAGGCGACTCGATGCTTTTTGGATGGCAATGCGTGTGGCCCGAGATGAAGAAGCTTGTTGGTGAAGATAATGAAATTAATGAAAACATAATGGTGGTTGGTTGTGTATGTTTTTACTTTGTATGCTTTATGAGCATTGTAACAGTGTGAGGTGAACTGAAGTCTATGAGAGAAGTCAACTAAGGGGATTGCATTGTTGTTGTGAGTTAACATTTGAGAGTGAAGTTTGTAACTCTATATGTAATATTTTTACTATAATACAAAGTGAATTTACATGGTGTGTGGGTTTTTTCTCTCGTAAGGGTTTTCCCATGTATATCCAATGTTATCTCTATGTGTTCTATTTTGTCTCTCATTTTGTTCTATGAATGTGCATCTCAAATGAATGTAACTTGTTAAAATGAATGGTTTTTTCTACAATTATTTCCTGAGGATTTTTCATTAGGAAGGTGTTTTTGCACCGTCACTTTCCTTACAAATGATATCAGAGCTTGGCCAGTTGTGTTATCCTTGTGAGTAGGGCTGGTTTTTTGTGCTAATCCTATTTAGTGGGAGTCTTGCAAAAGAAGAACTAATTTTCTTGTTTATAGTTTGAGATGGCAAGTACATCAAGTAGAGTAGAAATTGAAAAGTTCAATGGCAGAAATTTTGAGTTGTGGAAACTCAAAATGGAAGACTTGTTGGTGGACAAAGACCTCAAGATTGTTGTGTCTTGAACTATGCCACAAAGTATGAAGCAAGGAGATTGGGACCTCACAGATAGAAACCTAGAGGGTTGATAAGACTTTGTCTAGCCGATTTTTTTCTCCTAAACATCCATGAGGAGAAGACTGCATCTTCATTATGGAAGAAACTTGGTGACATTTATCATGGAAAGTCTCTAGTGAATAAGTTATTCTTGAGGAAGAATTTGTACTCCTTGAAGATAGAAGAAGGTGCATTTGTAGCAAACCATTTGAATTCTTTTAATATGATTGTTTCTCAGTTGGTGTCTGTGGGTGTGAAGATAGAGGAGGAGGATCGATGTATGCTTTTGTTATGCTCCTTACCTGACACATGGGACCGTCTAATAATGGCTATTGGAAGTACAACTAATTTCATGATGGAAGATGTGGTTGCCTTGCTGTTGTCAAACAAATGCAGAGGAAGTCTTCAGAGATGGCTAAGGAGGCTCTTGTTTTTCAGGGTAGATCAAAGGAGAGAGGCAAGAAGAAAGACAAGAAGTATAAATCCAAATCAGAGGGGAGATCAAAGTCTACTGGTAAGAAGTCCAAGGTGAAATTTTGGAACTGTGGGCAGACTGGTCATATTCAAAAGGATTGTAAGGAGGAGAAAAAGAGGAAGAAGAATAACTCTTTAGACAATGACTCTTCTCAAAGTGATGTAGATTCCTTTATTGCAACCTTGGTGACTTAGGAATCAGATGATGTCTGGTTGATTGACTCAGGTGCATCCTTTGACATGACATCTCATAGAGAGTGGTTTACTAAGTATGAAAAGTATGCTAGTGGAAAGGTGTACCTGGCAAGTGATTCAACTGTAGAAATTTTTGGTCGTGGAAGAGCCAAAATCCAATTCCCTGATGGAAGAATCAAAGGGATTGATGGTGTACTGCACATACCAGGTTTGGCTCATAACCTACTTTTTGTCAGTAAGTTGAATGATGTTGGTGTGCAAGTTTATTTCTCGAGTGGAGGTTGTAAGATGACTAGAGGCTCAATGGTGTTGGCTAAGGGTGCACGCATAGACACTCTGGACAAGCTAGATGCACGTCATGTTCAATGCAATAACGCCTTTGTAAAGACAAGCAAAGTTGCTTGTGTAGAGAAGGAGAATGAAGCTCCTCTTGGTGCAAATTCCTTAGAGGTGAAACTCCCAACAGAGAAAACCATGTTGTGGCATCATAGACTTAGTCACATAGGAGAGAAAAGCTTAAAAGCCTTGAAAAATAAAAATATTGTTGAAGGGCTTGTTGATTGTAACCTTGAGTTTAATTTTTGTGAACACTATGTATATGGAAAGAAATACTATGTTTCATTTTATTCAAGCCCTCATAAATCTTCTGGTATACTGGATTATGTTCATTCTAATGTATTTGGTCTAGTGAATGTTCCTTCATTATCGAAGTCTAGATATTATGTTTCCTTTATTGATGATTTTTTGAGAAGGGCATTTGTGTACTTTCTTAAGAGTAAATCATAAGTGTTCAATTAGTTTAAAGAGTTTAAAAACTTGGTAGAAAATCAGACTGGAAGTAAAATTAAATGCTTGAGGACACATAATGGCTTTGATTTTTGTTCTGCAGATTTTGAAAGGTACTACAAAGACCATGGGATTAAAATGCATAAAACTACGCCTTATACTCCACAATAGAATGGAGTTGCTGAAAGGTTAAACAAGACACTAATGGAAAGAGTGAGAAGTTTTTTGAGTGGTACTAGTCTAGAGCAGAAGTTTTGGGTTGAGGCTGTGGCTACAACATGTTACTTGATAAATCATTCACCATGTTTAGCTCTTGTTGACAAAACACCTTTGGAATCATGGTCTGGTAAGAAGCCCTCTTTAAGACATATTCGTGTCTTTGGCTGTGAGGCATATGCATATGTACCGAATGAGAAGAGATCAAAGTTGGAGAATAAGGATGTCAAATGTATCTTCATTGGCTATGGCATTGGTGTGAAAAGGATACAAGCTTTGGAATCCTATTACTGAGAAGGTTTTATATAGTAGAAGTGTAATATTTCATGAGTTGAAGCCTTCAATAGCTAGTCAGTAGTTAGAGACAGATAAAAAGGAAAGGAAGAATGATGTAGTTGAAATTCCTCAAACTCCAAATAAAGAGGAACTACAAAATGTACCTGAAATTGAGGAGAGTTCTAGTAGCTCTAAGAGTTCAAAAGAAGAAGAACCATGACCTTAGCCTCAACCTGTGAGGAGGTCTACACGTGAAAATTGTCAACCTGATAGGTATGGATTTTCTATGTTGGATTCAAACTGGGCCTATGCTTTGATTACTAGCACTAATGAGCCTAGGACTGTGAAAGAGGAAATTAATATGTCTGACTCAAATTCCTAGTTGGAAGCTATGAATGAAGAAATGACATCATTCAAGAAGAATGAAACCTAAGATTTGGTACCTTTGCCTAAAGGGAAAAACCATGCTAGCTATAAATGGGTATTTAAGAAGAAGACTGGTCTAAATGGCAGTGTTGAAAAGTATAAAGCTCGGTTGGTCATGAAAGGTTATTCCCAACTAGAAGGAATTGATTATGGAGATATATTTTCTCTTCTAGCTAAGCTGACATCTATCAGATTTCTTTTGCCACTTATAGTAGTGTATGACTTAGAGATCAAGCAGATGGATGTGAAGACAACATTTCTTCATGGAGAGTTGGAAGAAGAAATCTATATGCCCCAGACTGAGCAGTTTGTTGAAAAAGGTAAAGAAAACCTTGTTTGCAAGTTAAAGAAATCTCCATATGGTTTGAAGAAATCACTTAGAATGTGGTACCAAAATTTTGACACCTTTGTGTTGTCATTGGGATTTGTGAGATAAAAATCTGATCATTGTGTGTATTACAAAACTAAAAATGATCATGTGCTTATTATTACCCTATACATGGATGATATGTTGTTCATAGGAAATAGTAAGACTATGATTTCTGATCTAGAATCTCAATTTTCTACAAAGCTCAAAATGAAAGATCTAGGTGCAGCAAGGTATATTTTGGGGATGGAAATAAAAAGGGATAGAGGAAGTAGAAAGCTTTGGCTTAGTCAGAGTAAGTATATCAACACTATCCTAGAGAGATTTGGGATGATTGATTGCAAGCAGCTAGTTGTTCCAGTGTTGCAGGGAACAAAGCTTTCTATTGAAGATTGTCCAAAGTCTCCTATTGAGATGGAGGATATGACCAGGGTGTCGTATACAAGTGCAGTTGGAAGTTTAATGTACACAATGGTTTGTACAAGGCCAAACATTTCCAAAGCAGTGGGAGTTCTTAGTTAGTTTATGGCTAATCCAAGAAGGTCACATTGGGATTTTGTGAAGAGATTTTTTAGATACTTGAAGGGTACCTCATAGTTTGTTTTGTGTTATCATGGAAAATTGGTTGGGTCACAGAGGTCTCTGTATACACTTAAAAATGGTCATATCACATTGTCTGGTAATTAATTAAATATTTTTAATATTTAATTAAAATCTTTTAATTCTATCTACGTATAAATAAATTTAAATAATTTATTTATATTGTTCATGATTTCATTTCGATTAGATATTTAATCACCTTTTCATATTCATTTCTTAATTAATTAAATAAATGTTACTATTTATTTATATTAATTATCATATAATCTTAGTTTGAATATTTTATTCAAATAAAGATTAAAATATTAAATTCTTCTAAATATCATTTGTAATTAAATATTCCAAAATATTTGATTATTTCCTCTAATCCAATATTCATTTTTATATCATTTCAAAATTCCTCTAATTCAATTCAAAAATCTATTCATAATTAAATATTTCCAAAAATATTTAATTAAATTCTTCTAAATATTTCAAAAATCTTCTAAAGTCATTCATGATTAAATATTACCAAAATATTTAATTAATTCTTCTATAGTTTTCAAAAATCAAATATCAAATATCAAAAAGCAATAAATTAAATTAAATAAATTTTATTTATTTAATTTGGGATTTATCTTCAACTCCCGGGAAACAAATTGCCAAAACAGAAAATTAAATTTCTCTGTTCCTGTGCAAGCTTGTTCCCGTGGGTTGAAGACAAGCTTCCATTCTTCTCTCCAACCTCTCAACTTTCTCCCTTTTCTTCTCAACTTCTCAATCTCTCACCATTCAAACATACCAGACAATTCACAGCCGTAGATTCTTGCCAGCCAGGATGAAGCCTGCAAAAATCTATAAATACAGCTGCCGGGAGCTCCAAATGATATAGAATTGGAAGCAAGAAAACTATAGCCAAATTACAAGCAGCATTCCCAGCATTCATAGAGCATTTTCATAGCAATAGCATAGAATCATAGCATAATAGCAGTAGAATCATGACATCTCACTCACAGCCCCTGTGCATAATCACAACCCCTGTCCATATCCGTATCAATAATTCCACTTTCATCATCATTTAGAATAGTTTTCCTTTGCATACTCATTCTGCAGCAGCCATTTGGAGAAGCTTACACAATCTGAGAGCCTAAAAGCTTCAAAAGAATCTCTGTGGATAGAGAAAAATGGGACAGCACTGAAGAATTTGTTTGTTTTTAAATTTAGTTTAATTTCTTTAGTTTAAGGTTTCATTTAGTGTTTTAGTGTTTTGTTTTACATTTCAATTAAGCATTATACACATTTTTGGCACCCACCGTGGGGCACTTGCCCCTTTTTAATGTTTTGTTTGTAGTTTTTTTTTGGACAAGTTACAGGAAAAACAACGGAATAGCGCAGACGACACGTTTTCGGAAGAACACTTCCAGTTTAGCGCCCGTGACTAATCTTTCAGCGCCCTTGAAGTCTGTTTCAGTGCCCGTGACTAATCTTTCAGCGCCCGTGAAGTCTTTTTCAGCACCCGTGAAGTATTTTTCAGCGCCCGTGACTCATCTTTCAGCGCCCGTGACTCATCTTTCAGCGCCCGTAAAATCTGTTTTAGCGCCCGTAAAATCTATTTTAGCGCCCGTAAAATCTGTTTCAGCGCCAATAAAGTCTGTTTTAGCGCCCATAAAGTCTGTTTTAGCGCCCGTAAGGTTTATTTCAGCGCCCGTAATTTGTTTTATAGCGCAAATTTTTAGAGGACTGTAATCTGTAATCTGTATCTGTAATTTAATTTAACTGACTCCGACGCACCCGCGGACAGTTAATTATTTAAGGATAAAATGAAGCAATCCTAGGGTAGACATCTAAAGGATAAAAATTATCAATCCTAGGGTAGTCATCTAAAGGATAAAACGAACCAATCCTAGGATAGATACTTTATCTTTCAATTTGGGTTTAAAATTGAATTTTCTTGTTATGTGAAGCAACATCTTCACTTAGTTAGAAAATTTTATTTTGGTGCTTAATAATTGAACCCTTGTTTGCTTTGCTTCAACGGTGATAGGCCTATGCTCTCCCCTTAACTGGGTGATCAAAATGCCAAACTCATCAATTTTCTTTTATGCAATTTACTGCTTTATTAAAACCTTGTAGAGAGCCTGCTCTTGTGGGAAAAAGTACTCACCCAAGAGGAACGACTCAAGTGGGTTCAAGCCAAAGCCAGGCTATTCCACCCCACTATAAAATTTAAAGCAAAATTGGGGAAACACTCTTTTGACGGTAGTGTGCATGATAACCATCCCCAAAGCCTTTGTTCTAAAGGTAGGGAGGTTTCTCGAGGGAGTCTATCATTTTCCGCACCGAATGGAAATCCTTACTACGAACCTAGTGTAGTAACTAACCGAGTCAGTATCCAAACATCATCTCAATCACAGTGTAGGGGAGGGAAGAATCTACCCCCAAGATACTCACCATATAACTGCCAAGGATTGTTTGCTCAGGGGATCCGCTATCCACTTCCGTCACTCTGAGTACGCACCTGGAAAAGACAAAAACACGGGCGCCCTTTCAGGGGTGACACGGCTGTGTGAGTCGACGCAGTTTTAAGATGTGGGCTGTTGATTGCTATGATGACCTACTTGAGAACTAAGAGTGAGTCTGTTTGAAGTGCTTGTCATGTGTAAAACCTGTTAAAACAATTTTTGAAAAACATTTTGGTTACACACTTGATGTTTAGCATAGGACTTAAAAACAACTGTTTTAAACTTGTTTGATGTGTTTTCATTACATTAATTTAGATAAAGATCATCCAAAACACTCATTATCATATTGATCAATCTCATGTTACGAGATTGGAAATCTACAAAGTTTGTAAAGAAATCCGTTTCCAAAAGGATTAAGAAGCCAAAGAAACCTCTCAACCACAAGAAATTATTGAAGAAACAAAAATTCTTATATCAAAGTCGAAAAGTTTTACTTAAATATAGAACTTTTCTTCATAGGTATCATGATTGTGTTAGAGGTCTTTCAGATGATTATGCCATAGAGCCCTTGTATTCACAAGCTTATTTTCAAAGAAGAGCCCTTTCTCAAAGGCATAACCATAGTCAACGCATCCGTTTTAGTTATATTCCCCAACCAACAATTGAATACTCTACTCGTCCAAATCAAATCTTACAATAGAGAACTTAGAAAACATTGGGCATCTATCACAAAATCCATCTTTTTACAAAGCCATGATCAAAACTTCATAAAGTGCAACAACCATCCTTTTCTAGATCTTTTGCTTATATTCCCACCAACAGGATTTTCATCCTTTCACTTAGGGAACAACACAAGCTACAAGATTAGAAAATTTTGTATAAGTCATAGAATTTTCATTCTATCTTGACCTTCATACATACCACATCAATTGCACTATTTCACTCTTTTGATCAAAAGCGAGTAAAATTTTGATACAAATCTATGCCTGTCTTCACGAGATCTCAAAAACAAATGGAAAAAGACGAGGGAGAAACTACAACTAGTAAAATGGGTGATCGAAATGAAAAAGAAGAGGAAACATTTAATATTGATGAGATAACGGAAGAAAAGCTTCAAGAAGCAGAACAAGATCCTCAATTCCATACTCTTATGGAGAGAATCCTAGAACGTAACAAAGAAAAATACTTCCTTACATTAGCTAATCAAGGAGCTAAGTTGCCTCACACCTTTGACATAGAGGGGATTAAACAAAATCCTGAAAATCCTCCTAATGACTTTAGTGCTCTTAATCAACAGATCAAAGAATTACAAGGGCAAATAAAGGAAATGCAAGGAGGTACAACAAAGAAATATGTTTTGGAAGACATATCTCCTTATCCATTTGATAGGAGTCTTCAAATGATCCCATTTCCAAAACATTGTGAAATTCCTAAGTATGATAGGTATAATGGAAAAACTGATCCCATAGACCATGTTAGGGATTTCCGAAACATGAGTCTTGAATTTGCCTATGATGATACTTACTTGATGCGATTATTTCCACGAAGTCTAGGTGTACAATCCATGGAGTGGCTTTCAAAAATCACTCCACCTATCAAAACTTTTGAGGAGTTGATAAATCAGTTTATCTCACAATACGCCTACAATATTCAACATCAAATAACAATGCTTGATCTTTGTAAAGTGAAACAAAAAGTAGGAGAACCCTTTACTACATTTTTACAAAGATGGAGAAGGTTATTTGCACGATATTCTCGTCCTATTCCTGAAAAGGAAAAGATGGATATTTTTATCAATAGCCTTGATCCAGAATTAAGCTATAGGCTTAACCTTCATTGTCCTCATAACTTTGAAAAACTGATTGAAAATGCAATCACCATTGAAGGGGCCTTGGTTAAAAGGGGAGTGATAAAACTTGATAATCCAAGTACATCAAATCAAAACAACGATAAAACAAGGTTTTGGAATAGAAACAAAAATGTTGTTAATGATGGTATAGTGGATGCAAATAATTTACGAACAAGACCATCCGTTTTCAATTTATCAAGTACTCCAAGAAACAATTCACAAGGAAATACAATACAACAAGGAAATAACAATCAACAAGGACAAATTTCCAAGCAAGAGAACATGACCAATCAAAATGCCAATCAAAATCGTGGTAATTTCAATAATAATCTTGGCAATACCCAAATATCAAATCCGTCTAGACCTTCATTCTTTTCAAATCGACGGACTTTTACTGCTTTGGGTCAATCTCTTGAATCTGCTCTCAAGGAACTTCTTGATAATAAAGTTATCACTTTGCCACCACAAAGAGATTATGAGCCACGAGTTAAACCAACATCATGGAATGACTTGTATTATTGCAATTATCATCGATGTAAAGGCCATAGGACAAACAATTGTCAAGCTTTGAAAAATCTAGTACAAGATTTAATTGACAATGGTACTATTACAATTGAGGGACATCATACCAATGATGATCATCAAGCATTCAAAGATCCTTTGCCAAACTACCAAAAGGGGGAAACATCGGATACCAAAGCCAAAAGCATACATAATGTTGAAGACAATATAATCCGTCATATTTACACAGATGATAATCGGATTAATGTTATCAAAATTAAAGGAAAACAAGAATATCAACAGGTTAATGTAACAACAAGAGGTCAAGCAAAGGTTGTTTTAAAAGGAAGTTCGTCTAAAACAACTATTTCTTCTCCAACTCAGTATAATCTGGTTGATCAATTGAGAAAAACATCAGCTCAAATTTCTATTCTTGAACTTCTTAAAATATCCCCATACACAAAAATATTTTAGAAGAAGCGCTTGTGAACACAACTGTTGATACTGATCTAGATGCAAACAGATTTCAAGCCATGGTGGGACATTTGTCTTCCCCCACTTGTCTTTCATTTTCCGATAAAGATGATGCTTCTATGACACATCCACATAATTCCTCGTTATATCTTGAAGTCATGATCCATAAACATCGAATTAGACGTGTCTTAATAGATGGAGGAGCCGGTTTGAATATTTGTACCTTAAAATTGATAAATGCCTTAGGAATTTCAGAAAATGAAATTGATTCACGAAGGAAGATAACTATTAAGGCATATGATGATGAAGAAAGAGCTTCTAAGGGATTAATATTGCTACCTATCAGAGTGGGACCTGTTGTGAAGAATACTTTTTGTCAGGTTCTAGATCGAGATCTGTCTTATAACATACTTTTGGGTCGTCCGTGGATCCATGATATGCAGGCCGTACCATCAACATATCATCAATGTATCAAGTTTCCATATGATGGACAAGAAATAACTATACAAGCTGATTACAATAGTACCCAAACTTGTTCTAATCTTAGGGTGAGTCAAGATGTCTTTGTGCCACACAATAGAGAAGCTCTTGTTGTTTCTTCTTCCAATCTACAAGTCCAATTGCAAGAATTAACAAAGAATCTTGATACTAAGCTGAAATTTAAAGACAAAGGGGTAGGTGAATATTCACTATCTCTTTCTACTTTACCTCCTTCTCCAAGATCACATGGATTACCAACTTTATCAAATCAAAAGATTGCAACTGCTTCTACATCTCAAACTTCCGTGCCAATCACAAAGTTTGATGGAAAATTCATTAGAGCTAATACCACTGAAGAAGAAGCTGAAGATAGGGACATCCTAAATTGGCTATACAAAGATGAAGATGAATCTCTCTTGCACATTAAGTTACCTAAAGAACAATATGGTAAAGGGTACGCTATCATGCAAAAGATGGGTTATGAAGGAAATGGTCCTATAGGGAAACGAAGAGAAGGAATTGTGGAACCAATTCAGCCTATTTCAAAGCATTCAAGTGATAAAACAGGACTTGGATATGGTAAAGATAAAGAAGAACTCACTTCACAGCAGACATCATTAGTTCATGAAGGAGAATCCGTGTCAGATAAATCTCATGAATCAGTTTTCCAATTGCAAAATAGTTCAGATACTGATTCTAATGAATATGAATGGGACACCATTTATAATGATGAATTCTGGAAGGATAAACAAGTTGATACTATACACAAATATGCACCTGTTCTTATACAAGGAGAAGGGTCAAGGCCTCCACTCGATTATGTTTTACAAAGCGATCATGACTCAAGTGAGGAAGAATCAGATTCTAACGAGATTGATAATCAACAGGAGAATACCATCATAGACCTTGTCTACCATGAGGATGACAACCACATCATGACTTTGACAATTCAAGACCTTACCCAACATAATGATCCTATGCCTTTAGTTTATCCAGAACTTATAGATTGGGATATTGACGCACCTATCCACATTCCTACATTCAGTAATGATGAAGATGTTATAACTTTCCTTTGTTCCTCAAATGAAGAAAACAATTGTTTCATTCAAGAATCTTATACTCATGATTTTGACAAAGAGAGTGTCAAGTCTCTTAGCTGCAAAATAAATGAAATAAAAGATGGATCTATTGATGAAAACCGAAAAAAGGCAGTGATAGATCAAAACAAAAGAAAAATAAAGAGCGAATCTGACAGTGAAAACCTTTCTGAGGCATTGAAGGATGAGAAACTTGACACTCTTCCCAAGTATTATCATGAAAGATCTTCTATTTTGATTGAACCAACGGAATCAATCAACATAAGTACACCAGAGCAGCCAAAAGTTTTGCAAATTGCAGCATCATTAACAGTTGAAGAAGTCCAGAAATTCATGCAATTCTTGAAGGATAATCAAATTAACTTTGCTTGGTCATATGCTGATATGCCAGGGTTAGATCCTAATCTGATAATGCATCATTTATCTATCAAACCCTGGGATAAAACCTGTAAAGCAAAAGCTCAGAAAGATGCATCCACATGTTGCATTATTGGTCAAGGAAGAATTAAAGAAGCTTTTAGATGTTGGATTCATTCGAACTATTGACTATGTAGAATGGATTTCAAACATTGTACCTGTTTCAAAGCCAGATGGAAGGATTAGAGTTTGTACAGATTTCAGGGATTTAAATAAAGCATGCCCTAAAGATGATTTTCCTTTACCTAACATAGATTTGATTGTTGACTTAACTGCTGGACATGCAATGTATTCATTAATGGATGGATTCTCAGGATACAACCAGATAAAAATTGCACCAGAAGATCAAGATAAAACAGCGTTCACATGTCCTTGGGGTACTTATTGCTGGAATGTCATGCCATTCGGGTTAAAGAATGCTGGAGCTACTTATCAAAGAGCAATGACAACTATTTTTCATGATATGATGCATACATTCATGGAAGATTATGTTGACGATTTACTTGCTAAATCTCATACACGAGATGAACACCTAGAAATCTTGTCAAAAATCTTTGTCAGAATGGAAAAATTCAATGTTCGACTGAATCCAAAGAAGTGTGTCTTCGGTGTTACATCTGGAAAACTCCTAGGGTACATTGTTTCAGAAAAGGGTATAGAAGTTGATCCAGAAAAGGTACAAGCTATAATGGACATGCCTCCACCACGAAATATCAGTCAATTAAGATCCTTGCAAGGAAGATTACAGTCCATCAGAAGGTTTATAGCTCAACTGGCAGACAAAAGCTTGCCATTCACACATTTATTGCATAAAAATGTTCCATTTAAATGGGATGACAAATGTGAAGCAGCATTCAATCAGATCAAGCAATATCTTACACATCCACCAGTT
Source organism: Sequoia sempervirens (assembly GCA_007258455.2). Taxonomy (NCBI): domain Eukaryota; kingdom Viridiplantae; phylum Streptophyta; class Pinopsida; order Cupressales; family Cupressaceae; genus Sequoia; species Sequoia sempervirens. The sequence goes on along the minus strand of VDFB02000007.1, from coordinate 152,257,243 downwards.
CTAATTCCACCTATTCCAGGAGAGCCGCTTATACTCTATATTTCAGCAACAGAAGTATCTTTGGGAGCATTGCTAGCACAAGAAGACTCTACAGGTAAAGAAAGGGCTATATATTATATCAGCAGAACCTTAACAAGACATGAGTTAAACTACAGTTTCATTGAAAAAGCTTGTCTTGCAGTAGTGTTTGCTTCTCAAAAGTGGCGACATTATATGTTAACTCATACAGTTAGGCTGATAACAAAGATAGATCCATTGAAGTACCTATTAAGCAGAGCTACTTTAACAGGAAGACTTGCAAAATGGGTAATGATATTAAGTGAGTTTGATATTCACTATGTAGACCGAAAAGCGATTAAAGGACAGGTCATTGCAGATCAGTTAGCTGAAGCTCCTCTACAAGAAGACAATCCAATGCATATTGAGTTTCCTGATGCAGATGTCTTTACAACAACAATTCAGAGACCATGGGCATTATACTTTGATGGATCATATACACAATATGGCTCGGGGGCAGGGATTCTTTTTGTTACACCTGAAGGACATACCATCTCAAGATCATATCGGTTGATGTTTCCTTGCACAAATAACATAGTAGAATATGAGGCATTACTCATAGGATTAAAGATAGCTTTGGAATGGCAGATTACAGAGCTGGAAGTTTATGGTGATTCACAACTTATCATTAATCAAATTAATGATGATTATCAAACCAAAGATGATAAGTTGTTACCATACAAAAACATGGTGGATGATTATAAGAAATATTTTGTGTCAATTAAGTTTTCACAAATATCAAGAATTGACAATAAAGCTGCAGATGCAATGGCTACCATTGCTTCTTTATTACAAATATCAGAAGATCAAACCAAGTATGAATTCTTGGTGGAACAATTGTTTTCTCCTGCATATGATAATCCTGAAACCCAAGTTATATGTCATTTGACTGGTTCAGATTCACCCTTATATGGCAAAACATATACCTATTTGAAAGATAACATCTTGCCTTTAGATTTATCACGAAACCAAAAATGGAATTTTATTCGCCAATCATCCCGTTATACCTTAATTGCCAATATCCTTTATAGACGTGGTCTTGATGGTACACTCCTTAGATGTCTTGAACGTGACGAATCTGAAAAAGCCTTACAAGAGGTTCACAGTGGTATTTGTGGAACTCATTCAAGTGGTTTGACCTTAGCAAAGAAACTTGTCAGAATGGGATACTATTGGCCTACAATGGAGCAAGATTCTTTTACTTTTGTTAAGAAATGTTTTAAATGCCAGATTCATGGGAATCTTATTCATGCACCTGCACAGGAATTGCAGCCTTTTATTTCAACATGGCCTTTTTCTCAGTGGGGATTGGATCTTGTTGGTAAAATACATCCTTCATCGTCAAATGGTCATAAGTTTATCATCACAGCTACTGAGTATTTTACAAAATGGATTGAAGCTGTTCCTCTAACAACAGTGACTGGTAAACAGATATCTTCATTTATCCTGAATTACATTATTTGTAGATATGGAATTCCTAATTCTATTGTTACTGATAATGGAAGATCTTTTAAGAATCAGGATGTTGATGAACTTTGTGAAAGATTTCATATCCAACACAGGTACTCCACACCTTATTATCCAAAAGTTAATGGTCAAGATGAAGCTTCTAACAAGACCATTTTAAAGATATTAAAGAAGACAGTAAATGATGCTGGACGTGATTGGCATGTTCAACTCAACCCAGCTTTGTGGGCATATAGAACTAGTATTCGCACACCAACAGGAGCTACACCATATGCTTTAGTCTATGGAGCAGAAGCAATCTTACCATTGGAAGTTGAAATACCTTCGCTTAGGGTTTCACTTAAGGGATTGATAAGTGATGAAGACTACCGAGTTTCTCGCCTTCAAGAACTCGAACTGTTAGATGAAAGACGCCAACATGCAGCTGATCACTTGAAAGGTTATCAACAAGTCATATCTCGTAGTTATAACCACAGAGTTAAACCACGGGCATTTCAAGTGGGTGACTTAGTTTTGAAGGAAAATCCACGTAATCAGCAAGATAGAGAAAAGAAAGGCAAATTTGAACCTAATTGGCTTGGTCCATTTGTTATTATAGCAGCATATGGTTCTGGAGCATATCAATTATCCACATCAGAGGGGGACCTGTTTGAAGAGCCAACCAATAGTATTCACCTTAAGAAGTTTTATGTCTAAAAAGTCCTGAAAAAATCAAAAAAAAATCATAAAAAGTCCTGAAAAAATCATAAAAAAATCCTGAAAAAATCATAAAAATCATAAAAAGTCCTGAAAAAATCAAAAAAATCATAAAAAATCCTGAAAAAAATAAAAAAAAATCAGAAAAATCTTGAAAAAGTGCAATAAAAACAAGTGGTGAAAACTTGGCAAACAAGCGCTACTTGTGATCGAAATGGGCTCCTCCATTTATTAGTTTATGTCTTATTTTCACTTTAGGCATCATTCATCCACGTCTATCATCTGTAAATATCTTTCATTATCCATACCATGTAGTGGGAATCTTTAGGTTTCATCATGGCTTGATGAAATTTGTACATATCTTTTATCTTTAGGTTGTGTTTACATTGGGGGCAAAACGCAGAAAAATACAAGAGAGGGGCAACGAGCTTTCAAAATATCACAAGCAGGCAAATAACAATTTGACAAAACACAACCTCGTCATATCAAATCAATCACAAACATGTTTATGCCAACAAAATGATCCAAACAAACTATCGACATACAGAATATCAATGATGGTAACCAAATTGGATGATCTTAATCTGAATAAATGTTTGAAATGCCTTAAACAGGATTTGAATGGTTGTTTGATTTTCTATCATATCTCTGGAGTAATTCGATGATGTTCTGAACTAGAAAAGCAAGGAAGGAGTATGATTTTTCTTTGTCTTCTGTTTGTGAGGAAACTCATTAGTACTATGCAAATTGGTCGCGAGACATGCTCTACTATGGATCATGGATGACATTTCGGAATTTGCATGGGAAAAGGGTTAACTCTTGTCTGTTTATGCAAGCAATACTCAGGTCATCTTGGTTCAATTATACCTAGATGCTTGTATTAACTTGCTATATTAAAAATCATGAAAGCAATACTCAGGTCATCACTGGTGCTAACATACCCTTTGATGCTTGTATTAACTTTCAACATTTCAAAGCTCTATGATGATACAAAAAGCATGTATAAGCTCTCCAAATGGCAATATTGTATGAATGTCCTGCATGGTTAGTATAGATTGCATTCATGTTAGAATTTGCATTTTGAATTTATAGATTCCCAAAAGCTGGCAAAGAATCAAAGATCTATATCTTTTCAAATATGACTGAGTATATTTTGACATTCACAAAACATCATACATTCATTCATTTTTCATAAACATCATTTCATAAATTATTGCATCATCTATCATAAACATCATACATTCATTCATCTATCATAAACATAATACATTCATTTATCTCATAAAATCATATATATAAATATCATAAATCATGAAGCCATCATATAGTACACATCATATATATATATCATGTAAAATCATCTCTGCATATCTCAAAAATGAATGTCAAAATGTACAAGGATGTCAAATTACAAGTGATATAATATCATCAAAAATGTGATCATCTCACGGTGTATACAAAATGTCTCAACATAATATCATCATATACAATGCACTAGGCCGAGCTATCCTGTGATGGAGCTGGCCTAGGACCTGTACCACCTGCCCCTGATGGACCTGCTCCGCCTGACCCCGGTGGCCCTCTAGGAGGTAATGGCTGTGTCACACCCCTGCTGGTAGTACGAGAGCGACCATGAGTAGATCGTGACTGAGTATAGCTATCTCTCTGCTCAGCTGGGACTGCATCATGATATCTGGTACGATAAAACTCTGCCTCTCGAGTAGCCCTCGTAACCTCTCTCATCATATCACCTGGCAAAGTGCTACCTGCCACTCTCTGTAGGCTATCTGCTAAGGCAATGGCCTGCTCACCCCGCTGTCTAGCCGCATCTCTCTCGGCAGTGATCGAAGTCACCTGACCCTGCAACTGTGAAATCAAGGCCTGTGCCTGTGATAGCTGAGCCTGCAAGCTCTGTACTGTGCTCTGCAGAGAGGATATCTGACTCGCTACTGTCGGATCCACTGACGGAGATGGGTCAGTATGCCTCATCCGTGGTCCACCTCTGCCTACACTACCTCCTCTGCCTACACTACCTCCTCTGCCACCTCTCTGCCGTCTCTCCTGCCACCCCTACCATCACCACCATCATCTCCATCTGAGTCATCATCTCCGCTACCCTCCTCGTCCTCACTATCCTCTGAATCATCATCACCTGACTCTGAATCTCTCTGTCGACGTCTCTGTCCAATGACAGGAGCAACGCCTCATCAGGATCAAACATGCGTGGAGGAGGATGCTGTAGAACATACTGAACATACTCATGTGTCGCCCCTGCATCCAGAACATCCGCCTGGTAGTCCCACATCTGTGCACCTAAACTGATAAACTCTGCAACAGCTGCATCATAAGAGATCCGTGGGCCCCACACTGCAAGCTCTGCCTGTCGCCGTGCATAAATAGCTGAACCAACAGGCATACCCTGAGTCCGACCAAACTGTCGCAATACACGTCCAGCAAGAAATCTCTCCAAAATCCATGTGGTCCATCCAATCAAAAATCTGGAAGTGCATACAAAAGGCATCTCCCTCGCATCCTCTGGCCATGGCTCACAATCCAAATATGGCCTCCAGCATACTGTATCCAAACTATCCAATAGCCGCTGCCAATACACTAGCTTGCCCAGTCTAGGCTGAGCAATAATATGTGAATATCTCCATCTGTATGCTCGACCAGCTGGTCGATCTCCTCGAGTCAATGGACGTAACACTGCAAAATGCTCCCATGCCCATATCTGTAATAATGAGCATCCAACCGCAAAACTCCGGCCTCTACCATAGACAATGTGATGTAACTCGTCATATAGGTGGGCTAGCATACAGGTACCCCATGCATATCGTGTGCCCTGCATCACCATGCTCTCTAAGACACGACCCCATCCGATCGCGAACCCCTTCGACCTATGGTCGGGGCACAACACACCTCCAATGAAACCTGCAAGCACAGCTGGTAGTGGTGGGTAGGAATCTGTAATCTCACTCCATGGGATGTAGTACCCAGCTATCTGATCATCTCTGAATATCCGTCTCAAAGCAAGAGTACCTCCAGCCTCTCGTCTGTCAAACACAACTACCTCTCCCATCACTGGGATCCGTAGGATGCGATATACATCCTCGGGAGTCACTGTAATCTCGCCGGTCGGTAAATGAAAGGTGTTGGTATCGCTATGCCACCTCTCTGCAAGTGCTGTCAATAGAGCCCTATTGAGGCGAACCTCGGGCATATCAAGTAATGAAGTCAAACCACAGGCATCAATGACATCTCTATCAGACTGTAATAAATGTGGAATCAATGACCATGTACTCGGAAAAGCCTCTCGTATCTGCAAGACACCTAGTCTCTCCTGTTCACATACATTATCAAAACAACATCAATATCAAATCATTTTAACATATCAATTCAAAATGAATCAATCAAATTATTTGTTTTCCATCATCATGGCACGCAAATAATCAACATCAAGTTTCTTTCTAACAACTTTAGAAGAAAACTTATCTATACTATTTGTTTTTAACAACTTTAAAAGCAAATTTATCAACTACTATTTGTTCTCCAACAATTTGGGAAACAAATTTATCATGTGGAACAAAAAGCGCTACAGAACTAGTTGTATGCGCTACAAAAATCTTTATCAGCGCTAAATAAAATTTTGCGCTACAGAATCAATTAATGGCGCTATGATTTATATCACGGGCGCTATGGAAAAGTTTGCGCTATAATAATTTTTAAGAGCGCTATAAAACAAATCAGGTGCGCTATGATTTCATATGCGCTATGGAAATAATCAAAAGTGCTATGAAATATATCACGGGCGCTATGGAAAATTATGCGCTGTGGAAAATTTCCAATGCGCTACGATACGCCTTAAGGGCGCTACAATATTGTATGCGCTACGAAAATTGTTGAGTGCGCTACGAAAAACTTTAAGAGCGCTAAAACTCAATGTTTTTGAATTAAAACATTAAAAACGTGCGCAAAATGAAATTATCCACAAACAAGGAGTTATGAGATACATACCGGAGGTCCGTAGTGCGCCGGTCGCTGATAACGTCGGATACGCTCGAAACGGTGTAGGTGAACTGGAAGTGCCATGATTGTCAACCCAGAGCTCAAAATTTACAAATTTTACTAGGTTAAAATTGAAAATGACATGGAAAATGACATTTTTAACCTATATAATGGTAAAATTAGGGCATTTTATCATATTTTTTTACATACAAGGGGCAATTTCTTCATCAAATTTTCATTTAATATTTCTTCGGGTCAGTTTCTTCACATCATTATTTTCGAACGATGAATCGACATCTTCAAAATCAAAAAAATTGAAAAATTCCACAAAAATCTAAAAAAATTCAAAAATTCAAACATCGATTCATCGTTCGCGGGGGCATATATCTATCAACAAATCAAAAATCAATATTTGGGGCAAAATTTCAAAAATTCTTTGAAGTAATGCGTAAAACACATCACTTCAAAGAGGGGCAAAATGTATACACTTAAAAATGGTCATATCACATTGTCTGGTAATTAATTAAATATTTTTAATATTTAATTAAAATCTTTTGATTCTATCTACGTATAAATAAATTTAAATAATTTATTTATATTGTTCATGATTTCATTTCGATTAAATATTTAATCACCTTTTCATATTCATTTCTTAATTAATTAAATAAATGTTACAATTTATTTATATTAATTATCATATAATCTTAGTTTGAATATTTTATTCAAATAAAGATTAAAATATTATAATTCTTCTAAATATCATTTATAATTAAATATTCCAAAATATTTGATTATTTCTTCTAATCTAATATTCATTTTTAAATCATTTCAAAATTCCTCTAAATCAATTCAAAAATCTATTCATAATTAAATATTTCCAAAAATATTTAATTAAATTCTTCTAAATATTTCAAAAATCTTCTAAAGTCATTCATGATTAAATATTACCAAAATATTTAATTAATTCTTCTATAGTTTTCAAAAAATCAAAAATCAAATATCAAAAAGCAATAAAGGAAATTAAATAAATTTAAATATTTATTTAATTTGGGATTTATCTTCAACTCCCGGGAAACAAACTGCCAAAACAGAAAATTAAATTTCTCTGTTCCTGTGCAGGCTTGTTCCCGTGGGTTGAAGACAAGCTTCCATTCTTCTCTCCAACCTCTCAACCTTCTCCCTTTTCTTCTCAACTTCTCAATCTCTCACCATTCAAACCTACCAGACAATTCATAGCCGTAGATTCTTGCCAGCTAGGATGAAGCCTGCAAAAATCTATAAATACAGCTGTCGGGAGCTCCAAATCATATAGAATTTAGAAGCAAGTAAATTATAGGCAAAATTGCATAGCATTAGCATTCATAGAGCATTCTCATAGCATAGAATCATAGCAATAGCAGTAGAATCATGATACATCTCACTCACAGCCCCTGTGCATAATCACAGCCCCTGTCCATATCCGTATCAATAATTTCACTTTCATCATCATCTAGGATAGTTTTCCTTTGCATACTCGTTCTGCAGCAGCCATTTGGAGAAGCTCACACAATCTGAGAGCCAGAAAGCTTCAAACCAATCTCTGGAGATAGAGAAAGACGAAACATTCTTGAAGAATTTTATTTTATAGCCAAGTTTATTTCAAATTTCTTCAATTTAAAGTTCTGTTAATAGTGTTTTGTTCTAAATCAATTCAAAAATCTATTCATAATTAAATATTTCCAAAAATATTTAATTAAATTCTTCTAAATATTTCAAAAATCTTCTAAAGTCATTCATGATTAAATATTACCAAAATATTTAATTAATTCTTCTATAGTTTTCAAAAAAATCAAAAATCAAATATCAAAAAGCAATAAAGGAAATTAAATAAATTTAAATATTTATTTAATTTGGGATTTATCTTCAACTCCCGGGAAACAAACTGCCAAAACAGAAAATTAAATTTCTCTGTTCCTGTGCAGGCTTGTTCCCGTGGGTTGAAGACAAGCTTCCATTCTTCTCTCCAACCTCTCAACCTTCTCCCTTTTCTTCTCAACTTCTCAATCTCTCACCATTCAAACCTACCAGACAATTCATAGCCGTAGATTCTTGCCAGCCTAGGATGAAGCCTGCAAAAATCTATAAATACAGCTGTCGGGAGCTCCAAATCATATAGAATTTAGAAGCAAGTAAATTATAGGCAAAATTGCATAGCATTAGCATTCATAGAGCATTCTCATAGCATAGAATCATAGCAATAGCAGTAGAATCATGATACATCTCACTCACAGCCCCTGTGCATAATCACAGCCCCTGTCCATATCCGTATCAATAATTTCACTTTCATCATCATCTAGGATAGTTTTCCTTTGCATACTCGTTCTGCAGCAGCCATTTGGAGAAGCTCACACAATCTGAGAGCCAGAAAGCTTCAAACCAATCTCTGGAGATAGAGAAAGACGAACGTTCTTGAAGAATTTTATTTTATAGCCAAGTTTATTTCAAATTTCTTCAATTTAAAGTTCTGTTAATAGTGTTTTGTTCTAAATCAATTCAAAAATCTATTCATAATTAAATATTTCCAAAAATATTTAATTAAATTCTTCTAAATATTTCAAAAATCTTCTAAAGTCATTCATGATTAAATATTACCAAAATATTTAATTAATTCTTCTATAGTTTTCAAAAATCAAAAATCAAATATCAAAAAGCAATAAAGGAAATTAAATAAATTTAAATATTTATTTAATTTGGGATTTATCTTCAACTCCCGGGAAACAAACTGCCAAAACAGAAAATTAAATTTCTCTGTTCCTGTGCAGGCTTGTTCCCGTGGGTTGAAGACAAGCTTCCATTCTTCTCTCCAACCTCTCAACCTTCTCCATTTTCTTCTCAACTTCTCAATCTCTCACCATTCAAACCTACCAGACAATTCATAGCCGTAGATTCTTGCCAGCCAGGATGAAGCCTGCAAAAATCTATAAATACAGCTGCGGGAGCTCCAAATCATATAGAATTTAGAAGCAAGTAAATTATAGGCAAAATTGCATAGCATTAGCATTCATAGAGCATTCTCATAGCATAGAATCATAGCAATAGCAGTAGAATCATGATACATCTCACTCACAGCCCCTGTGCATAATCACAGCCCCTGTCCATATCCGTATCAATAATTTCACTTTCATCATCATCTAGGATAGTTTTCCTTTACATACTCGTTCTGCAGCAGCCATTTGGAGAAGCTCACACAATCTGAGAGCCAGAAAGCTTCAAACCAATCTCTGGAGATAGAGAAAGACGGAACGTTCTTGAAGAATTTTTATTTTATAGCCAAGTTTATTTCAAATTTCTTCAATTTAAAGTTCTGTTAATAGTGTTTTGTTTTAATTAGATTAACAATAGAATACATTACACAGATTGTATACAGCAGATCCACGAGTTTGGCGAGTGGAGTTACGCTGCTACAGGTCTGGGCGTGGGAGCACATTGCAGTCACAAGACCAATTTGCACGAGAGTGATACCAGCAAGGAGGCCCTATGTGTATGCCTATTCTGGTGTAGTTGTCCAGCAGAAGCTAGGCAAGGTAGAGTATTGGCAGCGGGTTCTGGATGATATTGATGCAGTGGTATGGAGACCGTACATAGATTATGAGGCATGGGTGACAGATCATTTAGAGATGCCTTTTATTTGCTGACCATGATATTTGATAGGGTGGATGCCCTTTATTATTGAGATATTTCTGGCATTACGGGTCCTGAGGCAGTTTGGATTCACACAGGGGATGCCCCAGGGTGTTGCTCATTATGGGCGGCGCAAGGGGGATCTAGGATGGGGACCATGCATTCCATATCAGGAAGCATATACACAGTATTCCACCTTACAGCCCACGGTATGGATTGACAGGCTAGAGGTACAGGATGCAAGGATGATGGATTATTATGCATAGTATTTTCATATGCATCTATTTCCACAGTTTACAGAGCCAGACGAGCCACGGGCGATTGGGCTAGCGCCACAGCCAGGGGTAGGGATACAGGGGGAGGTGGCCGGTGGAGAGTAGGCGATGGGCAGAGGAGGGGATGAGGGAGAGGAGGGGGAGGGAGAGGAGAGTGGAGAGGGTGAGGACAGTGAAGAGGGTGAGGAGAGTGGAGATGAGGAGGGAGACAGGTCAGATGACGAAGATGATGGGGATAATGGGGATGAGGAGAGGCAGCAGAGGTTGGACAGTCTAGGCAGAGCACAGATTCTTCGGCGAGCCAGATCTAGTGGCAGACCGAGGACAGTGATTAGGGTGTCGTCCTCATCTCAGCAGGCACAAATAGATTCCTTGTAGGGTTAGGTGCAGACCTTTTAGGGACAGCAGACACAGCTACAAAGTCAGCTAGCACAGGCTCAGAGTATGATAGTGCAATTATAGACATAGTTTGCACAGGCCCAGACACAGGTTCAGGCTCAGGCACAGGCTCAGGGTATGATAGTGCAATTACAGGCATAGCTTGTACAGGCCCAGACACAGGTTCAGGCTTAGGTGCCTGCCCCTAATTCCCAGGTGGCACAGTTGGTGGTAGAGAGGGATTCCCTTAGATGGTGAGCACTGGAGGCCGAGGGTGTGGCCCAGAGACTTATGGGTACCGTAGAGAATACCTCATTGTGGGAGGCCATTGCAGAGGGATTTGAGGCAACTAGAGAGGCCGAGTACTACATAGTTTGATATGAGGAGCTATGCCCTCCCGAGCGGCGAGAGCCTTATCCCAGATCTCATAGCAGGACCAAGACCTAATCACGGACATCAACACATGGCAGAGAGGTTACAAGGCCTCGACAGGATCCTGATACAGATACGAGTGGCAGGCCGCCTCCTTCCAGACCAGTTCCTTCGGGGGCATCCACCAGTTAGCCATTTGGGACCGATTTATTATGTATATTGAGTTTTGATGATGTCTTATGTATTATTGTTTGAACCTTTTAGTTTCATTGGACATTGGATATTATTTTGATGAGCGATGATATGTAGCGGCGATATTTTTGATGATGATATGTTTATGCATTTGTGATGTGATATGGATGTTACTTTTATACATGTATGATATGAGATGGATTTTGATATGTGTTTATTATTTTTGCAGACTAATCTTATGATGTAGGATGATTTAATGATATGAGGTAGATGGATGATCTATGATGTAGGTGCAATGATTTGTAATGATGTGTATATGAACTTGTTGATTTTTGAATTTGTGTAGTAAATGCATAAATGAATAATATGAAATTAAAAATGATAGGTAGTGAATATGATACTAATGATGATAATGATATATGTGGTAATGGTAATGTGATGATAATGAGATGATGATGACAAATGACAAATGATAATCATGGATAATGATAAAATGAGAAAATGATAAAATGAAAATGGAAATAATAACGATAATGATAAATGATAGTGATGATGATGAAAAAGGAATGAAAAAAATAAAAGGAATGAAATGATACATGATAAATGAGAATGGTAATGATGAATGATAATGATAAAAATGAATGAATGATATGATAAATGATAATGATGGATGAAATGATAATGATAAAATGAATGAATGAAATGATTGAAATGATAAATAAGCATGAAAAGATGAAATGATAAAAATGATAAATGATAACTGATAATGATGGATAAATGATAATGATAAAATGAATGAATGAAATGATTGAAATGATAAATAATGAATGATAATGATAACGATGAAGTGATAAAATGAATGAAATGATAACTGATGATGATGGATAAATGATAATGATAAAAAATGAAGTGATAAAATGGATGAAATGATAAATGATAAAGATGAAGTGATAAAATGAAATGAAATGATAAATGATAAATGAGAATGCAATGATAAATGGTAATGAGAACGATGAAGTGATAAAATGAATGAAATGAAATGAGAATGAGAATGCAATGATAATAAATGATAATGATAAAAATGAAGTGATAAAATGGATGAAATGATAAATGATAATGATGAAGTGATAAAATGAAATGAAATGATAAATGATAAATGAGAAAATGAATCAACTGTCCAAATGTCCTCCACACAAAAAAAGCTCAAAACGACATGACAACCGTTAATGCCCTCATACAGTCTTTCAAGACACTGATGTGAATCCAATATGCAGATATATACAATGATGTAATAAATATGCAACTAAATGAAACTAACCAGTTTGTTGAGCCTGTTATAAGCCTTCTTGAATCATCATAGAATGTTTTTTTTTTAAATGTTGGATGTATGTACAAGCATCAGAGGGGAAATTAGCACCAATGATGACCAGAGTACAACTTTCATGATTTTTGATATAGCAAGCAAACACAAGCATCGAGGTATAATTAAACCGACATAACCTAAGCATTTCTTGCATAAACAGACAAAGATTAACCCCCTTTCTGATGCAAATGTGGAACTATCATCGATGATATTGCTTTGGTCATCACGTCCTATGACATATTTGCATCAGATTGACCATTAATCTCAAAACAACAGACAAAGAAAAATCATTCTCGTTCCTTGCCACTCTAGTTCAGTACATCATTGAGTGTGCTCCAGAGTAATGATATCAAAAATCAAACAACTTTTGGTCAAACATGTAATACTGTTATTTCATACATTATTCAGATTTTTGGATCATCCAATAGACAATGATATGGTATTTGCTGAAAAATATTTCATGGGAAGGCTTGATGATCAAATAATGTTTCACGTGAGTTGATTGTTTGTTCGTATGATCGGATCCTAGGACATAGTCTAGCTGTTTTAATATGCTCTGAAAGTTAAGTGCCCCCAGTTGAGTTTTTGCCCCATTTATTGACACAACTTGCAGAAAGGAATTTGTACAATAGTCAAGCCATGGTAAGATGTTTTATCACTCTTAGGCACAATGGCAGCAGGATGATGCGGTTAAAACCCTAAAATGCGGAAAAGGATATGGAAAGAAGGAAAGCTAAAAAAAAGCCAAAGTGCAAAATAGGAACTAATAGATGGAGAGGTATAGATAGCGTCTGTTTGCCAAATTTTCACTTTCTGTATTTATTGCATTTTTCTGATTTCTTTTTGATCTTTTTGTATTTTTTCTGTCAATAGACTGCCTGTTTGCTAGGTTTTCACCCTATGACATTTTTTTGATTTTTTTGTATTTTTCTGTCAATAGACTGCCTGTTTGCCAGGTTTTCACCCTATGACATTTTTTTGATTTTTTTGTATTTTTTTGAAATGTTTTAATTTTTTTAGGACTTTTTCTACTATTTTTGTATTTCTTCAGGACTTTTTCTGACTATTTTTGTATTTCTTCAGGACTTTTTCTAACTGTTTGTGTATTTCTTCAAGACTTTTTCTAACTATTTTTGTATTTCTTCAGGACTTTTTCTGTTGTTTTTGTATTTCTTCATGACTTTTTCTGACTATTTTTGTATTTCTTCAGGACTTTTTCTGCTGTTTTTGTATTTCTTCAGGACTTTTTATGACTTAAACATAATATTTCTTAAGATGCATACTGTTGATGGGTTCATCAAACAGGTCTCCTTCTAGCGTTGACAACTTGTATGCTCCTGAACCATAGACTGCAATAACCACATAAGGACCTAGCCAATTTGGTTCAAATTTTCCTTTCTTTTCTCTATCTTGTTTATTACGTGGGTTCTCTTTCAGAACTAGATCCCCCACCTGAAAGGTGTGTGGCTTTACTTTGTGATTATAGCTGTGAGACATCATCTGTTGGTATGCTTTCAAATGGTCAGCTGCTCTCTGTCTCTTTTCATCTAAAAGTTCTAACTCTTGTAGTCGGAAAACTTTGTATTCATCATCTGTTATGAGACCTTTCAGTGATACCCTTAGTGAAGGTATTTAAACCTCTAAAGGCAATATGGCTTCTGCTCCATAGACAAGGGCAAAAGGTGTTACTCCTGTTGGCGTTTGGACACTAGTTTTGTAAGCCCACAAGGCGGGATTGAGTTGAACAAGCCAATCCTTTCCTGAGTCATTGACAGTCTTCTTCAAAATCTTTAGTATTATCTTGTTTGAGGCCTCTTCTTGGCCATTCCCTTGTGGATAGTAAGGCGTTGAATATCTGTGCTAAATATAGAATCTTTCACAAAGTTCATCAACATCCTAATTCTTGAAAGGTCGACCATTATCTATAATAATAGCATTAGGAATACCATATCAATAAATAATGTAGTTGAGTATGAAGGATGAAATTTGTTTTCCAGTGACTTTAGAGAGAGGTACTACCTCAATCCACTTAGTGAAATATTCTGTCACTATGATGATGAACTTATGCCCATTTGAAGAAGAAGGATGGGTTTTTTCGACTAGATCTAACCCCCATTGAGAAAATGGCCAGGTTGGTGTGAATGAGTGAAGTTCTTGTGCAGGAGCATGAATAAGATTCCCATGAATCTGACATTTTGAGCATGTTTTAACAAAAGTGAATGATTCCCTCTCCATTGTAGGCCAGTAGTAACCCATTCTAATCAATTTCTTGGATAAGGTTAGCCCACTTGAATGAGTACCACAAATTCCCCCATGAACTTCTTGTAAAGCTTTATCGAATTCGTCATGTTCAAGACATCAAAATAAAGTACCATCAAGACCGTGGCAGTAAAGGGTATCAGCGATAAGGGTATAGCGAGAGGATTGTCGGATAAATTTTTGTTTTTGGTTGCGGGATAAGTCAGGTGGTAAGATGTCTTTTAGGTAGGCATAAATCTTTCCATACTAGGGTGAATCGGATCCTACCAGGTGACAGAGAATTTGGCTTTCAGGTGTGTCATAGATAGGTGTAAATAATTGTTCCACCAGAAATTCATAGCGAGTCTATTTTTCTGGGAGTTGTACCAATGAGGCGATCATAGCCATAGCATTAGCTGCTTTGTTGTCAATCCTTGGAATTTGTGTGAACTGAACGTCCACAAAGTACTTTTTGAAGTCATCAATCATCTTCTTGTATGGCAACAACTTGTCATCTTTAGTCTAATAATCATCATTGATTTGATTAATAACTAGTTGTGAGTCACCATAAACTTGTAGCTTGGTAATCCTCCATTCCAATGCTATGTTTAGTCTAGTGATTAGTGCCTCATATTTGGCTATGTTATTGGTGCATGGAAACATTAGCCTATATGACTGAGGAATGGTATGTCCTTGAGGGGTGACAAAGAGAATGCCTACCCCCGATCCATGTTGAGTAAAAGAACCATCGAAGTATAAGGACCATAGCTGCTTAGAGTCTGCCGTGAAAACATCAGCATTTGGAAACTCAATGTGTAAGGGGTGCTCTATTTGTAGAGGAGCGTCTGCTAGCTGATCAGCAATAACTTGTCCTTGATTGCTTTGCGATCAACATAGTGGATGTCAAACTCACTCAAAATCATGACCCATTTTGCTAACCTTCCTATTAGTGATGCTTTACTTAGTAGATACTAGAGTGGGTCAATTTTTGAAACAAGATTGATTGTATGGGTTAGCATGTAATGTTAGAATTTCTGTGAAGCAAAGACTACTACAAAACAAGCCTTCTCAATGAAAGTGTAGTTAAGTTCATGACTTGTTAATGTTCTGTTGATGTAATAGATTGCACGTTCTTTCCCTTCATGGTCTTCTTGTGCTAATAATGCCCCCAAGGATGTCTCAGTTGCAGCAATATACATGATCAATGGTATGTCTGGATTCGGTGGTACTAGAATTGGTGGATTCATCAGGTACTGCTTGATTTGTTGAAATGCCATTTCACATTTGTCATCCCATCTAAAAGGAACATTCTTATGCAGATGTGTGAACGGTAGACTTTTGTCAGCCAATTGTGCAATGAATCTTCTGATGGACTGAAGTCGCCCTTGTAATGATCTCAATTGACTGATGTTCTTTGGAGGAGGCATCTTCATGATTGCCTGAACTTTAGCAGGATCTACTTCAATTCCCTTTTTTGAAACAATATATCCTAAAAGTTTTCCAGATGTGACCCCAAAAACACATTTCTTAGGATTTAGGCAAACTTTGAAATTTTCCAATTTGGTAAGTATTTTAGACAGTATCTCCAAGTGTCCTCTAGTGTATGATTTTTCCAATATGTCATCTACATAATCTTCCATGAATTTGTGCATCATATCATGAAATATCATAGTCATAGCTCTTTGATAAGTAGCCCCAACATTCTTTAAGTCAAAAGGCATGACATTCCAACATTATGTTCCCCACGGACAAGTAAAAGCTATTTTCTCTTGATCTTCTGGTGCAATCTTGATTTGGTTGTATCCAGAGAAACCATCCATTAATGAATACATAGCATGGCCAGCTGTTAAATCAACTATAGTATCAATACTTGGAAGTGGAAAGTCATCATTTGGGAAAGCTTTGTTAAGATCTCTGAAATCAGTGCATACTCTAATGCGTTTATCTGGCTTTGCTACTGGTACAATATTGGAGATCTATTCTGCATAGACAATTGACCTTATAAATCCTGCATCTAGGAGCTTCTTGAGTTCTTCTTTAACGAGTAGTGCAACATTTGGATGCATCTTTCTGAGTTTTTGTTTCACTGGTTTAACTCTTGGTTTGATAGAAAAATGATGCATTATGAGATCAAGATCAAGGTCTGGCATGTCTGCATATGACCAAGCAAAATTGATTCGATTTTCTTTGAGAAAGTTCATGAACTCTGGAATTTCTTTATCTGTCATTGATGCAGCTACCTATAGAATCCTTGGATTATCTGTAGTTGCAATATTGATTTCCTTTGTAGGCTCGATCAAGATGGGTGATTTCTCATGATAGTGCTCCGGGAGAGTGTCAAGAGTCCCATTAGGTGGTGTCTTGAAAAGGTTTTCACCCTTTTATATGTTCTTTATTTTATCTTTTGTTTGATCTAGTACTTCCAATGTCTGGTTTTCACCACTAGATCATTTTTCTTTATTTTCATTTTTGCAGCTAGGAGACTTGGCACTCGCCTAATTAAAGACTTCATACCAAAAATTGCTAGTGGAACAATCATTTACATCATCGGTGGAAAGGAAGTTTATGATAGCTTTGTCATTTGGAAAAATAGGTGTATCAATAGGTTCAGTTAGATCCCAGTCAATGAGATCAGGATGGATTAAAGGTAACAAGTCATTTGGTTGTGTGAAATCAGCGATGGTTAGGGTCAGGACAGAGTTATCAGTAGGATTCGAGGTATGAGGTAGGTCAATGATGGTACTATTCTCTTGATAGTCTTGTTCGTTAAAATCTAACTCAGTATCACTAGACTCATAGTTGCTTTGTGGTTTAGATTCTTGTGGTTGGGACCCTAAACCTTCTCCTTTGATTAAAGTGGGTGTATACTTTTGTATGACATCTACTTCTTTATCTCTCCAAAATTCATCATTATGGATGGTATCCCATTCATATTCAGTAGAATCTGTATCAATGC
Organism: Sequoia sempervirens; assembly: GCA_007258455.2. NCBI lineage: Eukaryota > Viridiplantae > Streptophyta > Pinopsida > Cupressales > Cupressaceae > Sequoia > Sequoia sempervirens. Next base: position 152,239,584 of record VDFB02000007.1, on the reverse strand, counting down.
TATTTTCTATGAAATTCAGGATTGATGCCAAACATGTCTCTTTCTTATCGGAACCTTCTTGCAGTGTAAAAACATTACCTTGTGATTGTTTAGATGAGGTAGCATCATAGCCTAGTCCTATTTTATCATATGCAGCAAGCCCTGGGAGATGGATAGGCTCAACTACGCCTTCTTTTCTTTTTCCAACAGAACCATTGTCATATCCCATCTTCTTCATGATGGAATACCCTTTTCCATATTGATCTGTTGGTAAGGTGACATTTAGAACTGTTTCCTCTTCATCCTTATAGAGCCAATCCAGAATTGCCATATCCTTAGGGTCTCCCATGGGAAACTTTTCTTTGATAAATTGTCCATTGAACTTGGTAGTTGGCTCTGTTTGTATTTGTGTTGATGTTGATGTTGCTGATATTTGTTGTTGTGTAATAGAAGGTTGTCCATGTGATCGAGGAGATGTAGGTAGATTAGCAAGACAAAGGGAATATTCCCCAACTCCACTTTCCTTGAACTGCAGTTTCTTTTCAAAGCTTTTGACTAATTGACTGATGTGTGTATCATGTTTAGGAGAAGTATTAGCAAGTGCTTCTCGATTATTTGGAACCAAAGTATCCTGATGAGCTTTGACATTGGCACAAGTTTGGGTGTTTGAATTATCAACTGGTATAGTGATTTCCTGTCTGTCATATGGAAACTTAAGACATTGATGGTAAGTGGATGGAACAGCTTGCATTTCATGGATCCAAGGATGACCCAACAAGATGTATGCAAGATCTTGGTCTAAAACTTGACAAAAGGTATTTTTGATAACAAGTCCCACTCTGATTGGTAGCATGATTAGACCTTTAGACATTCTCTCCTCATCATCATAGGCTTTTATAGTAATCTTCCTTCTAGGATCAATGGAGTCCTCTGCTAATGCTTGAACCACCTTCAAGGTACATATATTTAAACCAGCCCCTCCATCTATTAGGACACGTTTAACATGGAACTTATGGATCACGACCTCTAAGTATAATGATGAATTGTGGGGATGAGTCATGGAAACATCATCTTTGTCTGAAAATGAGAGACATGTAGGTGAGGATAAATGTCCTACCATGGCTTGAAATTGGTTGACATCCAAATCTGTGGATACAGTTGTTTCAAGAAGGGCCTTGTCTAAAATTTCCTTATATGTAGGGGAAATCTTCAGGAGTTCTAAAATGGAGATTTGAGCTAGAGTTTTTCGAAGTTGGTTAACTAAGTCATATTGATGTTGAGGGAAGGTCTCAGTGGATTTCAAAGAGGTACCCTTCAAGACAACTTTAGCTTGTGCTCTCGTTGTGACATTCACTTGTCCATTGTCTACTTTCTCCTTGATTTTTATAATGTTGACTCGCTCATCGTCTGTATAGAGGTGATGGATTACATTGTCATCAATTTGGTTCACATTTTTGTCAGAAAACTCTCCCTTTTGATAATTTGGTAGATGATTGCGAAATGCTTGGTGTTCTTCATTAGATTTTTGTTGTCCTTCTACTGTGATAATGCCTTTGTCAATTAGGTCTTCAATAGCATGTTTCAAAGCTTGACAGTTGTTTGTATGATGACCTTTGCACCTATGGTAGTCACAAAAATAGGCTTCATTCCATGATGGAGGTTTTACACTAGGTTAATAATTGCATTGTGGTGGTAACATAAGGACATTATTTTCCCTAACCTCTTTGAAAGTAGATTCCAAGGATTGTCCTAGTGGAGTAAAAATTCTTCTATTAGAGAAGAATGAAAAGTGTTGTGGGTTTGTGTTTGAGGTATTCCCTAAGGTGTTGTTGTTGTTGTTTCCCTGGTAGTTTTGGTTGTTGGCAGTCCCCTGATTGTTGTTTGTTGGAGGGGGATGATTGTTTCCTAGATTTGTGACAGAATTGACATTATTGTTACAAGTAGTGTTTGGAGTGCTTAGAACAAATGACCTAGTCGTGATATGATTTGCATCTACAACACCATCGTTAACAATATTTTTGTTGCGGGTCCAAAATTTAGACTTGTCTTGATTGTTGTAGTGGTTAGACGAGCTAGGGTTGTCCCTATCAAGTTATATGGTCCCTCTTTTGACCAAAGCACTTTCGATGGTGATGGCATCCTCAATCAATTTCTCAAAGGAAGATGGACAATGTAGATTTAAGTGCTAGCTCATTTTTGAGTTGAGGCTATTGATGAAAGTAACCATTTTTTCCTTTTCAGGGACATGTTGTGGGTACCTAGCGAACATTCTCCTCCATCTTTGAAGAAAGGTAGTGAAAGATTCACTAGGTTTTTGTGCAACTTTGCAAAGATCAATCATGGTGATTTGGTGTTGAATGTTGTAGGCGTATTGTGTTATGAACAAATTGATCAATTCCTCAAATGTTTGAACAGGAGGTGTAATCTTGATAACCATTCCATAGAGTTAACTCCAAGGCTCCGAGGAAATAATAACAATAAATAAGTATCCTCGTGGGAAAATTCCAATGTCATGTTTCGAAAGTCTCTAATGTGGTCAATTGGGTCTGATTTCCCATTATAATGATCAAATTTGGGAATTTCACAGTGTTTAGGAAATGGAATCATGTTGAGACTTCTATCAAAAGGATAAGGACATATGTCCTCCAAAGTGTATTTCTTGATTGTGGTTCCCCCTCATAATTCTTTGACTTGTCCTTGGAGTGCTTTAAACTCTTGTGTAAAGATAGAAAAATTAGATGGGGATGTTTCTTCTTCTTTGCTTTTTAATTTCTCAGTATCAAAATTCTTAGGCAATTTAGCTCCTTTATCTGCTAAGAAGAGAAAATATTTTTCTTTGTCATGTTGTAAAATCTTTTCAAGGGCTTTAAGAAACATGGGGTCTTGTTCAGCCTCTCTAAGGTGAAGTTCTTCTTCTTGCTCATCATCACTATCTATGGGAGTTTTGTTCATGTTTTTGTTCTTATGCAACGAATTTTCTTCTCTATCAGCCATATTGTTGTCACTGAAAAGGGGATTGCAACTCACACTAAAAAGAGGACTATCACGTTCACCTTCTTCTTGAATGTTGTGGGTGGGAGTTTCTTGTTGAGATGTTTCTCCTAGTTTGTTGTGTTGAGATCTTTTAAAAATAGGCATATGTAAGAAATCCTCGGATATGATCAAAGGTCACTGAAGGATTTGACTAGGATGCGTTGAATATTCAATTGAAGGTTGTGGTATATTCTCAAACTCAAGAGGTTGATTAAGATTATGATGTTGAGACAATGCTAATCTTTGATAATAAGCTTAGGCAGCCAAAGGTTCTACAGCGTAATCGTCAGTGAATCCTCTAATGTAGTCTTGGTATCTATGAAGAAATGTGTGATAATGGAGTAGGACGTCATGACTCTTATACAAGAATTCTCTGCGATCTAAAATCCTTTTGTAACTTAAGTTCATTTTGGGCCTCTTGATCCTATTGAAAACTGATTTCTTGACAAACTTGGTTGATTTCCACTTTCTCAACATGGGAGAGAAATCTCAGAGATTTGGGTCTGTGTACAAATTTTGACAGAAACCTATAAGCGCTATTTTGTTTCCTAAATATGCTGTAGAAAGGGGTATATGCACTGGAGAAAGAGTCAACTGTGCTGTAGAACACCTTATATGCATAGAAACAGAGCACAGATGTGCTAAAACAGGTCCTAGATGTGCCAAAAGATAACTCAGATGCACCAGAATAGAGTTTAAATGCGCTGTAGTTTCTCCTAGATGCGCTAAAACAGTTTTCTAAAGACAGTTTTTGACCAGTTTCAGCTGAAGTTTTTCATGTTCATTCTTGGATATCTGAATTAATGTTTTTGAAAGCACAACAAATAGTCTGATTTAAGTTGATCGTAACCAAGCACAGAATAAGACAAGCACAACCTAGGTTAGGCCAGGACAATATCTGCTAGACTCCACGTGGGTTTCCCCAACCGCATATCAGTAGCATGTGAATCTAGAAGCTTGGCTACACGGGCTCCCCCTTATAGTGCACTCTCTTCTCAAGCCAACCAAGCTTCCAACCCCCATGAAACTCTCATGGTGAGCTGATCACCTCTACTATAGATTGTGAAAGTGTTGAAGGCTTCACACCAACCGGTGTTGGACTAGTAGATAGAAGGTTTTTCTCTTTCTAAACAATGGTTTTTAGTTCGGGACCCCCGTTCGAGTGGCCATACATGGGGCAAGAGATTAATCACCATTAAGGTGGCACTCCAGCCTGAAGAGGTTAAGCTCAACAAGGTTTAAGGGAGTACAACTCCGTCCGTATGACACATCCGCACAAGCAACCTTAGGTTTTCCCTTAAGATTTACATTTATATACTAGTTGGGGGTAGCTTGGCTTTAGCTTCATTGCCAGTTTGAGTCGCATTGGGGTGATGAAATCCCCAGGCAGGCCCAATTTCTAGAGTCAATAACCATTTTTCTTGCACCTAGGATCACACAAGTGCGCAAGGGGAGAGGATACTTCGATTATCAAGTCAGGGTTACATAAGGAAAAGTGGGTCTAGTTTTCTGATCACCTAGTTTGCACAAGGTGAGAGCATAATCACCTACCACTTTCAAGCACAGTCAAGAAGAGTATACAGATTCATTTTAGGTGGACCAAAATCAAAAGTGATTTAATCTAAGTGAAGATTTTGCTTCACAACAGACATGCGATTTATTTTAACTGCATGATAAAGGTGTGGTGGCTACCCTAGATTGATTCATTTTAAATCCAGCAAGAAAGAAGAGAAAGAAATTTTGTCTGCAGAAGGCATTAGACTCAAAATCCCTGTTACAATTCAGATGTGAAACTTTGTCACTCAAATGAGCTAAAACAGAACCCAGATGCGCAACTTTGTTACTCAGATGCACGAAAACAGAACACAAATGTGCAACTCTGTTACCCGGATGCACGAAAACAGAACCTATATGCGCTAATCTAAATGCAAAAAAAAAATTAAATTAAATTTTCTGACACATATTTGAATGCACTAAAGAAAGTCCTATATGTGGTAACTAATCCCCTATATGCTCTACAAAAATTCCTGGATGCGCCACTCTATTTCCCAGATGCACCACAAAAATGCCTAGATGCACCAAAACAGTCTTTAAATGCGCCAAAGTACCTGCAAAAATTTAAAAAAATTCCGATCTTCCAGATGTGTTTTCGGATGTCAGAAAACCTTCAAGAAAGAAGTCTAAAATGGGGGCATAGGCCCCACAGTGGGCGTCATTTAATGTGTGATTGAAAAATAAATGCGTAAATGAATTGAAACAACTATTCAAACACACCAATAGGACATTATATCAAAATAGAATATAAAAGGTAAAGAGACGCAAACTTAGTATTATGCTTCCATTGTCGTCCTATCGTCCTCTATCTTTAGTGTTTTTATCGATTCCAGCTTTGTGTTCTCAGATTGTAGGCTAGACTCAACAAACTATCTTCCTAAAGAACGATATTTTGATATGATGTATGATGCAAGATTAAACTATGATAATGATTTGAACTAATAAGCTTGAAATAAACATGACGCTATGAATACTAAATGAATTAAATGCATGAACTCTAATTAATTGCCTATTACCAATGCTTGGATTCACACAGGTATTTATAGAGTTTTTCGAATGATTTTGATTGGCTATCTTGATTGATGGTTGCGATAATTCCTGGCAGATCGAATGGCTGAAGAAAGATGAAACTGAAGAGAAAATAGAAGAAACCTAAAAACAAGATTTTTCTATTTTTATGAAAAGAGGGAAAAGATAAGAAGATAAGAAATCATCTTTCTTTAAAGGAATAAAACAAAGATTTAAAGCTAATAAATAATGAATTAAAAATTCAAATATTTATTTATGGATGACATTCAGCTTTTTTTTTAATTAAATAAAATATTTAATTAAGCTTTTAAAAGCAGAAGAAAATTTGTGATAAGAAGAAAGCTTTAATCAGGTTTTATTGAAAAAAGCAGATCTCATAATTAAATAAAATATTTAATTATGATATGAGAAGATTTCACAATCAAATAAAATACCTAATTGTGATTTAGAAAGAAAGCATAAGATATTTTAATTAAATAAGGTTTATTTAATTAAATCACTTTTATGAAATTAATTAAATGAAACATTTAATTAATTAGAAGAAGAAATTAAAATAGAAGAAAAGGATATTTAAATTTAATTAAATCAAAATATTTAATTTAAATTTAAATAATAATAATTAATTTAAATAAATAAAAATGTATTTATTTAATTAATTAAGTGGACATATGAAAATAATTAAATAAAATAAATTTATTTAATTATGGAAGAAGAATAAGATGAATAAACAATATAATTAAATTAATTAAATTTAATCATATGTAGAGGACTTTAGAAAAATTAATTAAATAATAAATATTTAATTAATAGTCAGGATTATAGGCATGACTATTTTTATGTGTATACAATAGTTAAGTACAAACCTTATAGTGTCAAGGTGAATGAGGTGATCAATTTTGATTAGCCAACTAGTGAAGAGTACTAGAAATGGGTAAATGTATATTTAACTAAGGAAGAGTGAAAAGGAATAGGCTACTAATGGTTGATAAATCAACTCTTTCAGTTACAACAGATTCTAGTTTTGTTTTTTGGTGACAGTCTAGGCACAAAATTCTTTAATTTTTTTGTTATTGCATCAAGCATTCTCAATGGGCACGATGAACAAGAAGATTCTCTGGGGAGATTGTTGCTATAACAAATTTTTGGAATATCACAAGGTGGTCCAATTGGCTAGTGACAAGTGTGCTTTCTAGCCCAATGCTTGTTTTCTCCTTCTTTTTCTATAAGAAGGATTTCAAGGCCATAAGTATGGGTTAGCAAGTTAGATATTTTTGGTCAAGTCTAGATGAAGTTGCAGAGCAAATTGTAAAGTCTGGTGGTTTTAGGGAAAATGCAATTTAGGTTTTGAGTTATTTTGTAGTAGGTTTTGAATTCATGGTGATTTAATATTTTATGATAGTATTGGCATTTGAATTGATATGATTAATTCAAACTCATGCCTCTCCATTATACAAGCATATCTGAATTTTGAACAAAATGATCAAGGGTTGTTTCGTTCATCTCACTGTTGTGGTGTGTATGATTCTTGTTTTAGCTTTAATTCAAGAAATTAATTAAAATGCTTGAATGGGATTGTAGGTGGATATTTTTTGTTTAAGGATTTGATAATTAGTATTGGGTTAGAATACATATTGATGAGATTGTAAAGCAATGTTATGAAGGATCTTATATGTTATGTGTTAAATATGTCATAAACCCTTAGATGATTATAAATTTGACTCCTCCAATGGATATATGGAACTGATATAAGTTGTACTTATTCAAATGGTTTAGTATTTGTTTTCCTTTACCTAGAGCTTGCTACAAATTGTAAATCAATGGCTATCTTATACTGTGAAATTTTGTAGTTATATCATGCTCCAAATAGTTGATATTATTGAAAAACAACCAATTCTATTCAGTATTATCCTATTATGTTAAGCTATTAAATGAGATCATCTGTTGTTATTAATGTTGTTTATGATGATGGTGCAAAGGTTGTAAATGCATTAAGGGATCACCCTCCCAGGTCTTGCAGAGCCCAAAGTGTAGGAGGTCTTTCAAATCCTCATTAGTTGGTTCAGGTCCTTCGAGCTACCCTTTATTGGAATTGGAAATTCCGTAGGTAGATTAGAAGATCAACCTACCTACCATAAAAACAACCAACACCTTGCATATGTTTTTGCTGGAGGTATTAAAGAAGAATTATAGGCCTCTTTTTCCATTCATTAGATCTACCTTATCCTAGCATATACTTCATCTAAGTCTACAATTGCTTCAGACTCATGCGATGAAGGCTATGTGTGATGAAATCCTAGACCTCAACCAAGATGTGGGTAGATTATGGGGATTTTGCCAAGACCTAAGGCTGGTCGATAAAAATGTGAAAGACTAAGCTATTTTATTTTTTGTCTTATCATATACCATTTTACAAAAATGGGGGTGCCAATGTACAAGAATACCTTTGGAAACTAGGCATGAAAATTGAAGGTTAAAGAGAATAGGGTGCCAAACTTATAGTACTCATTGCCCCTTGCTCGTTGATTTTTCCTGAATTCCCTCAACCTCATCCTCGGTGCTGGTATTGACCTTGTTTTCACTCCTCCAAACTCTTCCTCGGCACTGATATTGACCTTGTTTTCACTCCAAACTCTTCGTCGGCACTAATATTGACCTTGTTTTAACTCCAAACTCTTCCTTGGCACTGGCATTGACCTTGTTTTCACTACTCCAAACTCTTCCTTAGCATGGGCATTGACCTTTCACTTCTCCAATTTGACGAGCTACAACCTAGTTTCGTTAGGCTTTAGAGTATGTTAATTAAGTTGAAAATTTTGGCACCATTTAGCTAGGTTTTAATATTCTACAATATAGTTAAATACGTATTAGCTATATTTTAAATAATAAATAATATAATTATTCAACTTATTAGAATTATATATTATATTATTTAACAAAATTATTAAATGCATATAAAATTATTTTAAATAATAATTAATAATAAGTATATTTTTATACAATACAAAATATAATTAATATAATATATATTTAATATAATAGTAATATCTATTAATATGAGAGAGAGAGAAACTAAATTTTGATTGGTTGTTTCATGTTAACAATCCAAGGATGGCATGTGTCCTTGGGGAGTTATGCTCAAGGTAGCATGTCATTTGATTAAAGATATGATAATTCTCCTTTAAGACCTCTTCAATGTACCCATTGCACACTTAAGGAGACAAAGATAAATATAGGGAAGAAAATATAGAGAGAGAGGGAGATAATGACAAACATACAAATAGAAAGGGAGACAAAGAGATAGAGATAGGTAGAGAGATAAAGAGATAAGGATGAATAGATAGTGATATAGGGAGGGTGATTGATATATCTCTCCCTATCGCTCTCTATATCTCCCACTATCTATGTCACTCCCTCTTCCCCCATTTATCTATTGAGCTATCTCTCCCTCTCCCCCCTTTCTCTCTCATTCACTCCATATCTCCCTCCATCTCTCCTACTCTATATCTTCTATCTCTATTTCTCTTTTTATCTCCCTCTCACTCCTATCTCTATCTCTTTCTATCTATATCCCTTTCTCTCCCTCCCCCTCTCTATCTCTCCCTCTCTATCTCTCACCATCTCTCCCTCCCTATCCCCCCTATCCATCGACTCTCTATCTCCACATCTCTTCCTTTCTCTTCCCATATATCTCCATCTCTCTTTCTCTTCCCATATTTCTCTATCTCTCTCTCTTTCTCTCCCCATCTATCTCTATCTCCCCATATATTAACTAAGAAGGCATGCAAGCATACAATAGTATATGTTCGTAAAACTATAATGATTTTTTATTAAACTATAAGTAACACTTATCTTTCTAATGTCAAACCTTCTTATAAAAACAGTGTTTTATTAAACTATAAGTAGATTATTGTCACCACTCTTCATTCAACATGAAATGCCAAATGTAGCAATTGTTTTGTTTCTTTTGTCAAGTTTCATTAACCAAGCTACTTACTGGATTGAATAAAGTTGTGTTATTCATGCAGAGGGTCAGGGACTTTGAAAGAAACACAAATATTTCAAGGAACTTAATGATGCAATCTTAAAACCTTCTTCAGGCACCCTGATGGAGACAAAGCCTAAATGGCTTACTCATAAATCAAATCCTTCTCCAATGGATCCAAACCCTAGGAATGATCTTAAGGGATACAATTACACTTTTATTGAATGATTTCAAAGCCCAACCCTTTGACTTAGACACAAAACCAATTTTTCACCTTAACTAGGCTTCTAGCCCAACTAGGCATCTAGCAAAGGATTTTTGACTTTGCACTCAAACTTTCCAAAACACTTAACAAATAAAATATGGATTGAGATACCCTTTTAGGGCCTACATAATATATCTAAGAACCAATAGTGATTCATTTGGACCAACATATACTTTCAATACACCTACCCTACTCAAGGCTACTAAATTAGCCTACTTTTACAAAGCAACCCCTCTCTAACTTTATCCCCTAACTAAGAAACTTTCAATAGTGTCTCAAATTGTCTTAAAACCAAGGATTTTCAAGGTCCTAACCCTTTATGACACCTCTAAGATCACTGAGCACAAAACCCTCCTTAACTTGCCTCAAAACTAGGGCTTCCAAGTTCTTGGATTTCCACACACTTTCATAACTTTTTTATTGACCCTACACCATTAGGACAACATATTTATACTATCCCAACTCAAAAACATACCCCTCCTTTAGGTAGATCTTCCACTGCTATACCCTAGCCTCCAACTTCAAGCACTTTTCACAATCAAAGCTTGGTGTACACCATAGTATTCATCTCTCCTACACATTATATTGTTAGTCTAGTATGGTACATGTTAAATATGATCCATTTCACAAGATACAGTCATAAACTCCCATGAAATGGATCATTTATCCATGAAAATCCCTCAAACTAGTGTAAATTCTGTGTTCTTTTTTAGGACAATCAATGTATTGTATAGAAAACTTATTTATTATTGCTCTCAAAACATATAAGGGTTTCAAAAAATATAATTTCAAGTTCCTAAACAATAAAAATGATCATAACTTCAATGGAAATCAAGAACTCATCAAAAAACTCAAAGAAATTGCAAGAAAACTATATTTCTTTCACCATTTCCTATAGCAATCCATACAGTCTCCTCTCCAAATGCCCAACCTCCATACAAATGATTATTTTGGGGTTATAAAACCATTCCCCAACTGCCCAAACTATTTTGCATTGATTTTATTTCATTAAAGTGCTTAAATCTCCTAAAACCCATTTACCCACCTAAAGTGGATTTTCAAATATTTGAATTTATAAACTTGGAATTTATTAAATTCTACCATCTAAAACTATTGGATCTTCAATATCCAACCTTATTTGACCTCATTAAAGCATTATATCCCTATTTAAAGCCTTATAACATGATAGTTCCCTTTACATAGCATTTTGGTCCTAGGGTCCTTATCAAGAACCTTAGGACAATTGACTCCTTCCAAGTTATTTCCCATTTCAAAATCCACTATAGGCTTCAAAAGATTATAATTGATGTTTTGATTTTCTTGGCAGGTCCTCCTGACCCCTGCACAGTCCTGACCCCTAAAGTGTTCCTTGAAGGGCTTGGGTGCTCCTACACCATTCTCCCCAAGAAAGAAAAAACTCTTGCCCCAAGAATCATCTAACTTGCTGTCAGAATATTGCTCCTTATTCCTGTATCCTTGCATCTTTTGATCACAAACTAAGAAATCACCCAAGGTCACCTTCTTCCTCTTCTACCAATCTGCACTCTTGGCATTCATCATGTGAGAACCAAAATAGTGATTTGTTTGTCCTCTTGGCTGTTTGAACTCAATCTATTTTTGTGCCCTGTTCCTGCCCTCTTTCCACTTACTCCCTTGTGAAAGGACATCACCTCTATCACCCTCAACTATAGGGCATTCAATGTCTCCAACCTTGACACTGTCTAAGTCCCACAAATTCTAATTTCTAGAACTGTGTGCTCCATAACCCTGCTACAACTCATCAGTCCTCCTCCAACCAGTATCTTCCCCTATCTTACCTATCTTACCCTACTTATTCACCTACAAACTCTTCTCAAAAAAGATCATAAAACTTTCATTTGACTACTCCAAAGGCAAAGGCACTAATTTGTATCTAATAGCATCTTTATGCACCAAATATGTATTGTGAAAACCATCATGCAATGTCTTCCTAGTATACTGCCATGGTCTCCCCAGGATGATATGACCACAAGTCATTGGAATGACATCACAAAGCACCCTATCATGATATGATCCAATTGAGAAATCTACATAAGCCCTCTTACAAATATCTACATGCTATCCTTGAGTTACCCAAGTGGCCTTGTAGGGAGTAGGATGATCAAATGTTTCAATCCCCAACTTGGTTATCATATCAAGTGAAACTAAATTGCTACGTGACCCTGAATCTATGAGCAATTTGTAGATCTTACCATGACTCAAACAATTTTCCTTGAAAATAGTTACCTTTGGCTCTTGATGAAGTCTTTCTCCTTGCTTGACCATAAGAAACTCACCATCAGTCACAAGGTCTGCCATGAATGTTTTTGATTCTTCCTTTTTGTGCTCTTCTTCTTGTGCCAAGTTAGCTCTCCTATCTTTGCCCTTATCAGCTTGTTCCCATTTAGGACACTTGAAGGAGGGATGCCCTGGTTCATTGCAATTGAAACACCTACCTATGAATGAGCCTCTACCTTGTCCAAATCTGCCTCCTCCTCTAGGAGTGTATCCACCTCTTTGATCAGAAAATACCTCTTTACCTTTGTCATTGTTGTTCTTGTCATTGCTGCCTTGTCCTTGTTCTTATTACCTCTTCCCCTATTTGAACTACCTCCTCTTCCACCATTTCTTGATCTTTCTTGATTCCTCTTCACCTTTTCCTCAGCTCTAATGGCCAATTGAAAACATTCTCCTAATGTCCTTGGCAATTGCAAACCAATCTCATCTTGTAGATTGTACTTAAGCCATTGATATACCTGGCTATTTTATCATCCTCCTCTTCATAACCTCCTCTAATACTAAGCCTGTGAAATTTCTTAGTATAGGACATCACATCCATGTCCTTTTGCTTTAAATTTTGCCTCATCCTTTTCACATGAATGGTATAATCAGATGGTAGGAACTGCTCTTTGATGAAACTCTTCATCCTAGCCCATGTAGAGACTTTTTCCAATCCTCTAGCCATCCTATCATTCTAAAAACTAGTCCACCATGTCAATGATGTGCCTCTAAACTTGGTTTTGGAAAACTTAACCTTCCTCTCTTCATCCATCTCTTCAAACTCAAAATAGTTTTCTAAGGCATCAAGCCATCCCAACACCTCTTCACTATCCATATTCCCTTGATAGATAGGAAAATCTATGTGACTCTTTCCTCCATGACCTTGTACTACCTTCAACAATCTCAGTAACATCCTTTTCTTAGGGTCCTCTATCCCATCTGCTTGTTGTTCCTGATTTACCCTCACATGCTCTTCATCTTCATCATTATCTTCTTGGTCTTCTTGCTCTTCTCTCCTCCTACTTCTCTCAAGGTTATTTATCCTTGCTTGCATGGCCTCTCTCTCCCTTCTCCATTTCCTTTCTTCTCTTTCTCTAGCCTGCTCTCTTGCTGCTTCTTGTTCCCTTCGTTCTCTTCTCTCCTTTCCAAGATTTCCTTCAACTCTTCCAACTCTCTTGCCAATTGATTTTTTGGTGCCATTTTTGTTTCTCCAATCCCTAAAGGACCTACTCACTACTCTAATACCACTTTTATGTAGAGGGTCAGGGACTTTGAAAGAAACACAGAGATTTCAAGGAACTTAATGATGCAATCTTAAAACCTTCTTCAGGCACCCTGATGGAGACAAAGCCTAAATGGCTCACTCGTGAATCAAATCCTTCTCCAATGGACCCAAACCCCAGGAATGATCTTAAGGGGCACAATTACACTTTTCTTGAATGATTTCAAATCCCAACCCTTTGACTTGGACACAAAACCAATTTTTCACCTGAACTAGGCTTCTAGCCCAATTAAGCCTCTAGCAAAGGATTTTTGACTTTGCACTCAAACTTTCCAAAACACTTAAAAAATATAATATGGATTGAGATACCCTTTTAGGGCCTACACAACATATCTAAAACCCAATAGTGATTTCTTTGGACCAACATATACTTTCAATACACCTACCTTGCTCAAGGCTACTAAATTAGCCTACTTTTACAAAGCAACCCCTCTCTAACTTTATCTCCTAACTAAGAAACTTTCAACAGTGTCTCAAATTGTCTCAAAACCAAGGATTTTCAAGGTCCTAACCCTCTATGACACCTCAAAGATCACTGAGCACAAAACCCTCCTTAACTTGCCTCAAAACTAGGGCTTCCTGGTTCTTGGCCTTCCACACACTTCCAAAACTTTTTTATTAACCCTAGACCATTAGTACAACATATTTATACTATACCAACTCAAAAACATACCCCTCCTTTAGGTAGATCTTCCACTGCTATACCCTCGCCTCCAACTTTAAGCACTTTTCACAGTCAAAGCTTGGTGTACACCATAGTATTCATCTCTCCTACACATTATATTATTATTTCAATATGGTAAATGTTAAATATGATCCATTTCATAAGATAAAGTCATAAAATCCCATGAAATGGATCATTTATCCATGAAAAACCCTCAAACTAGTGTAAATTATGTGTTCTTTTTTAGGACAGTCAATGTATTGTATAGAAAACTTATTTATTATTGCTCTCATAACCTATAAGGGTTTCAAAACATATAATTTCAAGTTCATAAACAATAAAAATGATCATAACTTCAATGGAAATCAAAAACTCATCAAAAAACTCAAAGAAATTGCAAGAAAACTATATTTCTTTCACTATTTCCTGTAGCAGTCCTTACAGTCTCCTCTCCAAATGCCCAACCTCCATACAAATGATTATTTTGGGGTTATAAACCCATTCCCCAACTTCCCAAACTATTTTTCATTGATTTTATTTCATTAAAGTGCTTAAATCTCCTAAAACCCATTTACCCGCCTAAAGTGGATTTTCAAATATTTGAATTTACAAACTTGGAATTTATTAAATTCTACCATCTAAAACTATTGGATCTTCAATATCCAACCTTATTTGACCTTATTAAAGCATTATATCCCTACTTAAAACCCTATAACATGATAGTTCCCTTTACATAGCATTTTGGTCCTAGGGTCCTTATCAGGACCCTTAGGATAGTTGACTCCTTCCAAGTTATTTCCCATTTCAAAAGCCATTATAGGCTTCAAAAGATTATAATTGATGTTTTTATTTTCTTGGCAGGTCCTCCTAACCCTTGCACACTCTAGCCTCTGAAGTGTTCCTTGAAGGACTTGGGTACTCCTGCACCAATTATGACCCTTCATCTCTTTAAAATAATTAGACAATATTAGTGAGATCAGGAAGGGGAGAAAACTAAACTCATTCAAAATAGGGGTAGTTGTGGGTTTTTTGGTTTTCTTTGTATACTATATACTTAGTTACTCTAGGATAAATAAGCCACTTTAAATCATTTTCTTAGTTGTGTATCCTAACTAATATATAGTAAGCTTTTTCATTTTAATTGACTACTACATAATAGTATGTGTTGAAAGAATTGTTTCCATTCTTTGTAGTTTTTACATTGGAATACAAATCATATTTAATTTCATGCCAATATACTTATTTTGTAAAGATATTTGTTTGAAATAAATGCTTCATAACCCATCTAATCAAATCATAATTAACCTATCAAAAAGGCAATAGGAATTTTCTACAGAAAAGAACACTTGACCCAATCATAAGTGTATGGCCTTCAATGAAAGGAGTGATCCACCTTAGCAATAACAACTAATTGATTTAGACCTAGGTATGTGCAGCATCATGATGGGCCAAAAAGTGGCAACATGAAAAAAGTAGCATTTTGAACACGCCAAAAAATGCGAAAATCCTGAGTTGAATTTTTTTTGGGTTGGGTGTTAGAAATGCATTGCTCCATAGCAATGCCCAAACCAAAGTACTACAAATCAGATATCCGATTCAAATCGGATACCCAATTCATGTCTAATATCTAATTTGAAAAAAAAAAAAAAACTTAATATTTTGATGCTATAAATTGAATATCCGATTTTTGCACACATATACCCAAGAGTAATTACGAGGTGGAGGTGGGCGAGAGAGAGGAGAGAGAGAGAGAGAGAGAGAGAGAGAGAGAGAGAGAGAGAGAGAGAGAATTAGGAGGGAGAAGAGAGAGAGAGGGGGAAAGGGAGAGGGAAAATGAGAGAGTGGGGGGGAAAGGGAGAGAGATATATAGAGAGAAATAATTAGGAGGGGGAAGGGAGAGGGGAAGAGGGGAAGAAGGGGAGAGGTAGAGAGAAAGAGAATTACAAGGGGGGAGGAAGAGGGGAAGAGTGTTGAGGGTAGAGGATAGAAGGTTTAAGGGTTTATGGTTGAGGGTGTAGGAGGGAGAGAATTGAGAGAGAGAGAGAGGGAGGGAGGGAGTGGGAGAGAAATAAAGGGAGGGATAAGGGTAGAGGGTAGAGGGTATAAGGGTTAAGGGTTTAGGGTTTACGTTTTAGGGTTTAGGGTTAAGGGGAGAGAGATAGAGGGAGTGAGTGAGTGAGAGAGACCTAAGAGAGGGAGAGGTGATAGGATATTGAAGATACTTTAGAGAGAGAGGGAGGGACAAAGGGTAGATCATTTAAGGGTCTATGGTTAAGGGTTGAGGGGAGAGAGATAGAGGGAGTGAGTGAGAGAGAGAAAGACCTAAGAGAGGGAGAAGGGGTAGGAGGGAGGGAATTGAGATAGAGCGAGTGAGTGAGTGAGAGAGAGACCTGAGAGAGGGATTGGTACTAGGAGGGAGAGACTTGAGAGAGAAAGAGAGATATAAAGGAAGGGAGGGTTAAGGGTAGAGGGTAGAGGGTTTAAGGATTAAGGGGAGAGAGTTATAGGGAGTGAGTGAGTGAGAGAGAGACCTAAGAGAGGGAAATGGGGTTGGATATTGAAGATACTTGAGAGAGAGAGAGGGAGGGAGTGGGAGAGAGATAGAGGGAGGGAGGTTCAAGGGTAGAGGGTAGATGGTTTAAGGGTTTAGGGTTAAGGGTGGAGGGGAGAGAGATAGAAAGAGTGAGTGAGTGAGGGAAATACCTAAGAGATGGAAAAGGGGTAGGAGGGAGAGACTTGAGATAGAGTGAGTGCATGAGTGAGAGAGTGACCTAAGAGAGGGAGTGGTGCTAGGAGGGACAGGCTTGAGAGAGAGAGAGAGATAAAGGAAGGGAGGGTTAAGGGTAAAGGGTAGAGGGTTTAAGGGTTAAGGGTTTAGGGTTTAGGGTTAGGGTTTAGGGGAGAGAGATAGAGGGAGTGAGTGAGTGAGAGAGAGACCTAAGAGAGGGAGAGAGGGTAGGATGGAGAGACTTGAGAGAGAGAGAGGGAAGGAGTGGAAGAGAGATAGAGGGAGGGGGAGTTAAGGGTAGAGGGTAGATGGTTTAAGGGTTTAATGTTAAGGGTTAGAGGTTTAGGGTTTTGGGTTAAGGGTAGAGGGAAGAGAGATAGGGGGAGTGAGTGAGTGAGAGAGAGACCTAGGAGAGGGAGAGGGGGTAGGAGGGAGAGAATTGAGATAGAGTGACTAAGTGAGTGAGTGAGTGAGTGAGTGAGAGACCTGATAGAGGGATTGGTGCTAGGAGGGAGAGACTTGCTAGAGAGAGATGGAGGGAGTGGGAGAGAAATATAAGGAGATAGGGTTAAGGGTAGAGGGTAGAGAGTAGAGGGTAGAGGGTTTATGGGTTTAGGGTTAATGGTTTAGAGTTATGGCTAGAGGGGAGAGAGATAGAGGGATTCAGTGAGAGAGAGAGGGAGGGAGTGGGAGAGAGATAGAGAGTAGAGGGTTAAGGGTAGAGGGTAGAAGGTAGAGGGTTAAGGGTAGAGGAGGGAGATAAGAGTGAGTGAGAGAGAGAGAGAGACTTGGGAGAGGGAGAGGGGTAGGAGGGTGAGACTTGAGAGAGAGAGGGAAATAGGGAGGGAGTGGAGAGAGATAAGGGGTAGAGGGTTTTAAAAGTTTAGAGTTTAAGGGTTAAGGGCAGGGTTTAGGGTTTAAGGTAGAGGGAGAGAGATAGAGGGAGTGACAGAGAGAGAGGGGGGGACCTAAGAGAGGGAGAGGGGGTAGGAGGGAGAGAATTGAGAGAGAGAGAGAGAGAGGGTAGAGGGTTTAAGTGTTTGGGGTTTAAGGGTTAAGGGTTAAGGGTTTAGGGCTTAGGGTTATGGGTAGTGATGGAACTTAAAATTTTTGTTCTCTATGTTCCATTTTATCCTTCCTTGTGTCTCTGGTCATCTATGGTATTTTTTAAAATCCCAAGGTTGGGGTTTTACCTTTTTCTTCATGTAAAACCCTAGTGTTCATCTTACTCCTTGGATGGGATCTATTTGGCCATTACCTTTTGGGAAGGTTTTAAAATGACTTAAGCCCCATCACTTCGTCTAGGCTGGGCCCCCTTTTGTTTTATCATTTTATTTCCTTCACCTCAATTTATTTTTCCTAAGCTCATTAAAACAACTTATGTCATTTTTTGTCATTGGCCTAGTGATGTCCCCTTATTTCTTCAGGGGACAGGGCCCAATAGTTGTGCAGGCTAACTTTCTTAGCATGTAGCAATTGACTGGAATATTGTAGAACCTTTTTTTTTTTTTAGATGTAGACTAGTCTCTTATTTATCTATAACTAAGGTTTGGAGGTGCAACTCATCATGCAACTCACCACATTGGCAGATATTTTGAGAAGTGTCTAAAATTTGACTTTTTAAAGGTTCAACCGAAACTTAATCATGGAACCCCCAATTGTTGAACCAAAAAAATATCATTTGTTGCTTGTAGAATATGATATTTTTATTTAAACTAAAATTAATATAAAACCTAAGTGGACCAAATACTTATTGATAACCATAAATATTTGATATCTCTACCTTTTATATTCAACACATATGGATGAATAGTTGAACACAAAATATCTATTTGTTGTAATAAAAACAACACATAATTATTTAAAATACAACTTATATTGAACAAAAATGGACCAATTGTTGAACACTAAAACTTTTTGAAAATACTTCACATTTAATGGGAAAATACATGTTATTTATTGTGCTCACCTTTTATATTTGTGATAGGAAAAACTATTAATATAAAATTATTCAATTCTTGTACATTGCTACCCCAATTGTTGTACACATAAGAACAATATTTTTTCACTATGATAACAGTACTTGTTTAAATGAGTGTCTTATTTTATTAAATGAGCATTTTATTTTTTAAATGATATACTTATAGTGGAGAGTTATGATATTTTATTTGAAACAAAAAAATACTTATTTCACTTCTTCATGAATGTATTTATGTTTTTTTTCGTATAACATTTAGAGGTTCTCATGTGTTCAAGTATGGGTCCATTATTTATCAAAATTTGGTTTTTTCTTTATTTACATTTGGACTTTTTATTTACAATATATAGTATAAATATTTGGTAAGAATGGGTATTATCATCATGATTGAGTGCGCAACTATTGGACCCCGCACAACTACTGGTCCCTCTCCCCTAATAAATGTTTTTATTTTGTAGAGGGACAAGTTTGCATGGTCATAGATCAATTGTCGTGTGATTTCAATCATTCCCTACCATCTTGTGATGACCCCACCACACTATCTTTGTTGATCATAATATCATGGGCAAGCACCACGTGTCTCATCCAATGAAGCCGAAGTAATGATAAATACTTTGATGTGTCTTTAATACATTATGTCATGGGTTACTAAAGCAGTTATAAGATGCACGCATTTTAAATCAACGAAGATATTATAATCTTGGTAGAAAGGTGCTCGATGGTTAATAACAAGGTTGATGACTGTGTTGAATGAATAAGATTTCTGATGGTTGAGATCCATGGTTTCCCACCATTCTATGATCAAAAGTTGCAAGGCATTTATTTATTACAATATCATGGGTGGGCACCACATGGATCTCCTTGGCAATGAGTAGTATGGTGGGCCCCTTATTGCCACTATGTAGACTATGTCAGTTTTCTTTGAAGGAAGTTGTCTAATGATCTCACCAAGGTGAAGGATCAATGGCTAATATTTGAATATACATCAAATGCGATTAGTGTCATTCGTGTAGCATGAGAGTAAGCTTTAATGGAGGCCATGACATCTACTACCATGGTTTGATCGAAACAAAGCAACTATTCTTCTACTTTTGGTGTCACAAAGCATTCAAAACTTCTTAAATGGGGATTGTCAGTGGATATGTTCTATATAAGGATTTGATAAATAGTATTGGGTTATAATACGTGTTGATGAAATTGTAAAACAATGTTCTCAAGGATCTTATATGTTATGTATTAAATCTGTAATAAACCCTTAGATGTTTATGAATTTGACTCCCTCAATGGATATATGGCACTAATGTAAGTTTTAATAATTTGTATGGTTTAGTATTTTGTTTTTCTTTACCTAGTGCTTGCTACAAATTACAAATCAATGAATATTTTACACTATGGAATGTGTTGTAGTTATCTCATAATCAAAATAGTTGATATTACTGATGAAGCCAATTCTATTCAATATTATGCTATTATGTTGAGCTATTAAATGAGATTATCTGTTTTTGTTAATGTTGTTTACAACAATGGTGTAGAGGTTGTAAATGCATTAAGGGATCACCCTCTCGGGTCTTGCAGAGCCCAAAGTGTAGGAGGTCTTTAAAATCCTCATCAGTTGGTCTAGGTCCTTTGAGCTGCCCTTGATTGGAATTGGAAATTCTATAGGTAAATTCAAAGACCAGCCTAGTTACAGTAAAAACAACCCACAGGTAGAGGGGAGAGAGATAGAAGGATTGAGTGAGAGAGAGAGGGAGGGAGTGAGAGAGAGATAGAGGGTAGAAGGGAGGGAGATAAGAGTGAGTGAGAGAGAGAGAGAGACTTGAGAGAGGGAGAGGGGGTAGGAGGGTGAGACTTGAGAGAGAGGGATGGATGGAGGGAGTGGAAAGAGATAGA